>BPTQ01000009.1:360161055-360619930 GCA_019973895.1 Chrysanthemum seticuspe
CCTAAACCAGAACCGACCATAATAATCGATTAGTTAGGGTTTCGACCAGCCTCCCCTGAAATTAACACA
The DNA here is from genome assembly GCA_019973895.1 of Chrysanthemum seticuspe. Taxonomy (NCBI): domain Eukaryota; kingdom Viridiplantae; phylum Streptophyta; class Magnoliopsida; order Asterales; family Asteraceae; genus Chrysanthemum; species Chrysanthemum seticuspe. Next base: position 360,161,125 of record BPTQ01000009.1, read on the forward strand.
CCTCTAAAACCGATTGCATACTAGCTAAACGAATCAGGAAATTATTTAGCAGTAGAGAGGCGATTTTAGTGGTGGTTTTTGGCCGGAAAAAGGGTGGGGAGGAGGCGGCTGTGATCGCCCCTAGAGAGGTTTTGGGTCTTTGTGATACCTAACTGGTAACCAATTTGGCATTTTGATGTTGGGTCATACGTTCAAAAAATTACATGTTGTCTTTTTTGCTTTATTTTCACTTTTTTAAAGTAATTTTGATAATAAATCAATATTTGTTGTGGCCAGCACTTGATAAGTCGTTTACCATTTAGGCGAAACGTCGTGAGTTCGAGTCTAATTGTTGCTTCTTTTTTTCATTTTCAGTTCATAACATTTGTTAAAAGGTTTCACAGCTAGGCAATGGGTCTATGTTCAAAATCTGTTTTTGTTGTATATCTCTTACATTCATAAAAGTGATAATTAATATAGCTCTCAATGTTTTCTCTTTTTGGAGTTCTTTTTGCAAATTTATTACTCAAGTACTCAACAATCTTTTACTAACTGTATTAATAATATATGCATTAAGATCTTTCGTAACAGGCGGTTATACACTTCTCGAAGTTAACATTTTACTAAAAGACTATGTAGGGAAAAAAACGTCCCAACGCAGGGTTGATTGATCTTGTTGCATACACAATAATGGTTTGTTTTTATTCTCTTTAGGTACTAATCCATGTGTTGACATTAATGTGTAACAAAACCATTAACATTATCATTAGTTTTTATATTGTAAGTTAATATTTTTAGCTCAATCATGTTAATGCTATAGTTGATGATTCATACTTAATTTGTTGGATAACAAAGTTTATCATAAAAAAAATAAGAAATATGTTGTAACTTTCGATGAAACCTACACCGTATTACGCGTATCTAATTAGTTGCATCATAGAAAATAAGAAATGAAAGTGAAAGTAAAGTAAAGAAAAAGGAGGGGTGTGTTTGTTTTATTAAGATGTTTAGGTCTGAATTTGATTCTCACAACTTATCGGTAAGAGGTGACTAGAAAGTATAAATCTAAAGTATATTTTTAGGAGAGCCCATGTCCCAACTGCCCCGGCGGGCAATCTATCAATCCATCTTTTGTGGCTCCAGTGAGTGTGATAGGAAACACTCGGAGCATAACCGCATCGTTCGAGACTCCAGGTATATTAAAAAGCTGAAAATGAATTACACATTCTCAATATTTCCAGAAAAGGGATTTGTTCTTAATTCCCTCATGAATTGTGGCTTTATCTCGAAATTGATATCTGCTCCAATGGCTGGCCTAACGAGCCCCGACCATTGCTCATCCCGAGTCATAGAAAGTACTCCTCGAGAGTTAGGTTATCAATATCCACAACTGTCATGGTACCTGAAACTTGAATTATATATTTGCTTATGTTGAGAGTTTCCCATGTAATATTCATGATAAATTAAATTCATACAAACCATTTCTTCACAACTTTCTTACCCCTAAAGTAAGCTTAGACGCAATATGTAGTGCCTAACAAATTTGGTTTTTAAGGAAAACGACCTTTAACGAATGAGTTTATTGAAAGAAAAGTTCAGCATGTTATGAATTTTTTTCTTTCCTTGCGTGTCACATATTTGCTCCAAGGGTTTTGGTCGTAAAATATCAACGTATTTTTTTAAATGTATCGTTTTAGTACGTGTACTATTTATTATTTCACTTAATGTTGTGTACTTTTATTTTTTGTTCCAATTTCCACATTTTGATGACGTGTCACATTATAAATGATAATACGTGTCAAACTTTCAACTATGACACCTCCTCAAAATGTGCAAAATGGAACAAAAAATGAAAGTAACATAAAAAGACTCTTGGTCTAGTGGTTGGGCGCATGTTTCTTTTACCCAAAAAAAAAAGAAAAAATGAAAGTACACAACATTAAATGTAACAATAAATATTACCCGTACCAAAACAGTAAATTTGAAAAAGTATATTGCTATTTTACGAACTAAACCCTTGCTCCTAATAGGCTTCATGCGTGACCACAATAAAATAAATAAATAAATAAACAACTCACGCTGCATCATTGGCTGCAACCTTAATTAGGCCTCCCAAATTTGATTCTTTTATACCACATTCTGTTTGTAACAAAAGTTGTGAAGTGAAAAAGGAAAAAAACAACAATTCCACTCACCCCTGAACCCACGACATTTGAAATGAAAAAGGGAAAATCAACTATTAGACTCGAACCCACGACGTTTCACCTAAATGATAAACGACTTACTAAATTCTGGTCACAGCTGATAATATATATTTATTGTCAAATTACTTTTAAAAAGCGAAAATAAAGCAAAAAAATTAAAAAAAAAAATTAAAAAAAAAAGGGTTTTGAACAGTGTGCATTTCTGTTCCATCTCCCAATCTATATAAATTTGTTACAATATTGTAAATTTTTGAAAAAAAAAATCAAAAAAACAGAAACAACAGGTTTAAAACCCGTGACATGAGGTTCAAAGGCAAGACTACTTTCCAGTTGAGCTTGCTAGCTTATGTTATAAATTTCCCATGTGATATTCATGATATCACGAATTCATACAAACCATTTCTACACATCTTTGTTAGGCCTATATTTACCCTATTAGTTTTTAGTAGTTGTCACTTGTCAACACTAATTAATATACGCAATATGTAGTGCCTAACATGTTTGGTTTTTATGGAAAACAACCTTTAACGTATGAGTTTATTGAAAGAAAAGATCAAAACGTTATGTAATTAAACATGTAAACAAAGCTGTTAAATCATATAGATATCGACATGCATGTGTGTTAACATCCTATATATACGTAGTACACTCCATAACATTGTCCTACACAAGAACCATATACATAACAAACAATAAACTTGTTTCACAATGGCTGGTCAAATGGTGAAGTTTTTTTGTTTTCTGTTAGAAAATCAAATCACAGTAATCTGAGAGTCGTGTAAACACTTTCAGATTGAAGTATTTCGATGGTTCTACCGAAATCTCAAATCGGATAAAACTCAGATTTTGAAACGTGAATATGTTTTGTGTGTTATCAACAGAACCAGAATTCCAAATATATGACCAAAATACTGCCAAACGGTTGTAACTACTATAGCAGTTAATTAACCGCCGAAACAGTAAAATTAACTGGCAAAATACCGAAAATTTTATTTTCCAGTGCGTTTTTGACATAGAACTTTATACCAAATACCGAAACAGTAAAATCAGCTCGACCCCAGCCAGGGGCGCTGCCCCTTGGACCCTGCCAGGGGCTGCCGCCCTTTGGACCCTGCTATAAGTCTCATAAATCTAAGAATTGCACTTGTAATGCAATTATCGCACGCTGCCGACCTCTTGTACCCACAAGACTTACCAGAGTAGTAAGACTACCGTGATGAATGGGAGTTTAAGAGGATCTTGGTATTTTAGTAAATTAATTGTTTTATATATTAAAACGTGGGTAATTAATTTTGAATAGAATTAATTATCGAAGATACTAAAATTTTGAACTTTATTTAATTGTAGATGGCAACAACTGGTCAATCCGTCGACAATTCATTTTTTAGGTCTTTCCTTCAAAAGGAAAAGCTTACCGGATCAAACTTCCTCGACTGGTATCGTTACTTGAGGATTTTCCTCACGGCTGAGGATTAGTTAACCTATATGGAGCTTCCCATACCCGCTACTCATGTTACTACAACTCCTGGACAACAGGTTACCCTTGATGTCCTTGTTGGTCACGCCCAATGGGTTAAATCATCCAAGGATATAGCTTGTCTTATGCTCATGAGCAGGACTCCAGAAATTCAAAAGAATCTGGAGCACTTTGGTGCATATGACATGCTTAAGGAATTGAAGACCATGTTTGCTTTTTAATCATTAAAACATGAATGGGTCAATCTGTTAGCTCTTATGTTCTTAAAATGAAGGGCTACGTAGATAATCTAGAACGCCTTGGTGACCTTATGTCATTAGGCCTTGTAGTGAGCTTGATTCTTACCTCTTTGAACAAGGACTATGCTGGATTCGTGCAGAATTACAATATGCATGCAATGGGGAAAATAGTTTATGAGTTGCATGCCATGCTCAAGTTACATGAACAAGGGCTTCCTAAGAGAGATGCTAATATACTTGCGATCAAAGCAAGAAGGATCTAGAAGAACAACAACAAAAAAAAGAAACCGCATAATGCTGCTCAGGGCAAGAATTGTGGCAATAGCAAAGCTAAGGTTGCTTATGCTCCCAAGCCTAAGATTCTGTCCTCTACCAAAGAAAGAGCATGCTGCTAAGGATACATAATGTCATCAGATTGGACAATGGAGGAGGAATTGTCCTTTCTATTTAGCCGAGTTGATGCAAAAGAAGTGTAATGTGCGCATCAAGTATCTTCATCATAAAACTTTATACTTTTCCTAATAAATCTTGGGTATATGACTCTGGTTGTGGTACTCACATCTGTAATACTACTCAAGAACTTAGGGGAAGTAACAGACTGAAGACATGAGCTTTAAGCTTGTACGTGAGAAATGGAAACCGTGCAGCCGTTGAAGCTATTGGAAGTTTTGATTTGATTCTTTCTAGTGGTTTAGTTATTAGTTTGGACAATTGTCACTGTGTACCTAGTATTACTTGGAGTATTATTTCAGTTTCTCTTTTGAAAGACAAGGGTTTTACTCATTGTTTTATAGATAGTGGTATTTTAGTTTCCAAGAATAATTTTTTTATAATGCTATTCCTAAAAATGGTATTTATGAAATTGATATGCATGATTCTGTTTCAAATTATTGTTCTGTTTATTCTGTTAATAATAAAAGAGCCAAGCGTAACTTGGACTCTACATTCTTGTGGCATTGTCGACTTGGGCATATAAAAAAGAAACACATTAAGAAGCTGCAACATGGTGGGCTTTTTAAATCAACTGACCTTGAGTCTTTTGATAAGTGTGAATCTTGTGTGTCTAGGAAGATGGCAAGAAAGCATTTTCTGCATAAACGGAGAGAGCTACAGATCTGCTTGGACTCATACATACTGATGTATGTGGCCCTTTTAGAACTGTGTCAAGACAAGGATACAACTATTTATTAACTTTCACTGAAGACTTTAGTCGGTATGGTTATGTTTACCTGCTTAAACATAAACTTGAAGTCTTTGAACCCTTTAAAGTATTTCAAAGTGAAGTTGAGAATTAACTCGCTAAGACCATAAAGGCTTTACTGTATGACTGGGAGGCGAATATATGAGTCTAGAGTTTCGAAGATCATCTAAAGAACCATTGGATTGTAGCACAGTTCACTCCCCCATATAAACCACAACATAATGGTGTATCTGAGAGAAGAACTCAAACCCTGCTTGACATGGTAAGATCTATGATGAATCAAACAACTCTACCAATATCCTTTTGGGATTATGCTCTTGAGTCTGCTACACGTATTCTCAAATGGTTCCAACTAAGAAGGTTGAAAAGACACCATATGAGCTATGGCATGGGAAAGTCTCTAATCTGTCTTACTTAAAGGTTTGGGGTTGTGAGACAATCGTGAAGCGTGACATGCCTGACAAACTTGAAGCAAGATCGATTAAGTGTATCTTTGTAGGATACCCAAAAGAAACAATGGGTTACTACTTCTACCACCCATCTAAGCATAAAGTTTTTTTGCTCGATTTGCTAAGTTTTTTGAGAGTCATCTCATCTCACATGAAGCAAGTGGGAGTAACATAGAACTTGAAGAAATTCAAGAAGATACTCATCCTTCAGATAATACTAGCCAACTTCCTGAGATGATTGAACACGAAAGTATTTTTTTTGGGTAAAAGGTCAATGACCCGGTAAATATATTACTCCAAAAAACGTTTAAGTATAAAGGATATGGGTGAATCCCATATCTCAGCCCCGTTACATAGGCGAAAAGCTTACATAACAACATACTTCCTATTTTCTAAATAAGAAAATAAACCACTAATCAAAACATAACATCATACTCCTATGAAGATAACATTTACTTCCTACCCAGGCCTTGGAGCTTGATACCATAAGTGTCGTAGTAGGCATCCAAATTGAACACGAAAGTGTTGTAGCACAAAGTAAAGTCATTCATGTTCATAGGTCCGCAAGGACAATTTGTGCCCTTGATCGAATGTGTTTGTACGTTGATTCAGAAGAGCATGAGTTAGAGAATCATGATGAACATGCTAGCTATAAAGTTGCATTATCAGATTCTGAATCTGATAAATGGCTTGATGCTATGAAAGAGGAAATGAAATCCATGAGAGACAATGAATTTTGGACTGAAGTTGACCTCCCTCCTGACGCTGAAACCGTTGGCAGTAAGTGGCTCTTCAAGAAGAAGATTGGCATGGATGTAAAGGTACATACCTAAAAAGCTTGTCTTGTGTCAAAAGGTTATACTTGTTGTAGATTATGAGGAAACCCTCTCTCATATTGCAGACATTAAAGCTATTAGGATTCTTATAGCTAATGCAGTGTACTATGACAATGAGTTTTGGCGGATGGATGTCAAAACTACCTTTTTAAATGGTCATCTAATCGAAGAGGTTTACATGGACCAACCTAAAGGATTTTTCAATCCAAAATATCCTAACCGTGTATGCAAGCTACAACGATCCATTTATAGATTAAAGCAAGCATCAAGGCAATGGAATAAAATGTTTAACGAGGAGATAAAAAAGTATGGTTTCTCTCAAAACCTTGATGAGCCATGTGTATAACGTAAGGCTAGTGGGAGTAATGCCACATTCCTAATCTTATATGTTGATGACATATTGATCATGGGAAACAACATTCCAATTTACAAGCTATTAAAGCCTATCCTGGAAATTGTTTAGCTATGAAGGATTTATGTGAAGTTGCATATATCCTTGGAATCAAGATCTACAAAGATAGATCTAAGTGGTTGACTGGACTTTGTCAAAGTGCATACATTGAGAAAATCTTGAAAAAATTTAATATGGAAAATTCCAAGCGCGAAAGTACCCTAATGCAAGTAAAACATGAGTTGAGAAAATCTCGAAGACCCTCAACACCTGCAGAGGTGGAGCACATGAAGACGATCCTTATGCCTCGGTTGTAGGATCTATCATGTATGCTATGAGGTGCACCAGACCTAATTTTGCGTTCGCTCAGAACTTAACAAGTCGATTTCAAGTAGACCCATGAGAGAGTCACTGGAATGCTGTGAAGTACATACTTAAGTATCTCATACTAAAGATATGTTTTTTGTTTACGGTGGAAACCTTGATAGAGAGCTCAGAGTTACTTGTTACACTGATGCTGGGTGCAGATCGACAAGGATGACACAAAGTCATAAACTGGATACGTTTTCGTTCTAAATGGAGGAGCTGTATGCTGGAAGAGTTCTAAGCAAAGCATTACAATGATGTCTTCTACATAGGATGAATACCTTGCTGCTTCGAAAGCTGCAATGGAAGCTATATGGATAAGGAAATTTATTGATAAACTTAGAGTAGTCCCCAACAATAAAGAACCTATGGAAATGTTATGTGACAACACTGGTGCATTAACTATCGCCAGTGAGCCTGGAGCTCAGAAGGGCACCAAGCGGTACAAAAGAAAGGTTCAATATCTCCGTGAGGTTATCGCAAATAATGAAGTAGTACTTAACAAAGTTCACACAAATGACAACTTAGATGATCCGCTTACTTAGGCGTTGCCTTTGAACAAGCATGTTAGTAATATTGGACTTCGTTTAGCTAATAGTCTCATGTAAATCTGTTTTGTTTTGGTATTTGGATAATGGGATGTTTCAAACATTTATTATTTTGATGATTAATATACGTGGTTCTTGAGTTATTCATCCATATATTAATTGTGTCCAACTCCTACATCTTTTGCGTCCTTTTTAAAGGCTAATACATCTAAGAAGATTGTGAAAATATCGGAGATGAGGAATGAGCAATGTGTGGCAGGTGCTAATGTTGCCATTCCTTTAGAAGCAGTCGATGAGGTAAGGTCTAGATTCGATAATACTTTGTATGGTTATTTCATTGGTAAGATACTCGCTTTCCCGATTGTTGAAAATTATGTGAGAAATAAATGGGCAAAGTTTGGTTTACAAAGGGTTATGCTCAATAATGATTTTTTTATGTTCCAATTTGAAACAAAAAATGGTATGGAAGGGTGTTGGAAGAAGGTCCATGGGAGTTTGACCCATTCTTGGTTCTTGACTCATAAGTATTGACAACCGGTGTAGAGTTCAAATTGATTGAACCAGTTTCACCTTTGTCAATCAATTCCATGTTAGACGATCCAAAAACAGAACCCTCATTCACCTTCGTACCTTTTTAGCCAAAAAATTGTGTCCTATATTTGCATGTTTATTCGCTGAGTAATTTATTACTTTAAATTTGTCGATTTTTTATCAAAAGTACGAGAGTATTGTTGAATTAAGACAAATGTGAGAGATTGATTATATTCTTTGAATACCCTAAGGATGTGTCCGCCAAACTCACATATTATCCACGTGCTATGGATATTGGACTTTCCCAAACCAACGAGTCATCACTTTATGGATCGGCGTCGTTAAGTGATATCTCACAAATGGTAGTTTCATTTGTCCTCTAACTTGAGATGCAATCAGGTCTTGCACTGTGTGGATATTTTTTCTTGACTAAAGTCAAATGCTGTCCTGAACAAGATAGTTATAAAGGCCATTCTTAGAAGTTGTGTGAAATTACATGAATGACACGTGGAGCCAAAATATAATTTGTTCCTCCAATTGTCTTCTAGAGTATGATAATACTATGCCCCTCTCTGTATTAATTAGATGCTTACATGGCAATGCCCAAAGTTTAAAATCAAGATGATACTTGTTTACGTTTGGCAATCTTGTTTAATTTATTAAACGAGAAACAGAATTGTTGAACAATATGGAATGACCTTGATCCATAACCATAGTTCAACGTGTATCTGAAATGAAAGGATGATTCAAAATTGTAAACCATCTACTGAGCTGTTTTACGAAACCACACTCGGGTGTTTCTAGGAGCAATGAGTTGTTGCTAGATGCTTACCATTGTTTGTATATATTATTGATTATGACGATTGCAAGTGGGAGCTATTGGTAGTGCTCACGTCAAATCGAGATTTATATGTTCAGAAACAACGTGAGTCTATTGGGGCACACAAGTATATATTTAGAGAACCTTTATTGATAATAATTAATATGTTTATTGTATACTATTAATTATAATTAATATAATTCACGTAATGAAGATAACGGTCGTTAATCCATTAGTTTAACAGTTAACGATCGTTAAGTCCTAAATTAACTAGTATTGTACATGATATTTAATTAGAGACTAATTAGCAAAAGAAAGGTTCTACAACCATCCTTAAGGGGCCGGCCATATGGGTCTTTAGGGCTAGGGTTTGCTTAGCTAGTTCCCTAGGCTATTTGATTAGTATATAAGGAGTCATTTAGGTCTTCATTATTCACTCATCAAATTAATCTCTCCTCCCTGCCCCTTTGTTATAACCAATCGGCAAACACGCCTTCTAAGGGTATTGCCATCACATCTTCTCAACCAAATGCATTCGTGCGTTGTTCGTTGGTCGTGGGTTAAGCACTAGCATCCAAACACTCTCGTTAAACGTGTATTGTGAGCATTCGATAGAGATCAAGTGATTATAGTTGATTTGGTGTTTAATTTGTGGTGAAAGATCAAGATCCGGTTTCCTAATTTTATCTATTGTTTAATAGATTTGAGGTTAGTACTTTATGTGTTTTATTTACTTGTTAATTCATAACATTAAACATAGATTCATCCGCTGCGCACTCGTGGTATGGTTTTATCAATATGAAATCCCAACAATAGGATTCAACATGATCAGATATACCAATTGAATTAAGGCACGAGTTTCATTAAATCATTATATCTGTGTCATATGTTTGACATTTCCACTTTGCTATGTTTGATATAGTTTATGGTTTATGATATAAGCAACCACTCGTTATCAGTATATGTTTGTCCCGGGAATGTGGTGAAAGGGTTAAACAAAACGAATTGTTAAGATGAGTATGGATTATACATGCTCAGCATATCAAAAGTCATCCAAATTACATATCTGATATACTAAATATGGGTTAATGGTCCAAAAAATATACAAACTTGCCACATTTTACTATTGTGACAATAAACTTTTAATTTTCCTATTAAAACAAAAAACTTTCTTAATGACTCTTATTGTAACCAAAACTGACACGTGGCAACATTAATTAACCTTTAAGAAAGTTTTGGTTACAATAAGAGTCATTAAGAAAGTTTATTGTCACAATAGTAAAAGGTGGCAAGTTTGTATATTTTTTGGACCATTAACCCATAAATTAACCCTTAACCCAAAAAAAAACATTTATACTCGAAAAATTAGATGTAAAAAAGCAAATTGAAAATCAGAGTTATAAAAACTATAAAATAGAATCAGATTTATAAAAAATTCGGAATTATTAGAAACAAATCTCAAAAATCGAATCTATAAAAGTTAAAAATCAAATATCAGATCTAATAAATAACACTAAAAATCGGATTTTTCATATATTAAAAAAAAAAAAAAAAAAAAATCTTCTGATTAATGATTTAAAAAAGAAACTCATATTTATATGGAAAAAGACCCAAAACCTCATATTATATAACTCAAAACGGCAGCAATAGCAGCGGCGGCGGAAGCATCAGCAATGACGACAACAGTGGATTCGGGCAAGATCTGAAAAATATTATATAAATTCATATATGACCAAAAAAGATAAATAGTTAAAAAAAAAAAAAAAAAAAAAAAAAAAAAAAAAAAAAAAAAAAACTGGAAACATGTTGTGATGCCGGGCGTTTCGGTGGTGGTGGTCTTATTCGAGGGGTTTCAGGAAGTTGTAGATCTCGGTGGTGTTGGTGGTACGGCTCTCGATGGTGGAGAGGTATTTTCGGTGATAGTTTGGTTTCGGTAGTGAGGATCTATGGAAGTGAGGTCGGGCGGTGGAGGGCCCGACGGTTGAGGGGTTCCGGCGGTGTACGGTTCCGGCGGTGAAAGGGGTCCAGCGTTTGAGGGTGTTGGCGATAAGGGGTGTTGGTGGTGGGAGATTTGGACTGTGGAAAAGAAGAGAGTGCTTTAGTTAATGTTGTATAAATGATTTTTTTGGGTTTAGGGTTAGTTAATGTTGTCACGTGTCAGTTTTGGTTAAAATAAAGCACAATAGTAAAAGGTGGCAAGTTTATTGTCACAATAGTAAAATGTGGCAAGTTTATTGTCACAATAGTAATAGGAAAATTAATTAATGTCGCCACGTGTCAGTTTTGGTTACAATAAGAGTCATTAAAAAGTTTTTTGGTTACAATAAGAGTCATTAAGAAAGTTTTTAGTTTTAATAGGAAAATTAAAAGTTTATTGTCACAATAGTAAAAAGTGGCAAGTTTGTATATTTTTTGATCATGTATTAATCGTTCTTATTCTCTTTTTATTGACTCGAAAAAAGAAAAAAAAGGTGCTGCAAGTTAATCAAACTTGTCACTATTTTATTAGTGGTATCTCTAGTGATTGGCTAATCATAGTGGCTTTAGCCTTAAAATGAATGTTTAGTAGTCAATTTGCACCGGAACCAAAAAGTTTGGATAGCTTTCCACTACTATAAATCTTCTGTTGTATGATCCATGGATTTGGGATGCATTATTCAGAAAGGTTTTCACTTGTTTCTTATAATAATCTACAAAAGTTGATGTCTTAAGACAAAGAATGTGGATTTTAATTATCCAACTTTTTGGTTATCCAAATTAAAAATGATTAAGGCAAAATGGACTCGAATAAATTAATAAAACAAATGAAATTGAAAAGGATATGAATAAAGCTAAACAATGAGACATATTAAGACTATTTAGAAAAGCAAGTCATCATAAAAACGAATGATTTAAGTCTACCCAAATCCGTATGTAGCTATGGTGTATCGGCTTTGCGACTCACACTTTTCGATTACTAAGGGTGGACTGCGGTTTGTACCTATTGCTGTTGTGGCATTTTGGTACTCTAGACTCTCTGAAACTAATGCAAGACCAATGCTATAACCGTTATTCGTCTATTAGCAAGGTTTACTATAAATTTTAACCTTCAAAACAACTACTAAGGATGTAAAACAAAGCAACCCTCTTGTAGACCGATATAATGACCAACTATTAGTATTTTGTTTATTGACCGATTCACATGAATCCTAGATGCAGTGCCTAGAAATGGTATACTCTTCCATAATTAACTTTGGTAGGCGAATATGTAAGTTTTAGCGGATTTTTTATGTGTATGAAATTTGGTTGAATATTTTACTGTACTTGTATGGTTTTATTGCACATTTTTGATAGCATACTATCGTGATATACACGTAGATTATTTGCAATGGAATTGGCGAGAACATGTCCTCCCCAAGTGTTCTCGTCAAAGCCAATGTGGGCCCAGTCTTACTAGGCTGCTAAAATGGTTTAATTAAATATAAATGTATTTAATAATTAATTAATTAATTAATTAATCTGCGAGTAAGGCTTTAGCGACGACATTTTGGGGGACTTGTTGTCTAAAGGCGAGTGGGCCCGAAAGGTTGTCTTTGACTAAGAAAAATGTGTCCCCTACGTTTTGAAATTGACGTCGCTAAAGCCTTAAGTGACGAGGCATTGGCGAATGTCGACGACTTTATGGCTTCGACATGTCCTCGCTAATGATCTTTAGGGACGTCATGTCCTCTCCGAAGGGAAAAAGAAGGAAAAAAAAGAAGTCGTCGCCAATAGGCCCAAATGTTTGTGTGCAACTTTATTGAACAATGGAATCAATCAAATGGTTACAAGAATTTAGTTATTAAATTTATGCATCTTTTTGCAAGCTTAGCAAACGCTACTAACTGCTCTGGACCATCCAACACTCGATATCAACGTTCTCCAAAAGAAGCCCTTCCTCGGTTGACAAGCTTCTCGATTCCCCAGGTCCTTTTAAATTTGTGTGGAAACATTCTAAATACTTACAAGTGAATTCCACGTTTATTTAACACTAATAACTTGCAATGTAAACATGAAAATCCCACTCAAATTAATAGCTAGCCACTTTTGAAGACACGAAAAACATGCAAAACAAATAAAACTTATTCTAAGGAGTACATAGAGAACACTACAACAATTTGTGGGGAGATTAAGCATAACCAAAAAAATTTAGCGTGGTTTGCTTTCTTGAAACGTCATTTTCGTACTACTACCTGAGTAAGATTCCCATTCATTAGTACTATATGGAATTAATGGTACCTCGTAAAGATCAGATTGCTCAACTTCTAGGATCAAGCTTCTCGTTTCCTCATTTGTTTGGTGTTGACTCCATGGATGAATTTTGAGATTCTTTAATCCTTCTAATTCCATTGCCACCTCTTTCATACTAGGTCTGTCATTGCCATGTACGTTAAGGCATCTCTTTACCAAGTCACCTACTACTTGTAACTGCTCAAGAGTTCCTTCACGTAAAACTCTAGGTTCAACAATTTCAAATAGGCGGTTTTCTTTCATCGCCTTGACAAAGTATGTTGCTAAATTCTTTTCTTCATTGGATCTATCTGCACAAAGGGGTTTTTGCCCGGTTATGAGTTCCGCAAGGACAACTCCAAAGCTATATACGTCACTCTTGTCGGTTAGCTGGCTTGTGTGGAAGTATTCGGGATCAAGGTACCCTAGAGTGCCTTGAACAAGTGTAGTGACTTGATCGTGATCTAATGGAACTAACCTTGATGCACCAAAATCTAAAATTTTTGTGGTGTAGTTATCATCTAGTAATATATTTGTAGACTTAACATCCCTATATATGATGGGCATAATGGCTTGTGAATGAAGGTATCCAAGTGCGCCTGCAGCTTCAGAAGCAATTCTTAATCGATTCTCCCATGATAACCAACTCATTCCACCCAATCTATGATGTATATGATAAAAAAGTGTGTTATTGGATATGAACTCATAAACTAATACTGGGACCTCCTCTTCCAAACAACAGCCTAAAAGTTTTACCACATTTCGATGGATGACTTGTGTAAGGATCAATACTTCATTGATGAATTGTTCTGTTTGGGTCCCATCCACTAGTTTAGACTTCTTTATTGCAACAACACATTTATCTGACAAAATACCTTTATACACTACCCCATAACCGCCACGCCCAATAATCCGTTCCTCAGAGTAATTGTCAGTTTCTTTTCGAAGCAGTTCAGAGCTAAACATAATCACTGCCTCGCTAGTACCTGGTGCATTTAGCTTTTGTTTCAAAAATACTCCCCCATTTTGCTCGAAGAACTTTTCTCGCAACTTGATTAGTTTCCTCTTCCTTACACCAAAGAAAATCCCGGCCACTCCGGATAATGTTGCTAGCAAGCCAACCACTAGAGCTATATGGGAAATATATAAAAGGAAACTTCATTCGACTAATAGTTGCATCATCCCCACCATCTGGGATAGGTGTAGTCAGAACATAGACCACACTCATGCTTGACAGCAAGAAGTGCATCTTCTTCTGCCATCTCCTAAAGTCCACCCCTTCAAACTTGTCCAGCTTGGCAAACTTTGAAGCCATGTGTTTCATTGCAGCAGCAGCCATTGATTATCATAAATAGTTTACTTTGATTGTTGGTGGTTATTCACCCAGCAGGGTAAGATAATCAAAGTCAGCCGCAATACCACTAGGTGGTTACCGGATATCATTTGTAATCATGTAATCACTTTTCAAAGTAAACTATTCGACCCTAATGCCTGGGTATCACGAATATCTACTTGGGATAAGACCAAATGTTTGTCATTGAATTAGGCACAATTCAATAACCCTTGCGTAAATAAGTGTTTTTGTTCTCTGTTTGTTTCTCCTGATATTGTTCTATCTCAGTATCTTCATGCTGATGAAGTTCATCTCTATTTATAGTAGAGAATACTCACTCCTACTCAAATGGATTTTATGATTGATTAACGGCCAATTAATTAAACGTGGTCATAAAGCGGTCATAACAGCCACTTGAATGATTCAAAGTTATTACAAATTAATCACTGCAACACTACCAGTAGGAACCATTACACTAGCAGCAGGAACCAATACACTACCAGTTGGAACCATAAGTTACTACACTAACAGTAGTAACCAATACACTAACAGCAGGAACAGTAACACTACCAGCAGGAACCATCAGTCACTACACTATCTGTAGTAACCAATACTACCAGTACAAACCACTATTAAGTCAGGGTGTTCAGGGACATCATGGGTGTACACTCCGTACCTCCTAATCCAAAACCAGATGTGAACTAATTCCACAAGTGCACTAAATTTTCCAACATAAAAGACCTGCAACCACATTAGTGACATTATATACAGTGACCGAAAGGCTATATCACTTGAAGTGAGCCTTCCAAACAACTTAGTTTATTATGCATAGTTTTGCTATGTATTATCCTTTAGAGAATATGACACACTTGAGGTCTGAAATATTTTGGTTTTTTGCTTTTTTATACCTAAAATCAAAGAAAAGTTCTAATGGTAGAATCATTGTAAAACCCTAAAAATACAAAAGATGTTAAAAGACTATTTCACCCTTAAAATAGTCAAAATTATAAAATACGAAAAATATATTAACGTTCATTTAATGAAATGAAAAGATCTAACTTATGAATGTTTAAAACCTAACGAGTATATTAAATAACCGGCGTTTGGTACTACGAAATTTAAAAATCACACATATAAGTTATTTGGTCGTTCCTTTGCAAGCCGAGCTTTGGGCCTTGTTTCCGTTAATGGTGAACCAAGTTGGGCCGTTTGTTTTGGTGAGATGGACTCAAGCCGAGAGCCACTTGGGCCGAGTGTTTTGTTCGGTTGGACAATGGAGCCGAGAGCCCAAGATGGGTGTTTGTTGTGTTCGTTTGGATCAAGAGGCCGAAGCCCATACCCCCCTAAAGCCCTAACCGAATTTTGTGCTACCACTATATATACAACGCATTAAAACAATTTGGAACCCTAGTTTTGTTTGCCTCTTCTCTCTTTTCTTTTCTATTCGGCCGAACCTAATCCCTTGGTGTCGAGACTATGTTCCCTACGAGCTAAGGTATAATCACGTTCTATTCGTCTCACTTTGATACATCTAACTTTATAATATGTTGTAATATGTCTTGTTTAGCCGAAGCTTATGTTTTTGTGTCGAGCCATATGAAACCGAAACCAACTACATAATGAATCGGACCTTATATAACATGCAAACGGGAATATGTAAGATACGTAGAAGAGTTAGGGTTTGCGTAAAATATATTAGCCGAAACCTATGTGGTAGCCGAAACATGTAAGAGTTTGTGGACGCGTGTTAAACGAGTAAAAGACATGCAAAACCAAAACCCTAAGTGTAATTAATGGTCTAAACATGTGATTATAATGATTTTAATAAACCCTAAAACTGGACAACATCATATGTCGAATTTGTGTGTGTTATAGATCCAATTTTATAAGTGCAATAATCTGGGTTTTTGTGGGAAAAGTTTATTTTATGTCTTAGTTAAGTTTTCAAGTGGTTTGGTCGAATTTGGAGTTGTCTAAGTCGTATTTTTGAATTTTACAAGATCAAGTGTCAAAGCTGAGAAAACCGGTCTGAAATTTAGGTTGGATTCATCTAGGTGTTATCTGATGATACTTGCATGTTTTTGAGTGATTCTTGAGTCTAAATTGTAGTACTTTGAAATAGCTTTCTGTAAAAATAAGTCTTGTGTCATTTGCAAACGTGGAAGTATGATTTTTATATTTTTGGAGTTAGGGTGTCTGAATCTGAATTGCTGAGTTGAAATTTATGATGTAGTAAATGATTTTTAGTATTTAATCTATGAGGTTCTGGAACTTTTCCTTTGGTGGATATGATATTTATATATGGTGTGACACCTGTAGCTTTTGGTTTGATGTGTTGAGTAGGGTAAGTGTGTTTGTTGGGGTCATACTTTTGGTGTGTGTAAATCTGGGTGAGTTCTGGACCGGTCTGGACTTATGATTTTCCGTAGGCCATTTAGCATGGAAATAGAACCCACCAATTTTAGTAGAGTCTCTTAACTCATATGGGAACCCCTGGGATTTTGCTTGATTTCATTTGAGCTAAGTAAGTATTTTATAAAAATCGCTAAAGTCTGGTCCGAATATGAGTTTAAGAAACTGAAAGATAAAATATGATATCAATAGGTAACACACTTACAAATGCATAAGAAGCTTGTAAAATGAGAATATACTTATAACTCTAAGAATGTTAATGCGATGAATACGTTATAACTTTAATGATGCTAATAAGTATTAAATAAATCATAATCCGTGTAGATTCGTTGAAGGAGACGCGACGTTATATCTTCGTGATTCACTCGTTCGTTTGCTTTTCTCTCATTTGCTTTAAGATACAGATATTCTGACCTTTTCAGTAAAGGTTCCTTATGACGTTTTCTTTTCGTTAGCTTTTCTATTTCAATTATTAGGATTCCCTATGCCATTGCTATGATTCCCTTTTGTTTATGTGAATCTCGGTTTGACTGAACCTCTGTATGTTGAATCTTGCTGTATCTTATTTGAACTTAAGATTATGAACTTCAGATTATGAACATTTGATTATGAACTTCTGATTATGAATGTATGATATATGACTGTGATATGAACCTTTGACCTCTAAATATTTGATATGAACCTTTGACCTCTGAATATTTGATATGAACCCTTTCTGATTTGTTTGATCTATTGCTTATCTGAAATCTCTGTTTATTGAACCATGAAACATCTGATTTGAACTTATGATATGAAAACTCTGATATATATATCTGTTGACCTTTATGATGAATTATGATATGTGTCATTTATGACAATCTGTTTGACCTAAGTTAGTTTGACACCCGAGCCAAATATTAACTAGTCATTGGGGTTCCATGTCCGTGTCAGTGATGCACCTCTGACATGACTCTAGGGCAGTAGAGTGATGTTCTGCCACGTCCCTTTCTGTTATCTGTTTATTGATAGTATGGCCACTATCTGTCTGTTGGGGCGTATGGATGCATCCTAGATCTGATCTGTTATCCGATATGATTTGTCTGGTGAATGATGTCGTGTGCAATACGCGTCTTCACAAAATTCTGGGAGCTAGCTACTCCATATTATTTCTGAGATTATTTCTGTATAAGTATGATGTTTCTGATATGATGTGTTCTGGGCTCGTGGTAGTTAACTAAATCTTTATCTGTTATTTCTGTGTTAAGTATTCTGATTATGATTCGGTATATTCAAGTGTTTATAATTATGTGCTAGGCTTATTATATGTTATTATATGTGTTTATGCTTTTGTATGTTTATGAGACTACCGTCTGCTATGCTAGGATATGATTAATATGTTTAAACATGATTCGCATGATGTCCTCTGATATTATGTTAGTTTATCGTTATGTGAATTCGTTGATCTGTGAGATGAATGTGCTAGTGTGAAAGTGAGTATTCTGTAAGTTTAGTATGTATAATTTGTTCAGTTAATCTGGTGAACTTTGCCTATACGTTAGGGTATCTATCTGCTTATGTTTGATCTGCTATGTTAAAACTCTGCTGATGTTAAGATTTGATCTGAGAACTGGTTTAGCTTATGATATCTGTTCTGATAATTGCTAATGGCTATGTTATGTCTTTGCCTATTGAGTTATAGTTTGTCTACTGTGTTTTCTGTCTGTATGTGTGACCTGCCATGTTTAAATTATGCTTATACTAAAGTTTGATCTGGGAAAATGGTTTAATTTATAATGCCTGGCCTATTAACTTACTATCTGCTATGTTATGCCTCTAGTTCATTTAATTATAGTTTTTGTAAGGTGTTCTCATTAGTATGTGTGACTACTATGTGTTGACTGTTGTTTTCCGCTGCTATGACACTGGTTAAGTTTATTAAATATAACTTATCTGATTTGTGTGAATGTCATGTTTACTTCATAGAAATTGTTTCTGTTAGTTTTGATATTTCGTTTGGCTTATATGCACTCGAATTTCCTGATTTAGTTAAGGTCTGGTTATTTTAATGTGTTTGCATTTGTGTCAGAAATGTGCTATGTGTTTGTTCTTATTTGTTATTTGTTCTTCCGGTTTTCTGTGTAATTGTGTTTCCTCAGAATCCTACATGATTCATTGAATCTCATTCCGTTGTGACATTGTTATTCGTTTCCTGGTTTTATGTTGTATTTTCATTTTGTTTAGTTTCTGTTTCTGTTATATCTGTTAACTGGGCTTTGTAAGCTCAGCCGCATTTTCTTTTCCTGCGGCAGGTTTTAAGCATTCAAGATGAGCTTGTGGGATGGCTGATCTGGGTTGAGAGTAGAACTGAGAGCAAGTTTTGACTATAGAGATCTTAGATTTATTTTGATTATTAAGTTACTTATGTTTTCTTTTGTAAGTTTTGTAAAGGCTTCCGCTTTTGTATAGTATTTAAAGATCTGATATGAAACCGTATTGTGATATCTTTACCCTTGTCGGGTTGGGGTGTTACAATCATAGTTTGATAGAAAATGACATATATATTTTTCTATCAATTGGGAGGTTTTTATTGTAAGAGTCACCGAGTTAGGTTTTACTTTTGTGCTGAAATAACTATAATTAACATCGATGTACTTCTAGTCAGGTGTGCATATTGTAAGACTCACCGAGTCAGATTTATTATATCTTTTTGCTTAGTTTCTAATCAAATTGGGATCTGATTGTTTCCAGGCAATGGTAATCTGTGGAATTTGGCTCGTGAAAATAACGAAGACATAATCCCTGTATTTGTTACTCACGGTGCATATCCGACAATAGTTGAAGACCCTGTAGCTTACTGTGAGGGCAAGTTTGAATGGAGTCACATATGTGGGCATAAAGAACATTGTGAGATGGCACAAAACGAAGTAGAAATATCATTAGTTTAATATCAAGCAATGTTATGTTTTTTTTGTTTAATGATTTATTTTGATATTCAAATATAGGCAATGCTTATTTAGATTACCTTATTTCGTTGAAACGATCATTCAACTTTCGTTAGGTATCCATTTATGTAATCATTTTCGTTATAAGTTAGGATCAACTGAGAAGAATAACTAAAATAAGAAGTAACTACACACATTTTAGATGCATCTAAAAATAGATGAATCTTCATTCTAATTTTCCTACCTCTTTTGAAATGAATGTCTAGAATTATGTCTCACAATTTTTATTTTAATTATTTTTCTCATTGAATCCATACATGTTATAATATTTTATTTATTTTTCTCTTTTCTCACACAACAGATCAGTTGTACAAACGTTTCTATATAAGTATATGTTTTATACTAGGTTAATGTATATATGTACATGTTATTAGCTAACTAAAATAAGTTCGTAAAACTAGCCCGTTTATCAGACGGGTTTTATATCTAGCTGCTATATATAAAAATGGTATTTCGATTTGTTATATTTTAAACACAATTTGAAATCTTTAATTAACCATAACAAATTTGTATAAACTTCTTAAGAAAGTTTAAATCAATTGTAAAAATAAATTGATACAGATTTATAGAAACGAAATCAAAATCTGTAGAAAAATTAATCACGTGCAATCTCAAATGTTTGGAGCTGCATACGTGTTCGCAAGTCGCGCAGGCTCGCATGAGATCACAAGCTTGGAACCAATTTTTTCTCAGAAAATCCGGTTTCAAGGAGAACGATAAAAAGTGTCTAAAGTTTGCAAAAGGTCAATTTTTAGAAACATTTTTCCAGCTTGTAACTTGTAAGTACCTATTTCTTTTTCTTATTTTTTTGGTAATCATGGTTTCAGACCTTTTGGCCGACTAATTCACGCGGCTTGAACCCACCGCCAAACATACTCAGACCAAGTAAAACCCTCTTTTTTCAGAAGGTTGTGCGGCCAATTCAAGGTTGTTTGCGCTTAGTAGGGATTGAACTTGAGACCTCACACATTTTAAAATGATAGTCACAAGCTTTTTTACCACTAGGCAACCCTTGAGTAGTTTGTGACTTTGTGAGTACCAATTTTAGAAGATAAAATAAACGTATATAGACAAAGGACGAGATATAAATTTACAGGAATGATAGAGCAATATAGAACAGAATGAAATATAATATGAATTACAATCATATAGATATATGCCCCATTAAGAAAATTCAATATTAATTTTATCTTCAACATCGCTATTTACTCTATGATTTTAAATGTTTCGCACGCAAATTGTGACATTGAGCTTCCATGCATATACTCCAGCATAAATTCACTTCACCCAGCAATTATGTACCTATAAGAATACACGGTTTAGGAAAAAATACAATTGCTACTATTTAAACATGATAACAAGAAAGTGCTAATCGAGCATATGAAAATAAAGAAGGTTATAGATGTAACATACTTGGTGCAGTCAGTATCAATACTGATCGGGTATGGCAGACTAAATACTAGACACTTAGTTGGAAGATCGAAAAAGGTTCTGGGATTAATGTCCTTATTTGTTCTAATAGCTTCCTGTAGACAATAACAACTTGTCTGGTGGTCAAATGTCTTTGCAGCACCGAAATCCATCAGAGCATGGCAACAAGACACTGGTACTTTACCCCCAAACTTTTGCTTCAAGTACTCTCGACATGGATTTAGTTTTGTAATCACATCCGGGCACTGTTCCTTACGTATAGCGTCCGCATATGGTGATGATACCACCATGCAAACTACTAGAAAACAAAAAAACTTCACCATTTTCCCAGCCATTGTGAAACAAGTTTTATTGTTCGTTATGTATATGGTTCTTGTGTAGGACAATGTTATGGAGTGTACTACGTATATATAGGATGTTAACACACATGCATGTCGATATCTATATGATTTAACAGCTTTGTTTTCATGTTTACATAACGTTTTGATTTTTTCTTTCAATAAACTCATACGTTAAAGGTTGTTTTCCTTAAAAACCAAATTTGTTAGGCACTACATATTGCGTGTAAGCTTACTTTGGGGGTAAGAAAGTTGTGAAGAAATGGTTTGTATTAATTTTTTATATCATGAATATTACGTGGGAAACTCTCAACATAAGCAATGTATTTTATCGGGTCGTTGTGACCTTTTAACAAAAAAAACATATATAGCTATTATGGACATATTTTTCATTGTTTTTTTACGTATAATTCTTTTTGTTGTAATATATATAGCCATTATGGACGTATTCACTATTTATTTATGTCCGATCAAACTTCGTCAAGTAATATAAAGAAGCGATCCCGCCCATCGGGCGGGTTAAACGAAGCTAGTATTATAATATAGAACATAATGAAATATAATATGAATTACAAAGCAAATACAAGAGACAACAATCATATAGATATGTCCCATTAAGAGAATTCAAGATTAATTTAATCCTCATCATCGCTTTTTACTCTATGATTTTATTTGTTCCGGAAGCAAATTGTGGCATTGAGCTTCCATGCATATATTTCAACATAAAAAGTCACTTTACCCTGCAATAATGTACGTATAAGAATACACGGTTTAGGAAAGAATGCAATTACTACTATTTAAACATGATGACAAGAAAGTGATAACAGATCATACAAAAATAAAGAAGGTTATAGATGTAACATACTTGGTGCAGTCAGTATCAATACTGATCGCGTATTTTAATGTTACCAGACACCTGTCTGGAAGAAGGAGAGCGTGTCTGGGATTAATGTCCTTGTTATTTCTAACAGCTTCCGTTAGACAATAACAAGTTCTCTGTTGGTCAAAGGTCTTTGTGAGATCTTTCAAAGCATCGCAACATGTTTTGGAGGTAAAACCAAACGAACCCGTTTGCCTCAAGTAGTCGTTACATGGGTTCATCTTATTCATCACATCTTGGCATTGATGCGAAGGTATGGCTTTCCCATGTTGGGATGATACCACCATGCAAACTACTAGAAAACAAAAAAACTTCACCATTTGCCCAGCCATTGTGAAACAAGTTTTATTGTTCGTTATGTATATGGTTCTTGTGTTGGACAATGTTATGGAGAGTACTACGTATATATAGGATGTTGACACACATGCATGTCGATATCTATATGATTTAACAGCTCTGTTTTTATGTTTACATAACGTTTTGATTTTTTCTTTCAATAAACTCATACGTTAAAGGTTGTTTTCCTTAAAAACCAAATTTGTTAGGCACTACATATTGCGTGTAAGCTTACTTTAGGGGTAAGAAAGTTGTGAAGAAATGGTTTGTATTAATTTTTTATATCATGAATATTACGTGGGAAACTCTCAACATAAGCAAATATATATTGCATGGGAAACTGAACATAAATGTTAACTAGCTCAACTGGTAACCAATTTTTTTTTTTTTTTTTTTTTTTTGGGTAAAAGGGCCTTAAAACCCCGGTAAATATATCCAAAAATTCAATGAAGTACAATTAACATGGACGTACATCCCATGCCCTCTGCCCGTTTACATAGGCGATATGACCCTACATATGTAACTAAGCTAAACAAGCCGCTAAGCGCAGCAACAAACACTAAACTGCTGTAGCAAACAGAATAGAAAACAAATTACATTCAAATTAACAATCTAAATGTAACTAAGTCCAGGTTCAAAGAACCACTTCCATAGTGTGCAGCTCCGTCTTCAATCA
The DNA here is from genome assembly GCA_019973895.1 of Chrysanthemum seticuspe. Lineage (NCBI taxonomy): Eukaryota > Viridiplantae > Streptophyta > Magnoliopsida > Asterales > Asteraceae > Chrysanthemum > Chrysanthemum seticuspe. The sequence continues at coordinate 360,184,801 of BPTQ01000009.1, forward strand.
TCATTAGTTGACGTCCGAGTACAACACTTCAAACTTAACATCCATAATATCATTCGGTTAGATTAGGTATCGAAACCCTAACTTAACACAAACCAGCCGAATCAATTTGTAGGGGTAGTCATAAGCGTAGCAGCAGTAGCATCAACCCAACATCCAAATCGATCAATAGCAGACATGAAAATCACTTACCCTCCCTCATTAACCCACTTCCATTAAACTCCATCAGAATATGAACATAAGAACCCAAAAGAGTACCAGCATTCAATCAAACCCTAACAAGGGTATACGTCCAGAAGATAATCAATTGACAAAATCCTAAAAATTAGGGTTCCGTCTAGTTTAAAGCGCCAATAACAAAAGAATGTAAAAACCAACAAAGGTTTTATAGGCGTTAAGGCTTAATAACCAGAATCGATCCCTTAATAATAGAGCCATGAACAACAGTTGATCGATTCAAAAGAACCAGCAATCATAAGGTAAACCAAACCCTAACGAGTTTAGTAATAGAGTTAACGCACCAGGAATAGATAATCGCACAAACAAGGAACAAAACCCTAAAAGGGAATCGTATAAAGAATGAATCAAAGTGCGGCAGGAACAAAATCGTCCTAATAATAATATAGTCGATCAAAACCGACTTAGGATTGCAGAATGATTAAAGGAACGATCAATACTAAAGGGCACGATTAAACCCTAAACCAGAACCGACCATAATAATCGATTAGTTAGGGTTTCGACCAGCCTCCCCTGAAATTAACACACCTCTAAAACCGATTGCATACTAGCTAAACGAATCAGGAAATTATTTAGCAGTAGAGAGGCGGTTTTAGTGGTGGTTTTTGGCCGGAAAAAGGGTGGGGAGGAGGCGGCTGTGATCGCCCCTAGAGAGGTTTTGGGTCTTTGTGATACCTAACTGGTAACCAATTTGGCATTTTGATGTTGGGTCATACGTTCAAAAAATTACATGTTGTCTTTTTTGCTTTATTTTCACTTTTTTAAAGTAATTTTGATAATAAATCAATATTTGTTGTGGCCAGCACTTGATAAGTCGTTTACCATTTAGGCGAAACGTCGTGAGTTCGAGTCTAATTGTTGCTTCTTTTTTTCATTTTCAGTTCATAACATTTGTTAAAAGGTTTCACAGCTAGGCAATGGGTCTATGTTCAAAATCTGTTTTTGTTGTATATCTCTTACATTCATAAAAGTGATAATTAATATAGCTCTCAATGTTTTCTCTTTTTGGAGTTCTTTTTGCAAATTTATTACTCAAGTACTCAACAATCTTTTACTAACTGTATTAATAATATATGCATTAAGATCTTTCGTAACAGGCGGTTATACACTTCTCGAAGTTAACATTTTACTAAAAGACTATGTAGGGAAAAAAACGTCCCAACGCAGGGTTGATTGATCTTGTTGCATACACAATAATGGTTTGTTTTTATTCTCTTTAGGTACTAATCCATGTGTTGACATTAATGTGTAACAAAACCATTAACATTATCATTAGTTTTTATATTGTAAGTTAATATTTTTAGCTCAATCATGTTAATGCTATAGTTGATGATTCATACTTAATTTGTTGGATAACAAAGTTTATCATAAAAAAAATAAGAAATATGTTGTAACTTTCGATGAAACCTACACCGTATTACGCGTATCTAATTAGTTGCATCATAGAAAATAAGAAATGAAAGTGAAAGTAAAGTAAAGAAAAAGGAGGGGTGTGTTTGTTTTATTAAGATGTTTAGGTCTGAATTTGATTCTCACAACTTATCGGTAAGAGGTGACTAGAAAGTATAAATCTAAAGTATATTTTTAGGAGAGCCCATGTCCCAACTGCCCCGGCGGGCAATCTATCAATCCATCTTTTGTGGCTCCAGTGAGTGTGATAGGAAACACTCGGAGCATAACCGCATCGTTCGAGACTCCAGGTATATTAAAAAGCTGAAAATGAATTACACATTCTCAATATTTCCAGAAAAGGGATTTGTTCTTAATTCCCTCATGAATTGTGGCTTTATCTCGAAATTGATATCTGCTCCAATGGCTGGCCTAACGAGCCCCGACCATTGCTCATCCCGAGTCATAGAAAGTACTCCTCGAGAGTTAGGTTATCAATATCCACAACTGTCATGGTACCTGAAACTTGAATTATATATTTGCTTATGTTGAGAGTTTCCCATGTAATATTCATGATAAATTAAATTCATACAAACCATTTCTTCACAACTTTCTTACCCCTAAAGTAAGCTTAGACGCAATATGTAGTGCCTAACAAATTTGGTTTTTAAGGAAAACGACCTTTAACGAATTAGTTTATTGAAAGAAAAGTTCAGCATGTTATGAATTTTTTTCTTTCCTCACGTGTCACATATTTGCTCCAAGAGTTTTGGTCGTAAAATATCAACGTATTTTTTAAATGTATCGTTTTAGTACGTGTACTATTTATTATTCCACTTAATGTTATGTACTTTTATTTTTTGTTCCAATTTGCACATTTTGATGACGTGTCACATTATAAATGGTAATACGTGTCAAACTTTCAACTATGACATGTCATCAAAATGTGCAAAATGGAACAAAAAATAAAAGTAAGTGGTTGGGCGCATGTTTCTTTTACCCAAAAAAAAAAGAAATAATGAAAGTACACAACATTAAATGTAACAATAAATATTACACGTACAAAAACAGTAAATTTGAAAAAGTATATTGCTATTTTACGACCTAAACCCTTGCTCCTAATAAGCCTCATGCGTGACCACAATAAAATAAATAAATAAATAAAATAACACCGCACGCTGCACCATTGGCTGCAACCTTAATTGGGCCTCCCAAATTTGATTCTTTTATACAACATTCTATTTGTTTATAACAAAAGTTATGAAGTGAAAAAGGGAAAATCAACTATTAGACTCGAACTCACGGTGTTTCACCTAAATGATAAACGACTTACTAAATTCTTGTCACAGCTGATAGTATATACAAATTACTTTTAAAAAAATTATCCTCACCCCAGAACCCACGACATTTAAAATGAAAAAGGGGAAATCAACTATTAGACTCGAACCCACGACGTTTCACCTAAATGATAAACGACTTATTAAATTCTGGTCACAACTGATAATATATATTTATTGTCAAATTACTTTTAAAAAGCGAAAATAAAGAAAAAAAAAATTTAAAAAGAAAAAAAAAAAAAGTTTTGAACAGTGTGCATTTCTATTCCATCTCCCATGCAATATAAATTTGTTACAATATTGTAAATTTTTGAAAAAAAAAATCAAAAAAACAGAAACAACAGGTTTAAAACCCGTGACATGAGGTTCAAAGGCAAGACTACTTTCCAGTTGAGCTAGCTAGCTTATGTTATAAATTTCCCATGTGATATTCATGATATCACGAATTCATACAAACCATATCTACACATCTTTGTTAGGCCTATATTTAACCTGTTAGTTTTTAGTAGTTGTCGACACTAATATACGCAATATGTAGTGCCTAACATATTCGGTTTTTAAGGAAAACAACCTTTAACGAAGGATTTTATTGAAAGAAAAGTTCAACCACTTATGCAAAACATGTAAACAAAGCAGTTAACATCCTATATATACGTAGTACACTTCATAACATTGTCCTACACAAGAACCATATACATAACAAACAATAAAACTTGTTTCACAATGGCTGGGCAAATGGTGAAGTTTTTTTGTTTTCTAGTAGTTTGCATGGTGGTATCATCACCATATGCGGACGCTATACATAAGGAACAGTGCCCGGATGTGGGTATATTTACCAAACTCTTGTTGCCTTGCTCTGAGAGATCTCGGTGATGCAAAGACATTTGACCACCAGACAAGTTGTTATTGTCTACAGGAAGCTATTAGAACAAATAAGGACATTAATCCCAAAAACTTTCTCAATCTTTGCGTGTCTAGTATTTAATCTGCCATACACCATCAGTATTGATACTGACTGCACCAAGTGTGTTACATCTATAACCTTCTTTATTTTCATATGCTCGGTTAGAGGATTAGGTGTCGTGAAGAGGCTTCCCCTCTTCATCACTGTCACGTCACTGCCACATCACTATCAGGGGCGGAGCCAGGATTTGAAGTTAGGGGAGGCTTAACTTTGTTGTCCGATAGTAATAACAAATGTCTTATTTCAACAAAATATCAATGTCTCATGATTTGTAGCGTTCGTTGACAATATTTAATAGTAACAATGAACATCTCAAATACAAAATGATACTATGTCAAATTCGATCTTGAAAATATAGATATCCACAGTGATATATATAGATATCTAGTGTGATTGATCACAGCAGATTTGTGATAGTAATTTAAATTAAGGTTTCATTTTAAAGTTGAGCTATTATAAAACCACAGAGGATTATTCTTGAAATTTAATAATATTCATTTATAAGCAACGAATAAATAAAAAGAAAAAAACCATAAACATCAAAGAATTAAATGACAGAAAAAGAATAAAAAGGAGAATTTGATAAAAACTATTAATTGGGAGGAACTAATACGAAAACATTATTTCCATTTGAGCCAATGTCTAGTAAAACTGTTATAGAAGTTGGGCTTGTTAGGGGAGGCCCAGCACCCCTCTGCCACCCTATCAGCTCCGGGCCTCATCACTATAACAAACCTCCACAACTAACCCCCCCCCCCTCACTCACAACAAACCTTAACCTTTTCATTTGGGTCTCACCACTACAACCTTATTCATATTCCAAAACACAAGAGAAAAAAAAAAAAAAAAAAGTACAGCGCAAATCTTCGTCGTGCAGACGAAGAGGAAACTGACGGCGAGCTACGGCGAGGTCCACGTCGGACGACGAAGGTCAACGACGAGCCCACAGCTAATCCTCTTAGCACTTTCTTGTCATCATGTTTAAATATTAACATTTGTATTTTTTTCTTAAACTATGATTATACGTACGTACATAATTGCATGGTGAAGTGACTTTATGCTCCAATATATGCATGGAAGCTCAATGTCACAATGTGCATGAGGAACATTTAAAATCGTAGAATAAAAAACGATCATAAAGATAATATAACAATCATATAGATATGTCGACAATCTTATCTTTATGATCGTTTTTCTACGATTTTAAATGTTCCTCATGCACATTGTGACATTGAGCTTCCATGCATATATTCCAGCATAAAGTCACTTCACCCTGCAATTATGTACGTATAATTAAGTATACATAGTTTAAGAACAAAAATACAATTGTTACTAATTAAACATGGTGACAAGAAAAGTGCTAACCGAGCATATGAAAATAAAGAAGGTTATAGATGTAACATACTTGGTGCGGTCAGTATCAATATTGATGGTGTATGGCAGTTTAAATACTAGAGACCCAACTGGAAGATTGAGAAAGGTTCTGGGATTAATGTCCTTATTTGTTCTAATAGCTTCTGTAGACAATAATATGTTTTTTGGTGGTCAAATGTCTTTGCATCACCGAGATCTGTCAGAGCAAGTGATAACGCTCAGAATGAGCATGTTTTTAGTAGCTTTATTATTAGTTTTGTGCTTGATAGTCGGTTATATTTACACATAATTGTTGCAAAATTGCGAAGGAAGAGTATTTGTATGTAAATGTAGCCTGGTATCGAAAAAAGATGAAAAAATGATGGATTTATGCACATTTGGATAATTCCCGAGAAGGAAATGATTGAAGAAAAGACTCAAAGACTCAATGATTTGAAGCATGATTATTTCTAAGTATCTACATCAATAAAATATCAAGTTCTATCATAGAAATGAGTGCCGGAAGCAAGGAAAAAGCATGCATCGAACCGAGTCAAGAAAAAGTCAAGATTTGCTGTATGGACGGACTCCAGCCTATCGGTTGGAGCCCGCAACCGGATCGTCTGGGTGAAACTTTGTGGAGGAACCGATCGGCTGCGACCCGCAACCGATCAGCTGGACAGTGTTGTTGTTACATGTTCTCATTAAATGAAGCCATGCCTTCCAATTAATCATTGGAGTTCGATCATTTCTCAGTATTAACTCTTAGTGAACGTTTTTGGCTTGATAGTTAAGGTTTCTTAGCTATATATTGAACCTAGACCTTTGTTCTAGGTGTGACACAACCTAAGAAGTAATAGACTTTCACTAAAGCTATTACTAACCACTTTTTTTCAACCCGAAAGTCATATTAAGTCTTTTGACCCATGTTCCAATTGCAGGGAGCGGGTTCATGAAGGGTGGTGGTGGCAAAGGCATGTGGTAGAATAGTCTCTTGACCCATAACAGCCCCTAATGACCCTCCTGAAGCTTGGTGAACTGTCTGAGTGGACTGGGCCGTGTGAACCGGAGCAGGTCCAAGTAAGCCCGCTGTATGAACTGGGTTACCGAAACCAAAGTGAACTGCCGTTGGACCTGTCGCATGGACTGCTGACCCCTGAGTAGCTGCGGCTGCTGTTGAACTGCCGTATGTGGACTGCTGCTGTTGGACCGGTTGGTGAGCTGCTGACCCCCCTGTATGGACTGTCGAGTGGACCAGGTAAGTAGCCTGGATGGACTGCTGACCTGTTGGATACATGGCCTGGGCAGGAAGGGTATAAAGAACCTGTTGACCTGTCATGCCATGAAGTAGCGGGTTCACATATTGCAAGGAGGGGACAGACGGTGGAATGGGCTGTCTAAAACCTGGTGAACCGGTCACGAAGGCAACAGGGTTCGAGGATGAATTATTAAGTCCACTGGTGGTCCCTGAGCATCCTAATTTAGCTAAAAGGTGTTGTAACGTGTGCATATCATTGGAAGACAATTGATTTTGTGATTTTTGATGTTGGGAAGCAACAGTGGCATGCATACCATGCGTTCCATTATGCAAAAATTTGCATGATGCACCAAAGCGACAAGAACCCTTGCTCCATTTATACATGGCTTGTGCACTTTTTCCATGGAGGAAGATGAACTACGAGGGTTGGAACGGGTGTTTGCTAATAGGACCATGGGTGAAGATGAGGTGGAATCGGTCAAAGTGTCGTTGGTACTAGCCTTCAAACTCATCTCTTCCGTGGTGAGCATGGACCGAACGGTTTTGAGATCGGGAAAGGGATCCCGTTGAGCAATGATTGTAGCCACGTTATCATACCGTGCGGGCAACCCTTCCAAATCAAAAGTCACCACGTCTTCATCATCTAAACGCAAACAAATGTGTGTTTATAAGTGTGACCATATGTCGTTTAAAGTGAAGAAATGTGTATTTTGTAACATTTAGTCACACAAAGCATGTTTCTTTTAGGTATTTAGTCACATACAATTAAGCATATAGTGGCATAAAGTGTTAATAAGTGTGACCATATGCCGTTTAAAGTGAAGAAATGTGTATTTTGTGTGACTATTGATCATCAAATGGCCACATGAATTTTGTTTTTGTGTGGCTTTTTATAATATTAGTCTCAGAAAGCATGTTTCTTTTGGGTATTTAGTCACATACAATTAAACATAAAGTGGCCAAAAATGTTAATAAGTGTGACCATATGCTGTTTAAAGTGAAGAAATGTGTATTTTGTGTGACTATTGATCATCCAATGGCCATATGAATTTTATGTTTGTGTGGCCTTTTGTAATATTTAGTCTCAGAAAGCATGTTTCTTTTGGGTATTTAGTCACATACAATTAAGCATACAGTGGCCAAAAGTGTTAATAAGTGTGACCATATGCCGTTTAAAGTGAAGAAATGTGTGTTTTGTGTGACTATTGATTATCCAATGGCCACATGAATTTTATGTTTGTGTGGCCTTTTGTAACATTTAGTCACACAAAGCATGTTTCTTTTGAATATTTAGTCACATATAATTAAGCATAAAGTAGCCAAAAGTGTTAATAAGTGTGACCATATGATGTTTAAAGTGAAGAAATGTGTTTTTGTGTGACTATTGTTCATCCAATGGCCACATGAATTTTTTTTGTTTGTGTGGCCTTTTGTAATATTTAGTCACACAACGAATTAAGCAAACAGTGACCAAAAGTGTTAATATACATCTTTTAGTCACATTTAAAAAATCAATATATATCAAAACAAATTCAAATATATATCAAAACAAATTCAAATACAATAAAATTGGAATGTATATAACTTAACCAAATACAAAATTCGTATATAACTATATACCCTAGGATCTCCTCTTATACACCAAGGAGTCCTAGTCGACTTACAATACTTTCCTAAGTATCTATAATATTTTCCATAAACAACTAATACATATCATATAAGCAGTACTAACTATATGAACCAACTGTACTAACTTATAACTATCAGTTGTAACTAATACACTAACAGTATTAACTTCAAGCAGTCTTAATCTCTGAGCAGTCTTAACATTGTACTAGAAGTACTAACTTTCACTAGCAGGCTTAACTCTGAGAAGTCTTAACTTTGGTCTCATATTCAACAGCTGTGTTCCTGATCACGAGTGAACGTCTTGGTTTGCAATTCACAAAAACCATAATCTTTTTTGTCCGAATCGAAGTATGACTGTTCAGAATTCAACATTCAATGATTGGACATAATGAAATCTTACCAGAATCTTGAAGTCTTCTTAACTTGATCTCTGCAATAAGATAATGAGAATTTGATCAATACAGTAAAGTGTTCTTAAATGTAGAAGATATTTTGTGTGTATAAAGTACCTTGTTCTTCCTTCAAATGCGTCATTGATTTCATCACCAGTTGGCCTACTCGGAAAAGTTGACAAGATGACATATTTCTCTTTTCCACTTGGTTCATTTATCCTATTGAACAACTCATACCGATATGGATAAGTTATCCTGCAAGTGTATAATTTCTTAAATATCAGTAAAAGCAAGTATAAACAGACCAATCTCTAAGATTTATCAGAACTGCATGACTACAAGTACTAGTGGGAAATAACTATGTTTAGTTTTACCAATGTCAATCACACTCATAATATAAATTACTCAAGGACATTACAAAAGGTATAACAACCGACTAATACTACTCCTGACATGTAGCCAAATATAGAGACAGCCACCCAAGAAATGCTTTAATGAAGCCTCTGTTTATGTAAGTTGCAGCTTAAAGAGCTAGCAAAAATCATTGGTTCATCACATTTAAGTGGTAGTCGGTTAACATGGATCTACAGTAAAATAAATTGGATAATACTACAAGTAACTGGACTTCACATACTTCACTTGATGACGGTTTATTGCCGCCTAACTAATTAATGATACATAACTACTATTCATAACCTCTCTTAAACTTTCTTGGCAGTCAAAGACTACACTTGTGAATTTAAACTCGATAAATCGTCAATAGTGAAATTCTAATCTAACAACACCAACTAAACAATAAATCAAGAAACAAAAACCATGATAATACTGAACTAGGCACTTTGCAAAATCTGAACTACGTGCTTATCCTAATGAAGATTGGAATATAATACGTAAATTAGAAGATGGATACCTGCTCAAGCAGAAGCACTGCCTGAGATCCGCTCAGTTGTTCTTGTAGGCACAAGGTTTTTAGAAGGAGGCGCTCCTTCTCCATGTCCAGTTTGATTCCTGCACCAGACAGCAACTTTTCACGAAAAGAACAATGTATTTTGCATAATCACAATACTACATTTCGTAGTGATAAAAATCAGATGATCAAACTAGTTGCAACGGTCCAGCCAAGAAGAAATTGTACAAAGATTAAAGTGGTATTTAAAAACAAGAGTCTTACATCACTAGCAAAAGTCCAGCCAAATAGCAAAACCAGCACTCTACATCAGTAGCAAAAGTCTTGCATATCATACCTACAACAAGCTATATTGAAAAACAAGAGGCTTACATTGATAATTATCCCAAATAAGTATAGAAAACAATAATTACATAATCGAAACTTGAGTAACATATATTGCTACTATGATTTTTGCAGGATACCAAACTCATTTAGCCATGTACATAGCTAGATACCAAAAAAAAGTCCACCTTTTGCAGCGACAAATTTCGAGAGTTTGTAACAGATATAATATCTCTTTGAAGGTATTTGGGAATTGACATTGCTTAAGTGCTTATCAGTTTCTTATTTTGAGCAAGACAAACAGTTTTTACTATTCGAATAGAACATCTACTTTGCTTACTTTACTCGAGCAGAATTTAAAATAAGTAATCCCAAACACACCCTGGGTAGAAATTATTGTGCTAAATCTATGATGATTATTTAAATTGATATGACATACAAAATATGTAATCATTTGATTATACTCGCATAAAAATCTATGCAAGTCAGAAACAAAAAAAGATACAACCTTTATAATTTAAGATGCTAATACCCATATGGCAATTCAATTCATACACACAAATGAGTAAATTATTGGCTTAAAATGTATAAAAATAACGAATCAACAAATCTAACATATTACTAGTAGTACTTTTACCCCAAGGGACTCATAAGACTATAAAGTTTTATCACTTAACAACAAAATTGGTAACATAAAAAGCAAAATAAAAAGTAATTGCTATTAAAAGGATAAATTATACCTTGAATAAACACATAATTATACATTGATTGTCAATGATTTATATTGTTGAATGAACACAAAAAACAAAAAACACCCCATACCCTGCCTCGGCGGGATTGGGTATGTTGTTGTTGTTGTGAAGACAAAAAACAAGAAGAATCAAGATATGGACTACTGTTAAGGGAAAAAATTATACCTTGAATGGAGTTTCCTTATTGCTATGTATCAATCTTTATGCTTAGATGGAGAGAATGATCTTTATGGTTAGATGGAGAGGATAATCATTGTGTGAAAATTAAAGGAAAAAAGCTATAAATTCATAATGTACTTTACAAAAAAACTCATTATTCCCTATCTACTTCACTTATTGTCATAATACATAACCGTTTTCATTTTATTCGGTTATTTTCTGTCCGTTTTTATCCGTTTTCGTAAATCTTCCATTTTTATCCGTATTTGTCTGGATAAAAACAGATAAAAACGGATAAAAACAGATAGAAACGGATCAAAACCGTTTTTATTATCCACGTCAAAACGGATTTTATCCGTTTTTATCTATTTTAATCCGGACATATTAAAATGAAAACGGATAAAAATGGACGATTTACGAAAATGGATAAAAACGGACAGAAAATAACCGAATAAAATGAAAATGGTTATGTATCATGACAATAAGTGAAGTAGATAGAGCATAATGAGTTTTTTTGTAAAGTACGTTATGAATTTATAGCTTTTTTCCAAAATTAAAATAACTGATGAAATGGTGTTGGTTAAACGATTTGGTCCGGTGAGACTGATGGAGAACGACAGTGGCTATGATGAATTGGAAATGAGAGAAGCTGGTTAGGGTTAGGGGGCTTTGATGTTGGTCAAGGAGATGTGTGAAAGGTTGAAATGATTTTTTTTTGGTAAAGTAGCGGGTGATGAAAAGTTTTTTTGTTAAAGGGGCGTTAATGAAAAGTTGAAATTGAAAAGCCCGCTTGAGTAAAATCACAAACAAATGGATCGGGTTTTCTTTATTGCCACCGATCTTTTTGAGTAAACAACACAAACAAATGGGTTTATTTGGTAACAAACGACTTATTTGACACTACCAACTGCAAACAATGAACAACACGCACCCCTTTGGGGCTGTCGTACACCGAGCCAAACGAACACCACTATGGGTGGTTTTCTCTTGACTCCGAGACAACCAAACACCCATTGTGGGTCATCTCTATTGTGTCCCACTTGTACACAACAATCAGACAACCTTTGCCCTCTTTTTCTATCCTTTCAGCAATCTTGTAATCCTGTTAACGAATTCAGAAGTCATCACTTATTTACTTTTTATAATTCACATTTCACAATTTCACATTGGGTGATTGCTTTCATCAATATTATAAATTTAAAATATTTTGCCAACATGAAAACTTTATTTAAAACCTCATAAACCAATGAAGTGCCGACTTTTTACCTTATCTGTGATACAGGCCAAGGCCTCGAAAACAAGAGCTACCACGTCAGAACGCCGAACTACACGAAATGCTCTATTAATAGATAATGCCTCTGTTATGCTACCTGATGAAGCTACAGCTGTTGCACATCACCTTCTTCAACTGTCAAAAATATAGTAACAGTTAGAGGTGGGTAGAAATAGGTTGGTTGAGGCAAGATAAATATGGTATAAAGTGCATAAAAGATGCAAGAGTCCACATTCCACTCCTTACCACAGTTTGAAAATACCATGGTGTCAAGCCTTCTGGTGATGGGTGTTGGAATTATATATCAAGACATTCAAATAAATAATCACAAAACATCAAAGTAATATTGCGGAAGCGTTTAGGATGTATTAACGAATAATTAATTAACATAAAGAATATGCGTACCTTTGTTGATTCTAGCCGAACAAGAATTAAATCCACAAACTAGCAACGGATGAACCCTAATTTGATTTAGTTAGGATTATGTGAATTACCCCTTACCGTTTTGTAATTCAATCCAAGATAATAACAATAGTATGTTATTACTATGTTCTTGTACACACGTACTAAACCGAATTAAAGTAATGCTAGTTTTTATAAAACAAATAACTTGGTTTTGTGTAAAAGACTTGGATCGACCCTATAGGGGTGTCGACCGGTTTTGGAGAGCAAAAACACACACAAACAATTTAGGGTTTAGCTTGTGAATACAAGAGATGCAAAAACAAGACCCCTAGCCTTGTTTATATACCCAAGCAAACTTGGTGAACAAGTTTTGGCTTTCTTTCCTTTTCCCTTGGCCGATCGGTCCAACACATCCCCAAGGGATTCCGGAAACTTCCAAACTTTGCAATCTAGTCCTTTTCCAAATACCTTTAACGCCCGTTAGTCCATTACATTAATTACTTAACGTCCGTTAGTTATTTCGTTTAATAAATAAATAAATACAACATTTATATTTAATTATTAACTTTAAATTCTCATACGTAAAGTGTGCAATCCCATAGTCTCGAGTTCGATCCTAACTCACGTCTACTAATTTATATCCATAAAACCAACAGCTCCCACTTGGATATATCTTAATAGAGTGATCACATTCGGTTAGCGTCTAGCAACACTTCGATGCCTCTAGTACAACTCGAGCAAGGCTCCTGGAAAACCTTTTAATGATTTCTCATTATTATTATCCTTTTGTTTCTAATACCACGTTAAATAAAGATATGAAATTAAGTCATTCTTTATATAACTATTCTGTTTCTCGTTTGTAAGTGATTGACCAAGATTACCGAATCATCTAAACATATTTAGGGGAGATTTGGGTGCGGCCGCACAAACATCTTGTCAACCCTACGAGGGGCCCAGCAGTATTAAACTCCAAATAAATTTGAAGGAACAAATTCTATTTTGACTACAAGAATAACCCACAAACTTTGTAACATTTCTGAAAACAACCCTTATGACTACCAGTTACGTATAGCGTTAAGTTGCTCCACAGAAATGCACTACATTCATGACACTTATCTGGTATCTCAAGTCTGAGGATAACTATTCATAATTTACTTATAACAATATCCACAAAGTAAATTATGTAGTTGGGATAAGTCCTATATTCAATTTATTGAATATCATCTGAAATTGGTATGCATTCTCATCAATATACTTTCAAGTATATTCTACCACATCTCTCAAATTTGTCTTAGTTTAATGATACTCCCATATCATTAATCGACAACGGACATTTAAAATAACTTAGTTATTTACGGATTAAACATGCAAATATAGGACAACAATATTATAAATGAAAATAAACATAATCCAAACTTTATTTCATCAAAATAATAAATGTTTTACAATATCCTTTATCCAAATACTAATCACAGTTATGCATGAAACTTTTAGCTAAACGAAGTCCAATTCCATTGGCAAGTCCTACAAGCTTGTCTTTAGCTAAAGCCTTAGTGAACGGGTCAGCTAAGTTATCATCTGTGTGAACTTTCAGTAGATTTATTTCACCTTCCTGGACTTGTTCCCGAACATACTTCCGTAGAAAATGTCTGGTGCCCTTCATGACTCCAGTTTCATTGGCAAATATGATTGCAGCAGAATTGTCACAATACATATCAATAGGCGATTCAATTGAAGGCATAACACCAAGCCCTGAAATGAATTTCCTAATCCAAACAGCCTCCATTGCAGCTTCCGAAGCAGCTATGTATTCGGCTTCTGTTGCAGACATCGCAATTGTACTCTGCTTCTTGCTCTTCCAGTCAACTGCTCCTCCATTGATGACAAAGACATAACCCGTCTGAGACTTCGTATCATCTTTATCACATTGCCAGGACGCATCACAGTAACCTGTAACACCAAGCTCTGTGTCTGGATTTCCACCATACACCAAAAACATATCTTTAGTATTTCTGAGATACTTCAGAATATGCTTAACAGCAATCCAGTGAAGTTCACCCGGATTCTGTTGATATCGACTGGTCATGTTTTGAGCGAACGCCACATCTGGCCTTGTGCATCTCACAACATACATAATAGATCCTACAGCCGAAGCATAAGGAACTTTCTGCATGCGTGCCACCTCAGCAGGTGTTGAAGCACACATATCGCAACATAAGCCATGCTTTACTTCCATCGGCAAATATCCTTTCTTGGAATTTTGCATATTGAATCTCTTCAATATTTTATCAATGTAAGCGCTTTGACTTAAACCAATTAACCGCTTTGACCTATCTCGGTAGATCTTGATTCCCAGAATGTATGCAGCTTCTCCTAAATCCTTCATGGAAAAACACTTCCCAAGATATGCCTTAACATTTTGCATACTTGGAATGTCTTTTCCCATAATTAATATGTCATCGACATAAAGAATTAAGAAAATTACATCACTCCCACTAACTTTGTGATATACACATGGCTCATCAAGATTTTGAACAAATCCATACCTTTTGATTTCTTCATCAAATCTTTTATTCCATTGCCTTGACGCTTGCTTCAATCCATAAATGGACCTTTGAAGTTTGCATACACGGTTTGGAAATTGTGGATTCACGAACCCCTCAGGTTTCTTCATATAGATGTCTTCATCTAAGCGACCATTTAAGAAGGCGGTTTTGACATCCATTTGCATATCTCATAGTCATAGTATGCTGCTATAGCTATGAGAATTCTAATAGCTCTAATGTCCGCTACAGGAGAAAAGGTCTCCTCATAATCAATGCCATAAGTTTGAGTAAAACCTTGCGCAACTAGACGAGCTTTATAGACGTGTACATTGCCATCCATGTCAGTCTTAATCTTATAGAGCCACTTACTCCCAACCACCGAGGCGTTTGGAGGTAAGTCAACCTCTACCCAGACTTCATTTTCTCTCATGGATTACATTTCCCCATTCATTGCAACCTGCCATTTAGCCTTGTCAGGACTTGCCATGGCAGCTTTATAACTAGTAGGCTCTCCAAGATCTCCTAACATAGTTTCCTCAACCTCTACGTTAAGACATAGACGTTCAGGTGCACGTATATTCCTTACGGATCTACGAACGGGAATCACTTCAACTTCTGGTGGAGGACCCAGACTATCAGGTTCTACCAGAAGTACGTTAGTGTTTTCAGAAGGTAATGCATCTTCATGATCATCTTCCAGATCATAAACTCTCCCACTGAATTCTTGAGATACGAGATCTTTTTCAAGAAAATCTCCATACCTAGCAACAATTACTTTATTCTCAGTTGGATAGTAAAAGTAGTAACCCATAGTTTCCTTAGGGTATCCTACGAAGATACACTTTACAGATCTTTGTTGGAGTTTATCTGCTGAGTCACGTCTAACATACGCCTCGCAACCCTAGACCTTTAAATAAGACAGGTTAGGAGCTTTACCATGCCATATTTCATATGGTGTCTTATCAACCTTCTTTGTGGGAACCATATTTAGAATACGAACAGTAGATTCTAAAGCATAATCCCAAAAGGATAAAGGTAGAGTGGTAAGATTAAACATAGATAGTATCATGTCCAACAATGTACGATTTCTTCTCTCAGATACACCATTTTGTTGTGGAGTATATGGAGAAGTGAGATTCTGGACAATTCCATTCTCAGCTAAGTAATCTTTAAACTCTTGGCTTAGATACTCGCCTCCTCTATCGGATCAAAGAGCTTTAATCTTCTTTCCCAATTGCAGTTCTACTTCAGCTTTGAAAACCTTAAATGTTTCAAACACCTCATGTTTATGCTTAAGTAAATAAACATAACCATAACGGCTGAAATCATCAGTAAAGGTTAAGAAGTAGCTAGCACCTCTCTTTGACACATGTCTAAGTGGTCCACACACATCAGTATGAATAAGACCAAGTAGATCAGAAGCCCTCTCCATATTGCTATGAAAAGGTTTCTTAGTCATCTTCCCAGATATGCATGACTCACAATTATCAAATGATTCATCATTGATATTTTGCAAAAGCCCTTCTTGTTGCAGCTTATGCATGCGAGCCTTGCCTATATGAGCAAGTCTACAATGCCAAAGATAAGAAGAATTCAAGTCTAACTTTATCTTCTTGTTAATGCTAAACATTGAATTATTATTATTGTTAGATTCATTTCCAATCACATCAATTTCAAACACACCATTCACAGTAATTGCTTTAAAATAAAATACACCATTTAAAGAAACATCAATTCCATTATGTGAAATAGTATGAGTAAAACCATCATCCAACAAAACTGAAAAGGAAACAACACCTCTAATTATAGAAGGTGCGTAATGACAATTGTTCAATAACAGTACTAAGCCCGAAGGCAATACTAAACTAAACGTTCCTATGGCTTCAACAACTGCATGTGCGCCATTTCCCACGTGCAGATATTGCTCCCCATAGGCAAGCTTCCTTTCCACTCTAAACCCCTGCAGTGTATTACAAATGTGAATACCACAGCCCGTATCATATACCCAGGAATTATTATGATTTAGAGTAAATAATTCAATGACAAATAAATTACCAGAAGTACCGGCGCCCGCAGACCCTTCATACTTCATCTTATTTGCCCGCAATTCATCAAGATAGAGAGCACAATTTCTCTTCCAATGCCCAACGCTCTTACAGTGATGGCATGCTTGATCCTTTTTAGGATTATCCTTCCTAGGAGTAGGGTTCTTCTTGGGTTGAGGTTGATAGGCCATCACCTGTTTGCCTTTGTCAACCTTTCCCTTACCCTTCCCCTTCTTGTTGTTCGCACGCTGCGATTTTGGCTTATTAATTCTTCCACCCTGAATAGCAAGTACTTGGGCGGTAGGAACCTTTTGAGGCAACCCTTTCTCATAATCAATGAGCAATGCGTGTAGGTCAGTAACTGTCTTCCCCACGCAGTGCATATTGAAATTTCTGACAAAACCATTAAAATCCTTGTTAAGGGATCGATTAATCAGATTCACAGCCATGTCATCATCATAAGTTTTGCCAAGTGCTTTTAGCTGGTCCATGTAACCTTTCATTTCCAGCACATGAGCACTTACGGGTTTACCCTCTCCCTGCCTACAGCTGTGTAACGCGTCGGTCAAGTCATAAATCTCGACGGCAGCTGGTTTTTCAAACATAGTTCGAAGTTCATTGAGCATATTATATGGGAAATAATGTTCGAACTGCTTTTGAAGAGCAGATTCCATTGTTCCCAACATAAGACAAGCCACATCATTATGACGCTTATACTCCAGTTTCCACTCGTCCTTTTGAGCTTGAGTAGCTTCAGGACCAGTTGGTTCAGCAGGGCAAGGTTCATAAAGATATTTCATACGGTCAGCAACTCTACAGACAATTCTCAAAGAGCGATGCCAATCATTGAAATTCTTAGAGCCAGTCAACTTTTCTCGATCAAAAAAACTTTTGAACGCAGAATTTAGAGCAGTGTTAGTGTTATCGGTTTTTTGAGCCATTTCTACAGAAAAAAGTTCAAGTATTAGTATTTTCGATAATACACTTTTCAAGAAAATAAATATACCCAACGGTAATATAAACATATAACCATATAATTTTCTCGAAAACTAGGATCCAAATTATCATAGGTTCATTACATCAGTTGATCTGCTAGCAACAAACGCATATAATAAGGTAATCTGTCGAACATTAATTGGCAAACAATTTCCAACTCCTAGATCATTATGGGATTTATATTTTCCAACGCTATTGCAAATATAAACATGTTTCATCCCATCTTATGCCATTGAGTCCAGGTCTCACTTCCTACTCAACTTAAGTATCTAACTTAAAGAACTGCAAATATGTCCATGTAAGGTCTGACTTTACATAGAGATTTACCTCTCCATCACAATCTCGCCAAGTACTGTCATGACGTAAATTGCAACTTCAAGTGTTCCTTTTAATTAGATGGCATATTCTTAATTTAAAAGGGTACTAGTTTTGATTTTATGTGGTCAAATCAAATATGTACAAAGATGTCATGCATTCATCTTGTAGCATAATTTAATAAAAAACTTTTTATTACCAATTCATAAAGATCAAATTATCAAAGTTTTGATTGAGGTATTGGGTTCACCAATCAAGGAATTTAGTATTAATTATCATCCATTATGCCGTACTTTTGCATAAGTGTAAACACTTAGTGTTTCGGATAATTACCACCGAAGTGGCGCATGGAATTAAAACTAATTCGCCCTTAAGATGAGCTTGTACATTTTATGGCTTACTAAGTAGTTCCATTCGAACTTACAGAGGGCAGAGGACCAGGTAAGCGCAAACGCATAACCTTAGACATCCATTCAGTGTGACTGTGCGCACTTCTTAAATAACCCCTTTATAGTTCATTCGAATGGGTGAGCCGTTCAGTCATTGTACCAAAGTCACCAATCAATTAAACTATTTGACAACTTAACTCAATTGAGCATCTTAAGGTGCCGCAGTCGCAGAAGGAACTTGAGTAGATGCTTACTACTATTGGTTATTATTCGAAACCTCCTCAAGATACGAGTGGTCCTATGGCTTCTAATGTTAATGGCCATAATAATGCTAATGATAAGGTTGATACGAATGCACATGGGACTGTTGGTATTGAGAAGGTTGGTGGTTTGAAACAACCTTCTTCATCGTATGCTGGTGTTACTTCTACTGAACCAAAGAAATACACGTCAAATTTTCGTAAGTTGGAGTGTAATAAGAACGCTAATGGTGTGGATCTCTCTGTCCCGATGACAGTGGTTGAAGAGGTGAACACTAGGTTTGAGAATACTTTGTATGGGTATTTCCTTGGTAAACGCCTTGCTTTTCCTGTTGTTGATTACTTTGTACGCAATGCATGGGCTAAGTTTGGTATTCAAAAGGTAATGATGAATGCAAAGGGGTTCTTCTTCTTTAAGTTTAATTCGAAGAATGGTGTTGATGATGTGCTTGAAAACGGTCCTTGGTTGATTAGAAATGTTCCTATTATTCTTAAACCATGGAAATTGAACACCAACTTACTTAAAGAGGATTTGACGAACATCCCGGTGTGGGTTAAATTTCATGATGTTCCTCTTGCTATGTTTTCTGATGATGGCCTTAGTCTCCTTGCCACATTGATAGGCACGCCTAAAAGGTTAGATGCTTTTACTAGCCAAATGTGTAAGGACTCGTGGGGCCGTAGTAGTTTTGCTAGATGTATGATTGAAGTGAAGTCGGATGAGGTGCTTAGGGACAGCCTTACTGTTGAGATACCGTTACTTGATGGGTCGGGTTCGACTATTGAGAAGATACGGGTTGAATATGAGTGGAAACCACCTCATTGTGATAAATGCAAGATTTTTGGTCATACTCTTATTGAATGTCCTAAAGTTGTTGAACCTCCTGCTCAGCCTACCAAGCGTGTTAATGATGGTTTCAAGACGGTCATTAATAAGAAGAAGGGAAAGCAAGGTGGTTCTACTATGTCGGGTCAAGGAGGGTTTACTAAACCTGTTGTGGGTAAGCAGTTTCAATATCAACCCAAGAAGACTCCTCCTGAACCTAAGAAAGTGGAAGTCACTAAGAAGAATGCTTCTGCTGTGGCTAGTTCGAGTGGAACTAAGATCCCTACATCTAATCAGTTCGATGCTCTTAACATGGAATATACGGATGCTTTTGGTACTCCCTCTAATGACACCAACAAGGATGTGGATTCTGGTCGTATAATGGAAGCTAATGAAGATAAGTCTACTAAGACAGGTACTGCATCACAAGAACCCCTTGTGAGTGATTTGAAAGAGATGGAGTCGAGTGAGGCTCCTAAAACTAGTGATTCTTGTATTCCGCCAGCCTCTTCTACTAAGAGAACTAACCCTTTTTCTAAAGTGGGAGATATCGTGGTGTCTGATTCTGAAGATGAGGTGCTTGCTAACCCATTTGATGAGTCTGCTAATCTATTCGGTGGTGGCCAAGAGTTTGAAGATGAGTATGATTACTATGACTACGATGACTATGCGAAGCAGGTTTCTGATCTTCCGGGGAATTTGGATGCCTTTAATGCCATGTATGGCACCAAGCTTCAAGGACTTAGGAAGTAAATTTTTTTCGTTATGTCCTATGTTATCATTTGAGTAGTGGTTGGTTTTCTTGTTTAGAAAATATGTAGTATCTTGTTATGTAAGCTTTATGCCTATGTAACGGGCTGAGATATGGGATTTCACTCATATCCATTGTACTTAAACGTTTTTTGGTTAATATATTTACCAGGGTGCAGGATTACTCCCCTTTACCCAAAAAAAAAACTTAACTCTTCCAAAACAATTAAATTTCGCCATTGTTTAGTCCGTATTATTTTTCTATTCAAAAATTACCCTTTGCTTAAAACTGTCTAACATAATAAACAAACAAGTAACAATAAAAAATAAACTACTAAAAAACAATGCGTACATAATAAACAATTTATACGTGTAAACAAGTAGCCACATGCAACTTATTCGATAAAATCCTATTAATAATCAATATCTAGGTTAAATTAATGTATATATTAATTTAGGGTTTTCACTCCAGCAATAGAAAGTGAGCCACATACATCGATGAATCGATTGCGTAAACCCTTAATTAAATATACCAAATTGCACATAATTGATTCATTAATATATATATATATAATTGGAGTCTTCCCCAATTCAAGATTTATCGTAAATAAATATGTCTCGACAATTAAACAATATATCAAAGCAACTTATCCATGACTAACATGCATGTATAATCATGGATATCATAACAATTTATACAAATAAGTCACAAGATCGCATATAAAAATTCCATGACACATAACAAATTATTCATGAATTAATCACGTAATCAATATTAATTCTAGGTCGCAAACAATTTTCAAAACCCTAAAAAAAAATATGTATATGTCGACTTTAAAAAAAAAGGTACGCCCCAATTTAAAAAAAAATTCGACCAAAACATAAATAATCATAAACCCTAGATTAACATAGCAAACAACATACAAGTATTTGTTTTATTACGCGTTTATGTAATTAATTACTCATTAAAACCAATGACTCGTGATGCCACTGTTGAAATTATATATCAAGACATTCAAATAAATAATCACAAAACATCAAAGTAATATTGCGGAAGCGTTTAGGATGTATTAACGAATAATTAATTAACATAAAGAATATGCGTACCTTTGTTGATTCTAGCCGAACAAGAATCAAATCCACAAACTAGCAACGGATGAACCATAATTTGATTTAGTTAGGATTATGTGAATTACCCCTTACCGTTTTGTAATTCAATCCAAGATAATAACAATAGTGTGTTATTACTATGTTCTTGTACACACGTACTAAACCGAATTAAAGTAATGCTAGTTTTTATAAAACAAATAACTTGGTTTTGTGTAAAAGACTTGGATCGACCCTATAGGGGTGTCGACCGGTTTTGGAGAGCAAAAACACACACAAACAATTTAGGGTTTAGCTTGTGAATACAAGAGATGCAAAAACAAGACCCCTAGCCTTGTTTATATATCCAAGCAAACTTGGTGAACAAGTTTTGGCTTTCTTTCCTTTTCCCTTGGCCGATCGGTCCAACACATCCCCAAGGGATTCCGGAAACTTCCAAACTTTGCAATCTAGTCCTTTTCCAAATACCTTTAACGCCCGTTAGTCCATTACATTAATTACTTAACGTCCGTTAGTTATTTCGTTTAATAAATAAATAAATACAACATTTATATTTAATTATTAACTTTAAATTCTCATACGTAAAGTGTGCAATCCCATAGTCTTGAGTTCGATCCTAACTCACGTCTACTAATTTATATCCATAAAACCAACAATGGGTACCACATTTGATTCTCATCCTTGTATGTCATTGATGTATTTAGTAAGGTGACACACATGCTCGATAATTCACATGTTCTTTGGAGTTGAAATGTGAATGACATGTCTTCACTAACTACAAGACTCAACTTTCTCTCCAAGCAATGAAATACTTCTTCAAGTTCAGAGACATCACTGTAGAACACTTCCCTATCCGGCTATCCTTAAGAAGAACAGTGTTTTGTCGGGTTTCTCGCCAACTAACTGAATCAGGTCCGAAATGGAGCCAGAAAGTTCATTTTGTGTGTTGGCATTAGTAAAGGCTCCATTTAAGCTCTGCTGCCTGATCACATTCTGGAGCCCCCTGAGTTGAATCATGGCAGCAAGCTTTTCTCCATGTTCCATTATGATCTGCAAGGATTTCCCTGTGCCCAATGGAAATAAAAAAATGAGAGTTCATAAATGCAGGTACGTACTTTAATAATCAGAAGAGACACAAAAATGATTGCATGCATCTACTACATATGCTTGAGCAATGGTTGACAAGAAAAAGTTGCACAAAACATTATTTACCTAGTGTTAAAGGTATACAAAATTAATACTTTGGGTTCAGACCTAAGAACTCATGCCCCATCAGTTGATACCGGTAACATTCAGGGGAACCATATACTTGTCTATACACACAAGGTGCATTAGGGGCAGGGTTTGCAGAACAGATCTTTGTGGCATGTTCCTAATTGCAGCCACATA
The DNA here is from genome assembly GCA_019973895.1 of Chrysanthemum seticuspe. NCBI lineage: Eukaryota > Viridiplantae > Streptophyta > Magnoliopsida > Asterales > Asteraceae > Chrysanthemum > Chrysanthemum seticuspe. Next base: position 360,207,800 of record BPTQ01000009.1, read on the forward strand.
TGTGAATATACACTAAGTGGCCGGGGGTGGCCCGATTGGAAATACAATGTCTAGAACATAGTGGGCCCTTTAGAGGTCTCTCCACAGTCTTACTTCCATTCACAGTCTCGCAATCATCGTTGTCCAACTGATAAAAATTATCAGATAAACATCAGATAAGATGGGGTATATATTGTCATTAGGAGGTAGGAAATCAGACATTCCAAAATCATATATTATCCTTGTGCTTGCAATGTCTAGTGAAAAATGAAACAAACAATAACAATGACTTCTAAAGCTTTCATTTATTTTAACAATGACTTCTTAATATCGTAATCTATTTCTTATTTACAAAGTTGAAACTCTGATCATATAGAGGTCAAATTTAAAAATCTGATCATTGATTTCACACTTTAGTTTGAATGAATTTCTTAACCATGTCGAGGATCGAAATGTAACCATACAAAGAAGGGACCACAATTTTCAAGGAAAATGTCTAAAACTAACCAAATTCAAGAAACTGTAACCATATAACTAAATGAAAGACGAAACGCGGCACTGAATAGATGAGAGTATGTATGTACCAGATCAAAGATTGTTACTTTTGTAATTTTGGCAACATAGTTCTAAAACGACTTGTTGAAGCTGCTAGTAAAGAAAGATGCAAAAACTGCCCCTCATATACAGTAGCTCAACCATAGTTAAAGCTGATTTTATTTACACTTATGGATCATTTCTAACCAAAAAGACAAAAGGCGCATGCTTCATTAAAGCTACTTTGTCGTCTTTAAAATAAACGCCAAGTTCTAATAACTAGTGATAGTTTATATCAAATTGTTTCATGGACACTATAAGGTAGTAATTAGCCAGGTGACAACAACTTATGGGATGTTTATTTTAACTTTTTCCTGACTTGTAAGAACCAAAACTGTACTATAAGCTCATAAGTTGAAAAAGAAGCCAAAAAATAATTGAGCTTATGCAAAAAAAGGCAAACAAAATAAGCCCAGGAATAAGCTAAACCAACATCCATTTCCATCTTATCCTATACATTCATTCAATCATCAAATTAAAATCTCTTCACACTACCACATAAGTGTAATTAAAACACACAGCTGATAACTGATCAGTTATAATCAGTTACCTGTGACCAATCAAACATACCTTAGTAGCAGCGTAAAAGTAAGGTATGAACATCGACCCATCCTTTAATCAAAACACACAGCTGATAACTGATCTGACTATCTGTTTTTGATAATGATTAGGGTTTTGATTTTGGGGCGAAAAGGGGCGGGATCTTTGAGCGGGAGATTGAAATTTTGGGGAAAAGATATGGTGTTTTTTTTTTTTTTTTTTTTTTTTTAAGTAAAATAGGTAAGGGTAAGGCGTAAATAATTTGAGCTTTTGTCGAGTAACTAGAGTTTGTTCAAGCTGATTCTTATCGAGCTTTGATCATAAGCTAAAACCTATCAAATGAACTCGAAATGTTTAACGGTTGGCGAAGTTGTGGATGTCCGCTCGTATAAGCTCAAAGTTGAAGACGGATTGGAATTGTTGGGTTGCTAGACCCTTTGACTTATTTTCTTAATATCATGTTGCTTTGTATAGTATAGTCTGTGTTCTCTTCTTTTAGCTGGGTTGTGGCTTTTGGCCCGTTTGGTTTTCTTGTAGTGTTCTCCCTTGGTTTGCGAGATCCTGCGTTTGGTTCCTCTATTTATAATATTGATCTTTCAAAAAAAATCTTATATAAGTTTGACTCGAGTTATTGTTGAGTTTTCGAGCTTGTAAGTGATATAGCATATGTTTTTTTTATATATTTTGTATGTAAGTGTACTAAGTGTAAATACTTATTTATGAATGTATCGACCTTATCGAGCTGAATTCGAACCGAGTTCGATTCTTATGTTATATTTCAATTTTAATTTGTGTAAGAAAACACATCTTTTGGCAAGAGGGTTGCATTTCCCGTAGTTGATAACTACGTGAAGAATGCATGGAAGAAATTTGGTGTGGTACGTTCTATGATGAATTCTAAGGGTTTATTTTTCTTCAAATTTGCATCTATTGAGGGATTAAATGGAGTGTTAGAGAATGGACCTTGGTTTATTCGATCCGTTCCTATTATTTTGAAGAAGTGGACCCCCAGGACGAGTTTTATTAAAGAGGAGTTGGGTTCGATCCCTATCTGGGTGAAACTACATGATATTCCTATTGCTGCTTTTACTGAAGATGGATTGAGTGCCATGGCTACCAAACTCGGTACCCCTATTATGCTTGATGCATACACGAGCTCTATGTGTTTGCAGTCATGGGGGCGTTTTGATTATGCTCGAGCTTTGATTGACATCAACGCGGATCAGGAGCTTAAGGGGACAATGGTTATTGCTGTGCCAAGTTGCGATGGTAAAGGGGAGGTATTGCATACTGTTAGAGTGGAATATGAGTGGAAACCACCTCGTTGTGGTGTTTGTATGGTTTTTGGCCATGATGAGACCCAATGTCCCAAACGTGTGCCTGTTGACCTTAAACATCAAGCACAAAAGAATGATGGGTTCCAAATGCCTCAAAGGAAGGCTTTTCGTGGTATTGAGGTGGGAAAAGGGGCTAAATTTAGCCCTTCTAAAAATAAGAAGCAGGTGTATCAGCCTGTGTCGAAGAAGCCGGATGCTACAAAGAAGAAGATTACTGAAGTGGCTAGTACAAGTGGGACGAATATTGCTACATCAAATCCGTTTGATGCTCTGAATAGGGTTGATACTGATGAGGCTGATATTCCTACTGTTACTGTTGACTTGACCAAAGATGGTAGCTCTGCTAAGGGTGGAAATGGTAGCACTAGTACTACTCCTATTGTTGGAAAAATTGAGGAGCTTGAAAAGCTAATTATTGAGGGGAAAGTTACTCTTGTGGATGATGATGGTAAACCTCTTAAAAAGGTTGATTTGAAAGAAAAGGCACATGATACGGCTACTAAGCCTAGTTCTTCCTCCTCTCCGTATTCTATGAGGAGGTGCTTGAGCCGGATAATCCTATGGATAAATTTCTCTCATCAACAGGCGGCGGTCATGAGCTTGAAGATTATTATGATGATTATGCGGATCAGGTCTATGATTTACCAGGGCAATTGGATGCTTTTTCTGACATGTATGATATCAAGCTCCAAGGTCGTGGTAGTAAGCAATCTAGACGATAGGTTATGCTTGGTTTTGTGTCAAATGTAATCTAGTGAGTAGTGGTTGTTTTACTGTTTTAAGGATAGGAAGTGTCTTGTTATGTTAGCTTTACCGCCTATGTAACGGGCTGAGATATGAGACTTCACTCATATCCTTTGTACTTAAATGTTTTTTGGAGTAATATATTTACCGGGGAAACCCTTTACCCAAAAAAAGTAAAACACATCTTTACAAATAAATCGAGCTTTTCGAGGCAAGCTCAAGCCGAGTTCAAACTTTCTCAATCCCGAATAACATGATCGGGAGGTCCTAGGATACTTGCTTCTTAGTGTCTGTGACAAACGGTATACACCTTCCAAGCCGGTGCAACCCATGCATGACCGCCTTTAATAACATCAAATACAATTCATATAACCTTCACACTATAACTATACACCTACCAAGCCGGTGCAACCCATGCATGACCGGTGATAATGGCTAATTCACATGGGTCATGGGTCATGTGCATTAGGTTATCACTGTCACATTCATTAATGGGTATTTGACATCATATGGGTCATATGCATCGGGTTATAGTTGCTTAGAGTGTTATGTTACGACACATCCATAATTGTTGACAATGAATAATTAACATGGGTAATGGGTCATGTGCATTAGGTTGTAGTGGCTTATAGTGTCATATTATCGGCCAATACATGACTGGTGATCGACAATGGGTCATTGACATGGGTCATGGGTCATGTGCATTGGGTTGTAGTGGCTTATAGTGTAATGGAACCCATGCATGACCGGTGATAATGGCTAATTCACATGGGTCATGGGTCATGTGCATTAGGTTTTGTAAACTAAGACAAATACTATACAACAATAAAGTAAATTGCAATTAAGCCCTAAGCTAATCTAAACTAAAAACGCGAAGTTACTAGGAACTTTTCGGGTAAAGGGGAGTAATCCTGCACCCTGGTAAATATATTAACCAAAGAACGTTTAAGTACAATGGATATGAGTGAAATCCCATATCTCAGCCCGTTACATAGGCATAAAGCTTACATAACAAGATACTACCTATTTTCTGAACAAGAAAACAAACCACTACTCAAATGATAACATAGGACATAACGAAAAGAAAATTACTTCCTAGGTCCTTGAATCTTGGTGCCATACATGGCATTAAAGGCATCCAAGTTCCCCGGAAGATCAAAAACCTGCTTCGCATAGTCATCGTAGTCATAGTCATCATACTCATCTTCAAACTCTTGGCCACCACCGAATAGATTAGCAGACTCATCAAATGGGTTAGCAAGCACCTCATCTTCAGAATCAGACACCACGATATCTCCCACTTTAGAAAAAGGGTTAGTTCTCTTAGTAGAAGAGGCGGGCGGAATACAAGAATCACTAGTTTTAGGAGCCTCACTCGACTCCATCTCTTTCAAATCACTCACAAGGGGTTCTTGTGATGCAGTACATGTCTTAGTAGACTTATCTTCATTAGCTTCCATTGTACGACCAGAATCCACATCCTTGTTGGTGTCATTAGAAGGAGTACCAAAAGCATCCGTATATTCCATATTAAGAGCATCGAACTGATTAGATGAAGGGATCTTAGTTCCACTCGAACTAGCCACAGCAGAAGCATTCTTCTTAGTGACTTCCACTTTCTTAGGTTCAAGAGGAGTCTTCTTGGGTTGATATTGAAACTGCTTACCCACAACAGGTTTAGTAAACCCTCCTTGACCCGGAATAGTAGAACCACCTTGCTTTCCCTTCTTCTTATTAATGACCGTCTTGAAACCATCATTAACACGCTTAGTAGGCTGAGCAGGAGGTTCAACAACTTTAGGACATTCAGAGTATGACCAAAAATTATGCATTTATCACAATGAGGTGGTTTCCACTCATATTCAACCAGTATCTTCTCAATAGTCGAACCCGACCCATCAAGTAACGGTATCTCAACAGTAAGGCTGTCCCTAAGCACCTCATTCGACTTCACTTCAATCATGCATCTAGCAAAACTACCACGGCCCCACGAGTCGTTGCACATTTGGCTAGTAAAAGCATCTAACCTTTTAGGCGTGCCTATCAATGTGGCAAGGAGACTAAGTTACTGGGAACTTAACGAGCCTAAAAACCTAAACTAGCAAATTTTAACCATACAAATGCAAATTTATTTTTTGAAGGTCCTAAATGGTTAAAAATAATTTTAGGAAAAAGATTTGTATTTTTCTGATTTTTATTTTATTTATTATGGATTAAAAACACTTTTTATCTTAAAATATTATTAAAAATATTAAACGAAATAGGAAAAATCTAAATTTTTTTGTAAAAGTACTTAAAACTAATTAAAACCTAGGAAAAATAAAACTAGACAATCAGCTTATTGGAATAAGCTATAAAAAAGTTGGAAATGAAATATGCTAAAACTGCACAATGTGGTTAAATATTAAATTTTGCAAGAAATACCCGTAAGTCCCTAGGGCACTTGTGGTAGTGGAGTGTGGTGTTAAGTGTGGTTGAGACTAGTGGAGGTCTCAGGTTCGAGCCTTAGGGCTCACCCTTGAACTAAAACGCGTGAAAATCGGGAACTTAATGAGCCCTAAAAGTGTTAATAAGTTTGACAATATGCTATTTAAAGTGAAGAAATGTGTATTTTGTGTGACTATTGATCATCTAATGACCACATGAAATTTATGTTTGTGTGGCCTTTTTTAACATTTAGTCACACAAAGCATGTTTCTTTTGGGTATTTAGTAACATACAATTAAGCATATAGTGGCCAAAAGTGTTAATAAGTGTGACCATATGCCGTTTAAAGTGAAGAAATGTGTATTTTGTGTGGCTATTGATCATCAAATGGCCACATGAATTTTGTTTTTGTGTGGCCTTTTGTAATATTTAGTCACACAAAGCATGTCTATTTTGGGTATTTAGTCATATACAACTAATCATAAAATGGCTAAAAGTGTAAATAAGTATGACCATATGGTGTTTAAAGTGAAGAAATGTGTATTTTGTATGACTATTGATCATCCAATGGCCACATGATATTAGCTAAAACTACACAATGTGGTTAAATATTAAATTTTGCAAGAAATACCCCGTAAGTCCCTAGGGTGCTTGTGGTAGTGGAGTGTGGTGTTAAGTGTGGCTAGACTAGTGGAGGTCTCGGGTTCGAGCCTTAGGGCTCACCCTTGACTTCCTCAGTGGCGGAGCCAGGAAATTCGATCACGGGGGCATCGAGCAATAAAAAGGTTTTACGTATAGCGTTAAACAAGTCGGGTTGGGTATTTGAGTTTGAATGAAAGCAACAAAATTGCTCTATTTCGATGCAATTATTCTTGTTGGGATATGAAAGTGCTGAAGAATGACAAAGTACTGGAAAAGTAAAAGTACTGCTAAAGAAGAAGTCAAAGTACTGCTGTCGAAGTCAAAGTACTGCAAGGCTAAAAGAACTGTTATATTCGTTTATGGAAAGCTTTGTAATTCTAGAATATTCTTTGTTAGATTACTTGTCGTACAAGGTTACAAGTTGTATACCGACTAGGGTTATCCTTGAGCCTATAAAAGGACCCCTAGATTGGCATTAGATGTACGTGTATCATTAGAGTTTTAGAGAGTTCGATATTATTAGAGTTGTTAAAGAGTCTGCATAACAAGCAGATTTAGAGTTATTAATAAAATCGTTGAAAGTTAAAAGTTATATTCTTCTTAGCTTTGTTAAGTAAATTCTGCATACTTAATAGAGTTTGCTCAGTGTTTCATTGTTAACAACTTAGGATTTATCCGAGGTTATTAAACCTTAACAAGCTATTTAAGTTAGTTTGGTTAGAGTACGTCGATCCAACAAGTGGTATCAGAGCTTGTGTGGAAACTCTGACTAAGAAGAAACCCTAAAACCTAGTTAACAAAACCTAAAGATGTCGACTGAAGCTGTTCCACCACCATCCATCACCTCACTCGGGATACCTATCATCAAGAAGGGAGAGTACGACCTATGGAGCATGAAGATGAGGTAGTACATTGCAATTTCAGACCATGCACTGTGGAATGTAATTGTCAATGGTAATGAAGTTGTTCCAGAACCTATTGATATTCCTGGACAACCCAAAGCACCTAAGGCAGTCTTACCAGCAGCAACAATAAGCAATCAAGAGAAGGCACTCAACATTCTCTTGTGTACCATTCCAGATGGTCATCTACTCAAGTTCCATGATGCTAAAGATGCAAAGCAACTCTGGGCTGCTCTCAAGACAAGGTTTGGAGGTAATGATGCTTCCAAGAAGATGCACAGAAATCTGTTGAAGCAACAATTTGAAACATTCACTGTTGGAGAAACAGAATGCCTTGATGCTGCTTATGACAGATTCTAAAACCTTCTTAGTATGCTGGAGCTATACAAAGCAGAGGTCTCAGTTGAAGATGCTAATCTTAAGTTCTTAAGGAGTTTGCCATCGACATGGCATGTGATTGCTACAATGATCAGAGGACAACCTGGTCTGGATGTTATGGACTTTGATGATCTCTACAATCATCTAAAGGTGTATGAGCATGAGATGAATGGCCAAACCAGTTCCAAAGCTCACAGTATTGCCTTTTTGTCATCAGAAAAGAGGGGCAGTACTTCCACCAAAAGTACTGCTTCTCCTACTCAAAGTATTGTGGCTCAAAGTACTGTTTCATATTCAACCCCCACCTTTGCTCAGCAAGCCCCACCAACCATCCACTCAGATGAAGTCGCATGCTCTTTCTTTGCACAGCAAGCTTCCTTACCTATCACCTATGGAGAAGATCTCTCACAGATTGAAGAGGATGCTCTTGAAGAAAATTATATCAGGTGGCAAGTTGCTATGATCACTGCAAGGATCAAGAAGTATATCAAGAAGACAGGAAAAAGCATTGACTTCAAACCAAAACAGGGAATTACTTTTGACAAATCCAAAATTGAATGCTTCAATTGTCAAAAGACTGGACATTTTGCAAGGGAGTGCAGGTTTGCTAAATATCAAGCAAACATGATGACTGAGAAACCAAAGCTTGAGCTAAAAGAAATTCCTATTACAGAAACAAAAGCTTTGGTTGCTAAAGAGAGTTTATCAGAGGTTGACTGGAGTGCTGAGTTTGATGATGAACCAGTAACCTACTGTATGGTAGATGTGGAGGAGTCAGTGGAAGAGTTTGATTGGAGCACAGCCTTTGATGAGGAACCTGAACATGCTGCTTTGGAATCCAGAGATGGTCTAGGAAGCTTTGATTGGAGCATGGAGATTGAAGATGATCATGTTCTACTTGCAATGGTGGCTACTTCACCAAGTTCACCCCCTATCTCTGAGGTATGTTCCAATTGTCATGAATTTTATCAAAAAGTACTGACTAGTTATGTGGCTGAAAGAGATAACTGTATAAAGGCTAGGTCTGAGGTAGTAGGTTATCAAATAACCTTAGAGTCAATGGAAGCCAAAATCTTAACACATGAAAATAATGAAATGGCTTGTGCAGAAAAGTATGAACAACAGGATTATCAGTTAAAACTAAGTGAATGGAAATTAAATTGTAAGATTGCTGAAATTGAGAAACTAACTAAAGAGAGAGATGAATTGTTAGCAAAGTTTGATGCTTGGAAAGAATCTGGTCTTTCTCATGTTTCTTATGTTCAAAAACAGAGAAGAGCTTACATTAGAACTGGCCTAGGTTTTGGTATGGACTTTAATAACATAGAAGAAAACCAATCTAGTGATAGGGATGACCTTGAGTTTGAGGATATAACCACTACTGATGATGAACTCATTAATTATGTAGACACATCTAGTAATGAGGAATCAGTTAGTGAAACACCTCCTGAGTTTAAGAAAGACAATGGTTATCATGCAGTCCCTCATCCCACTGGAAGTCATCAACCCCTTAGGCCTGATGTTTCTCGTTTTGGTGTAGACAGTCTAGAGTTTAGGAAAAAGCTGATTGGTCAATCTAGGTCTGGAAACAAAAAAGAAAATGTTGAAAACCCTAAGGATAATGATGTTAAAAGTCAAGCAGTACCTTCTACTCAAAGTACTGCTACAGCAGTACCTTTAGGAAAATCTTTTCAAAATAGTACTGCTAAACCTTTTTGGGATAACTTTGGTCAAAACAGTTTTAATCATTCACCTAGAAGACAGAATAGTTTTGGTCATAGACATAGAGGAAGAAATTTTGGAAGTATGGGTCAAAAATTGTGTTTTGTTATAGTCCTGATCATCTGATCAAGCACTGTGACTTTCACTCAGAGTACCTAAGCAAATTTCCAAAGAACATAAATACCAACCAAAAACCTAGAGAGAATAAACCAGTCTGGACTCATTCAAATAGGGTTAACCATAGAAACTTTTCACAAGACTATAGATACCCTCACCAGAGAAGACCTTTTTCAAAATCACCAGTACCTTCAAATAACTTGAAAAGAACTCAAGCAGTACCTTCTCAAAGTACTGCTAGATTTTCAAACAATCAAGGTACTGAAAACACTTTTTGGAATGGAAAGCCTTGGAGATCAAATTATTATCAATCTAGATGGCATTACAACTCCAGAAGAGTAGCTAGATCAAGGGACTCTTCCCCAGAAGTTAAAACCAAATGGGTTAAAAAGGAAAGTACTGATGGGGAACAAACAGTACTTTCAGCAACTGAAAGTGAAACAGAGTTTTTTGTTAAAGATGATTTTGTGGAAAAAGAAAAGGAGATTCTTGTTGAAAAAGAAAATTTTGTTGAAAATCCACCACAAGTTTTAAAACAAAATATAATACTTGATTCTGTCTACAAAAAATGTGAAGGATACATACTCAAGGAATCTGAGTTTGTTACTCTACTAGGGGAACACAAGTCAGTAATGGCTTGGGTTCCTAAAAGACACTAACTTTTTTATCTTTGTGCAGGGCAACCCGGAAGAGGAGCTTAAAGATCATCTAATTGTGGATAGTGGTTGCTCTGGAAGTATGACAGGAGACAAGGAGATTCTGTCAGATTTTAGATCTATTTGTGGAGGAAGAGTTGCATTTGGGAATGATCCTAATGGAGGAAGAATTACTGGAAAATGAACCATCAAAGCAGGGCGTATAGATTTTGAGAATGTAAGATATGTGAAGGAGCTCAAATTCAAACTGTTGTCAGTCTCTCAAATCTATGATAAAAAGCATCCTGTGTTATTCAATGACACATAATGTCTCATCCTTTCCCCTGATTTCAAGCCGGTTGATGATAACTTGGTAGTCCTTAAAGTACCAAGAACCAATGATGTGTACAGTCTGGATATGAAGAGTCTTCACTCTTATGGGAGAGCCACATGTTTAGTGGCAAAAGCAACATCTGAAGAAGAACATCAGTGGCATAGAAGATTGGGCCATGTAAATTTCAAGAATATTAACAAACTGGTCAAAGGAAATTTAGTTAGAGGTTTACCTTCAAAGACTTACAAGAATGATCATTCATGTTTGGCGTGCAAGAAGGGTAAACAACACAAAGCTTCATGCAAGAAGCTTGAGGAGAGGACTATTAGAGAACCTTTGGAGCTGTTACACATGGATTTGTTTGGACATGTCTCTGTTGCAAGTCTAAACAAGAAAAAGTACTGCTTGGTTGTGACAGATGATTGCAGTAGATTCAGTTGGGTATTTTTCTTGGGATTTAAAGATGATACTTTTGATGCTATTCATAATCTCATAATAGCACTTGAAAACCAATTGAGACTCAAGGTTAGAGGTATTAGATGTGATAATGGGACTGAATTCAAGAACAAGCTTATGGATGAATTTTGTGCCAACAAAGGGATCAAGAGGGAGTTTAGTATTGCAAGAACACCACATCAGAATGGTGTGGCAGAGAGAAAGAATAGGACTTTGATTGAAGCAGCCAGAACTATGCTTGCAGATTCACAATTACCTATTCAATTCTGGGCTGAAGCTTTAAGTACTGCTTGCTATGTGCTTAACAGAGTATCAGTCACCAAACCACAGATGAAGACACCTTATGAGTTGCTGATGGGCAACAAACCCAACATTTGATTTATGAAGCCTTTTGGATGCCCTCTAACTATTTTAAATACAATTGATAATCTGGGTAAGTTTGATGGCAAGTCAGAAGAAGGATATTTATTGGGTTATTGTACCAACAGTAAGGGCTTTAGAGTATACAACAGAGTCACCAAGAAGGTTCAAGATTGTCTTCATGTTGAATTTTTAGAAGATCAAGAAAATCAGAAGGGTAAAGGTCCTGATTGGATGTTTGATCTTGAAGTTTTGACTCCTTATATGAATTATGTACCTGTTAGAGAAGAAAATCAACATGTGCACAATGGAGAAGATTTACAGTATGTTGTTCATGGAGTCCATATTAGATCTGATATTGTTCCTGATGAAGAACCCATACCTGTTGATCCAAAGCAAAGTACTGATGAACCTAAAGCCTCACTATCTGCTGAGGATCAAGCTATTCAAGAGGAACTTAATCAGATGCTTTTTCAAGATGTACTAGCACATTCTTATAATGATAATCAAAGAAGAGCTTATGAAGAAGCAAAGAAAAAGACCAAGACTGCAGAGTTCTCTTACAGTACTTTGGGTGACAGTACTTTCGATCAAAGTACTGCTGCACCTATTGACAGTACTTTGGATGATTTGGATGATCCTACCATGCCTGGCTTAGAGGATTCTGATGATGAGTATGATGCTGAAGGTATTTTCACAAATTCCAATGAAGGTGCTGATTACACAAACTTGGATGATGATTATGAAGTTCCACAGACTCCTACCTTAAAAGTTCATAAAGATCATCCTATTGGTCAAATCATTGGACCTTCTTCTCATGGAGTGCTTACAAGAAACAAAGCTAAAGGTCTTTCTACACCTCACAATGCTTTACTTAGCTTTGTTTATAAACAAAACAGATTGAATCACAAGGATCATCAGACATGTCTGTTCACTTGCTTTATCTCTCAAGAAGAACCCAAGAATATAGCTCAAGCATTATCTAAGGAGAGTTGGGTTGAAGCTATGCAAGAAGAACTTCTTCAATTTAAACTTCAAGAAGTTTGGGTACTATGTGATCTACCTGATGGAAAGAAGGTAATTGGTACAAGATGGGTGTTCAGAGTCAAGAGAGATGAAAGAGGGAATGTCATCAAGAACAAGGCAAGGTTAGTAGCTCAAGGCTACAGACAAGAAGAAGGAGTAGATTATGATGAAGTATTTGCTCCTGTGGCAAGGATTGAAGCAATTTGAATTTTTCTTGCTTTTGCATCCTACATGGGATTTCAGGTTTACCAGATGGATGTCAAGAGTGCCTTTTTATATGGCACTGTTACAGAGGAGGTTTATGTCAAACAGCCTCCTGGTTTTGAAGATCTTGCACATCCAAACAAAGTCTACAAGGTGGTTAAGGCTCTTTATGGCCTTCACCAAGCACCTAGAGCTTGGTATGAGAGGCTCTCTACCTTCTTATTTCAACATGGTTACAAGAGGGGAGCCATTGACAAGATTTTGTTTATCAAGAGAGACAAGAAGGATATCATGTTAGTTCAAGTGTATGTTGATGATATCATCTTTGGAGCTACTAAACAGTCCATGGTTAAGGAGTTTGAGCAGCAGATGCAGAATGAATTTCAAATGAGTTCAATGGGCGAGTTGACTTTTTTTTGGGGCTTCAAGTTAAGCAGTCAAAAGAGGGAATTTTTATAAGTCAAGACAAGTATGTATCTGACATACTTAAGAAGTACAATTTTGATGCTATGAAGCCAGTGACTACACCTATTAAATCTATCAACTCATTGGGCAAGGATGAAGATGGACAACCTGTTGAAGTTAAGTTGTACAGATCCATGATTGGATGTCTTATGTACCTCACTGCATCTAGGCTTGATATTATGTTTGTTGTTTGTCTATGTGCAATATATCAATTCTCACCAAAAGTCTCTCATATGAATGCAGTGAAACAAATTTTTAGTTATTTGAAACAACAACCTAAGTTGGGGTTGTGGTATCCAAAGGACTCACCTTTTCACTTAGAAGCTTTCTCAGATAGTGATTATGCAGGTGATAACTATGATAGAAGATCAACAACTGGAGGATGCCAATATCTTGGAAGAAGATTAGTCTCATGGCAATGTAAGAAACAGACAATTGCAGCAACATCCTCTACTGAAGCAGAATATGTGGCTGCTGCAAGCTGTTGTGGACAAGTTTTGTGGATGCAGAATCAACTCTTGGACTATGGGTTCAATTTCAAGAATACTCCTATCAATATTGATAATGAGAGTACAATTTGTATTGTGAAGAATCCGGTTTATCACTCCAAAACCAAGCACATTCAGATTAGGCATCACTTTATCAGAGATTGTTATGAGCACAGGCTCATTAATGTGGTTAAGGTTCACACGGATGATAATGTAGCTGATTTACTCACCAAAGGCTTTGATGTTTCAAGATTGAATCACTTGGTGGTGAGCATTGGCATGATTAATTACTGAGCTACATTTAAGGTGAGGACTATTTTTTGTAAGTATAGTCCTATGCATTGTTTGAGGGGAGGATATTCATGTTTACTTAAAGTGTTTGCTATTGTAAGGAGGAAATTGGGAAAGTACTGCTTTTTGGTTGTATGAAAGTACTACTTGGAAAGTACTGCTTTGGAAAGTACTGCACACGTGGAAAGAACTGTTTATCTTATCAAAGTATTGTTCCAATGGTCATATTGAGGGGTAAACTCCAATAACGGTAACTTAGTTATTAGGGGCTGTGATTTTTTAAATCCCACCTATAAATAACTACTCTCCGAATTTCCCTCTCATATTGATACCTTATAATCTTTTCCATATTTCTCTCTCTATCACCCATATTATTCATCATATCACTTTCTGTGTACACATAATCATCAATGGCAAATCGTAATACAGTTTCAAAACACAACATGGTGGCGAATTTAGAAAAGACTGAAGCCAATGTGATCTTTCATGATATCATTGATTTTCTCACTGGGTCGCCGATTAGTTATGCGCTTTTAGTGGAACCAGATATCATGGAGCCCTGGATTCAACAATTTTGGGCAACTGCTAGGGTTCATATGGAGAATGAAGACTCATATATTCAAGCTAAAGTTGCTGGGAGAACTGTGAAGATTACTGAAGCCTCTATTCGTGAAGACTTATTGTTTGATGATGAAGAAGGGGCCGTTCGTTTTGATAAGCAACTGATTTGGGATACATTCAGAGATGTTGGATATGAAGGGTCATTAACTGAACAAACATTCAAGAAACCCTTATTTTGTCCTCACTGGAAGTATTTAGTTCATGTCTTGCTTCACTGTATTAGTGCTAAAAGTACATCATGGGAGCAATTTGGGTCTAACATAGCATCTGCTATAGTAGGGTTAGCTACCAATCGAATTTTCAACTTTTCAAGGCTAATCTTAGATGGAATGTTCTCACACATCTCACATGGATCAAGATGGTTGATGTGTCTAAGGTTTATACAAGTGTTTCTGAACAAACAACTTGCTGATGTATCAAAGCCTACAAATCTTCTACCTGTTGTGGTGCAACCTGCCAAGATCATCACTTTTATGGCAAGGAAAAGTGATTTATTCACTGGAAGGCATACTCCTTTAACCACTTCCATGATGGAGGTTGTTCAAGCTATCAGAGATGAGGCTGCAGAGGGTGATGACAGAGAAGGTACTGCTTCTACACAGGGTACTGCTTCTCAAAGTGCTTCATCTCAAGGTACTGCATCACAGAGTACTGCTTTGCAAAGTACTGAAGTTCAAGAAGATGTTGCAGTTTCACCTCTACCATCTCCAGATGTATCTGTTCATCATTCTCTACCAGATGAACCCTCACCATCTAGAGGAGATGCAGAAGCTGTGGCGCCTGAAGAAACAACTCTCACCAACTATGTTTTATCAAGGGAATTGACAAGGTTGAAGAAATCTTTTTAAGAACAGGCTACACTGATTCAGAAGCTGAAGCTTAAGTTTAGAAGACTCAAGAATTTTGTCTGGCCATTGGTTCAACATCATCGTTTATGGGTCAAGTCTCAACGAAGGCTAGGAAGGCCAGTTAGGAAGTTCCCAAAGACAACCAAAGGCAAAAAGGTTCACCAACCATCTTCTGTCCAATTGGGGAGGAATTTATAAGAAAAGAATTTGAAAGAAGATGTTGTTAAGGAGAATGAACCTCAAGGTACTGAAGAGCATGTCAATATTGAAAGTACTGGAAGAAAGGACTGAAGTTCAAGGTACTGAAGATCAAGGTACTGAAGATCAAAGTACTGCTTTTCAAGGAACCTACAGGCAAGAACTGATTACTCCAAGGTTGTTAGATTTTGAAGAGGAAGCTGGTCCTTCAACTATTATACATGAAGAAGAAGTTGTTCCTTCCACTGTTATACCAGAAAAGGAAGTTGATACACCCAAACCTATACATACTGCAAGTGATGACAAAACAATTGCTGAGATCTTGCATGACTTATCAAAGCCAAGGGGTGTTAGCATTCCAGGAGTTACAAAAGAACAACCAAAATCTTCTCAACCTGCTATTGATCCAAAAGATAAAGGAAAGGGCAAGATGATTGAAACAAAGAAAAAGAAGCTTACATTGGCAGATATTAGAGCAATTGAAGTTGCTAGGAATGAGGAAGCAGCTAGAAAGGTACAAGCTTAACTGAATGCTGAAATTGCTAGGGAAGAAGCTATGAATGAAGAAGCTGCTAGGAAATTACAAGAAGAATTGAATGTTGAAGCTGTTATACCATCACCTATTCCTGTTTCTGCTCTACCAAGAAGACCAAATCTTGCTAAACAAAGGAATGCAATGATGGCCTATTTGAAAGGTCAAGGATATATTGGATTAAATAAGTTGAAGTATGTTGAGATGAAAGAACTATATGAAGCTGTTAGAGAGGCTTATAAGAAGAGTGTTGAAAGTATCAAAGACTATAAAGATGATGATGCTTAGAAAGAAGATAATTAGAAAGGGAGCTTAAAAAGAAAAAGAAAAACTTAAGTTGAAGATTCACAGCCATCAAAAAAGATTGAGTTAAGATCTGAGACAAATGATGAGCTAAGGAATTACTTAAGAGTAGTAGAATTTGAGTATTCTAAAGATGATGTTGAAATGAAGATGAACAAATCTCCAATAATTGTTTTTGAAGTTGTATAGTCAAAGGATGGAAGTTATATGATGTTTCGCAGAGAAGATAAAAAGCTTCAGGGTGTTCAGTATGCTATGGGATCTATTGCACATAATAGATAGAGTGGATTTATTTCATCTATATCATTTGGTGCGAGATTATTTTGAACACAATCCATCAGAAGGAGTTGGTTTAATCTTGCTTGGAGATCTCACAGCTATTTGGGAAACTGAAGAACAAAGCACTGCTGAGATTTGGAAGAACCAAGAAGATTGGGAGATTATCAGCTGGAGATTCTTTGAAGAATCTGGAGTACATGTTCTAGAGCTAGAAGATGGAACAATGATTCACATGTTAGCAGACAGAAGATATCCTCTTACAGCAGATCTTATGAGGAGGATGCTAGAGCATGGAATGGAAGTTGAAGAAGATAATGAAACTGCTCTTATGGTCATCAAATTGTTTATCAGATGGACTACTATTACTGATGATGATGAATAACTGGTATGAATTTTAATTGAATAAATTCTTTTTGAAATATCAGTACTTTATTCAAAGTACTGCTGATCAAACAGTACTTTCATCAAAGTACTGCTTGCGGCTTTAAACCAGTTAAATGATTTTTGAAGGAAACCTTTTGTTAAGTGACAAATATTTTGAAACAAAGGTTGAATGAAATAAATGGTTTTTGAGATGGTAACACAAATAGGTTATCAATCTACCATGGTTACAAAATGATTGACTAATCCATGAGCAAATAGCTCTGGTAAAGATATCTCAAATCCGTTTTTAGTTGAAAACTTGCTAATAAGTTGTATGGTAATCAACTCACCATATCAGTAAATGTGAAGAGTTGGCTAGCCCACAAGAAAATGGCTTGTGGTAAAGGCTGTGGAAAAACCATTATTTGGTAATTAGTTCACCGTAGATGAAAGAACTAACTAGTCCAAAAGGGTACAACTTTGGTAAAGACAAATCAAATCTGTTGATAGCTGATGATTTGCTAAAAATCATATGGTTATCAATGTACCATGGTCTTACACACCAAAACATTTGGCTACTCCAAAGTTAATGGCTTTGGTAAAGAGAAATCAAAATCCATTAAATTTTCAATGATTCACCTCTCACAGGAGTTTACACACCTGGAAGTGATGAGAATAGACTGCAACTTAAACTGAATTAATGTACAAATTGTCATATGTTGCTGTGTTGCTGAAAAGATGGAGCTTGCTGAATGATGCTGAAAAGAATAATTTCTAAAGATACTTTGATAATACTGATATAAGCACAGAGACTACAAAGATACAATCTAAGACAAAGACACAATCTTTCCTTGAAGATGGAGAAGTTAAAGATAAATTTACAAAGGAACTTGAAGTCAAGCAAGTAGAATTCAAGTTAGAGGAGGATTGTTGGGATATGAACGTGCTGAAGAATGACAAAGTACTGGAAAAGTCAAAGTACTGCTAAAGAAGAAGTCAAAGTACTGTTGTCGAAGTCAAAGTACTGCAAGGCTAAAAGAACTGTTATATTCGTTTATGGAAAGCTTTGTAATTCTAGAATATTCTTTGTTAGATTACTTGTCGTACAAGGTTACAAGTTGTAAACCAACTAGGGTTATCCTTGAGCCTATAAAAGGACTCCTAGATTGGCATTAGATGTACGCGTATCATTAGAGTTTTAGAGAGTTCGATATTATTAGAGTTGTTAAAGAGTCTGCATAACAAGCAGATTTAGAGTTATTAATAAAATCGTTGAAAGTTAAAAGTTATATTCTTCTTAGTTTTGTTAAGTAAATTCCGCATACTTAATAGAGTTTGTTCAGTGTTTCATTGTTAATAACTTAGGATTTATCCTAGGTTATTAAACCTTAACAAGCTATTTAAATTAGTTTGGTTAGAGTACATCGATCCAACAATTCTAGATTAAATTCAAACGAAAAACTAAACATAACAAATATATACAAATTTTATTATAGTGCTAGCCATGTGACCATTTACTTCACATTTCTTATTAACTTTTATAACGGATTACAATAAGATGGCAGGCAAACGGGCAACAAGCTGTGCCGCAACCCCCTTTTGAATGTCAAAACCAATTCTACTAAAAATGAAATTTTGTGACTTAGGGGTCGCAAAATTACTTTGCACAACCCGTTGAACCCTAGTCAAAAACTCCACAGCTGCCGGAGCTAGGAACCCAAATGTATTAAAAGCAAAAGGGGTAAATACGTGTTGATTCTCTAAAGAAGCTTTCTCGTGTTTAGCAACTTTGCTCGATTCCGCTTTCAACGCCGCTTGTCCCGCAACAAACCCATTGTCCCTTAGCCCAACAAGAGGGGACACTCCAGTAAGATCCACACAAGCATGTTTTCCCCCGGCCCATCCAAACACAAGTGTATCAGCTGGCCGTAAAGTAGACCTCCCTTCAAGCGGATCTGTCAGAAAGTTCACGGGGGCCTCTTTTTTAGAAGAAATTCCTGCTAGTTTTAGAACATCATACAGAACATCCCTAACCAAATCATGCCTGTATTTGAAACCCGGTAACTCCTTGCAATGGACCGCATGCTCGCCAAAGGAATCTAAACAATTCTTGCGGCAGACTAGGCAAGGCTCATCAGCCGGAAACAGAGGGATCATTAGCCGGTACTTAAGGATAGTCCCGTACTCCAGGGCCGACATATGTTGGCCTAGCCCTTCAATGGGGATAACCGTCAAGAGATCTTGAGCATGAGGAGCTCGAAGACATTCAAACACCGTTTTTTGCCGAGGGGATAAATCAAACTTCTCTCCCAAACTCCGGACGATTCCACTAAAAAGGGCACACGCCAAAACATTTTGGGCTTTAAGTGGGGCGGTGTCCTTGTTAGAGAAACCACTAAGATCGAAATCAGGAAGGGACATGCGCAAGCGATCCATTGCATACCCATAATCAGAGTCAACCCCATCAATACCACATCCCCGAAGAATGTGATCCTGCAAACTCCAAGATTGCGCCCTCGAGGCCACAAAAGCATAAGTAGATACATCCTCAGCCGAACATAAACCCAACCCACCAAACCGATTCGGAAGGGATGCGAGCCTCCATTGAAAATCCCCAAAAAAGGGCCCCCACAAACCACAATGGCCTCTATTGCCTTCCGAAGGCCATTGTCAAAAACAGAAACAGCTTCCCCTATATACATAGGTTGGCACGTTCTGAGACCGAACATCAGCTTTGCGATGCCCATACATGAGCGAAGCAAAAGGAGCTCAGATTGAGGGTCGCGCAGACTTGTGAGACAACTCATTAGTTCCACAGCACGAGATGCCCTTTTCACAGCCAAACTACTAATAAACCCTGCATCCCGGCTAACAGCGCCTCTAACTTATTTGAAAAAGTGTAATATGATATGTCGTCAAAAAGTCAACTAGAGATAAAAGTAGAGAGTACTTAGGGTTTTGAAATAAAACTATTACACAAAGTAGTAAATTACAGTGTTATATGGAAGAGAGATAAAAACAATAATGAGTGTATTATATTAATTTTACTTTGTAAATTATTACTCCATATAATTTGGGCCGACAACCCAACTCTCATCTCTTCAAAATCTCTCTTCTCGTTTAACCTTTTCACCTTCATTGTTCTGATGAAGAATACATACGGAAAAACAGTTTCCGCAATTAACATATCTGCTTTTTGAAAACCTTGAGAGTGTAGAGGGCACTCTCACTATTTGCTTGAGGGCACTAGTCCTATTTGTTTCCAATATCAATTTTTTTCTTATGTATTTTGAGTATCTGTATGCGCTTGGTTGGGGGCAACCAATGGCGGACCTTTATGAGGGCAGGGGAGGGTCCCGGCACCCCCAAAATTTACGGCACCTAGTGTAAATGTTATAGGTTTTAGGGGTAATTTAGTTGAGGTTACAAACAAACCTCTGATTCCCCCCCCCCCCCCCCCCCCCCAATAATTTCGGCCCCCCCAAAATAAACGGTCAAGTTCCGCCACTAGGGGCAACGCCCCCCACTACCTTATATTAGCTCCGCCTCTGGACTTCCTAGTTTCCCACATTTTTGTTTTTCAATTTTCTTTTTGCAAACTTTTTAATAAGCTGAAAATATGAACTTTTTGTAAAATCAAAATTTTTAAAACTTACAAATAAGCTGGAAAATGAACTCAAACGCGCGAAAACCGGGAACTTAACGAGCCCTAAAAGTGACTAAAAGTGTTAATAAATGTAACCATACGCTATTTAAAATGAAAAAATGTGTATTTTGTGTGACTATTGATTATCCAATGATCACATGAATTTTATATTTGTGTGGCCTTTTGTAACATTTAGTCACACAAAACATGTTTCTTTAAGTTATTTAGTCACATACAATTAAGAATATAGTGGCCAAAAGTGTTAATAAGTGTGACCATATGCAATTTAAAGTGAAGAAATGTGTATTTTTTGTGACTATTGATCATCAAATGGCCACATGAATATATATTTTTTTGTGCGGCTTTTTGTAATATCTAGTCACACAAAGCATGTTTGTTTTGGTTATTTAGTCACATACAATTAAGCATAAAGTGGCTAAAAGTGTTAATAAGTGTGACCATATGGTGTTTAAAGTGAAAAAATGTGTATTTTATGTGACTATTGATCATCCAATGGCCACATGTTATAAGCTAAAATTGCACAATGTGGTTAAATATTAAATTTTGCAAGAAATACCTGTAAGTCCCTGGGGCGCTTGTGGTAGTGAAGTGTGGTGTTAAGTGTGGTTGAGACTAGTGGAGGTCTCGGGTTCGAGCCTTAGGTTTCACCCTTGACTTCCTATTTTCCCACATTTTTGTTTTTCAATTTTCTTTTTGCCAACTTTTTAACAAGCTGAAAATATGAATTTTTTGTAAAATTAAAATTTTTAAAACTTACAAATAAGCTTGAAAATGAACTAAAACGCGTGAAAACCGGAAACTAAACGAGCCCTAAAAGTGTTAATAAGTATGAACATATGCTATTTAAAATGAAAAAATGTGTATTTTGGTCGTGAAGTGTAATTATTTTTTTTTTTAGTAAGTGCCTTTTTTTATATGTGCAACCCCTAATATTTGTGATACTTTCTTTATTGTGCAACTTTAGGTTAGCTCAAAAAAATTTGTGGTTGCGAATTATAGTACTTATGATAAAAAAAAAAAAAAAAAAAAAAAAAAAAAAAAGATATTTGTTGCCTCTGCTTGTACATACTTTGTTCTTTCCCGGAAGATGATCTTGCAAATTCAAGGAACTTTCACCATGAGAAAAAAGCAAAATAAAAACTCATATTACCACTAGCAATCTTTGTTTTGAATCTAATATTGGAATAGTTTGATGGTATTGTACGTGTACTATTATCATAAAGGAGAACCACAAACTTAGCTAGACTACGAAAGTTATATTTGGAAGCAATCAAAAGAAATTTCAGATATGGTTGATATTCATTTGGAACCGATGAGAAAATTCAATATTTCGTGTTTTTCTCAGAAAATTTGGAAGTCTTCTAGATTACAAGGTTATTCAAAGTCTTCCTTCATAATATTCCACACGATCAAACTCAATCAATATGATAGCACCATCTAAGATATTAAAATAAAACGAACCTTGGAAATTTCTTTCAGGATCTTTTCAGGAGTCGATCAATACTTTCTTGCAGCAAGCGATGCTATAAAATGAACGCTAATTGCTAATGAAACGCGCGTACATGCACAGAACAAGAGAGCTAGTACAAACATGCTTCTTCATTTCATCATGATCCTTTGTGTGTTTACATTTCCTTTTACAATGGCCTTGGGGACTCTTCAAGGTTCCAACTTAAAAGCTATTAACAACATAGCAAAACCACGTTGTAAAACCCACTGCGGGAATATTGCAGTTCCTTACCCATTTGGTATTGGTAGAGGCACTGGTTGTTCTCTAGACGATTCTTTCCTCGTTACTTGCAACTCAACTCATTATGATCCCCCAAAGTTGTTCATCGGGTCAGACAACCTCGAAATACATAACATTTCAGAATCAGAGTTACGCACCTTCAACAGAGTCTCTTACAAATGCTACAACCGAGATGGCGATGTAAATGACACACACAGTTCGTACTATTACTTGCCTTGGTTATTCACTTTCTCGACAAAGAACAAGTTCACGGTCATTGGGTGTGATGATTTTGCTTTGGGCATGGGCTTGGGGGAAGACAGATACTCTAGTGGCTGTATTGGATTATGCAGCAACTTATCCGAAGTAGCTGCTGGGGAGTGCTCAGGAAATGGTTGTTGTCAGACATCTATAATGAAAGGTCTCCGGTTTTACCATGTTACACTCAACACCTTTCAGAACCACACAGATGTTTGGCCCATCAATGACTGTGGCTATGCTTTTTTTGGTGAGGAAGGAACATTTCGGTTTAATGGTGCCAGTGATTTATCTGATGGCTTGGATTTTGTGAACAGGACTGAGTCCACAGTCCCTGTTGTGCTAGATTGGGTAATTGCACTCAATCGAAGTTGCTCTGAGGCAACTGAATGCAAAGAGAACAGTGAGTGCTATAATGTAGATGGTGGCGGATATCGTTGTAGATGCAACCAAGGGTACGAGGGTAACCCATATCTTGATCAAGGCTGCCAAGGTCAGTATCTGGTTTTCATTTAAAATCACTATCAATGGCAATCTGAATGATTATCAATACACATATAACGTAATTAATACATGCTATATATATAGTTTTTCAAATAACTGTAAGATTGTTTAAAAATTTATCTAGCTTGTCACTAACTAATTAGCTTGTCACTTTTTGTTTAAAAATTCTTGTTTTATTGTGTGTCACTTGCCACGTAAGCTCGTCAAAGACTTGTCACCATTTTATACCTATAAACAAACACTCTTTTTCTCTAACACCCAACTATCACCGGTCCACCACCCTATAGAAGAGCTCAAATTTACATAATTCATCTTTAATACACTATAAGAAAATGTTTTATATAATAGTTCAGTAACTATTTGAAATAGAAATTATCTCTTGTATAATAAGAAACGTACAAAATTGACAATATCTTTGAGAAGTTTTTAGCTGGCTAATGAGAGAGCTTGATTTTGCTACGTAGACAAATTTGAGCACTTTTATTGACCAATTGAATGTCGAAATTAACAAATTAAAAATTGTTAAACTATGATAAAAAAAAAAAAAAAAAAAAAAAAAAAAAAAAAAAAAAAACATATTGGTGTCAATTTACAAAAATAAAACTAAAAAAAATAGTTAATAAAACTTTAGCTGTAAAATTTTAAATAAATTATATTGATCTAACTTAAATTATCATATTACATTATTTTTAATTACTTTATAAATTTAACAAATACCTTCTACTTTATACCCTTTAGACTTTAATTTTTTTGTAAAGAACAACATATATATGTTGTTGTTATTTATAAATACTATTATCATTATAGATTAAATTAATGTATATCTACGGGATTATAAATATAAAAGTAAAAGAACGAATTACTGTAACATGTAATGAATATATGAGAGCGTACATATACTAACGAGGCATATTATGATTCTTTGTGAGTTTAATAAGAATATCCAGAAGGGTATTTTTTACTATTTGTGTTCAATAACGACTTATGTTATTTTTCTTAATTAGTTAAACCCGTGAGTACATGGGTTCATTTTTTATTTTTATTTTATTTTTATTTTTTTTGTGCAAAGGTGAGAATATTTATATAACCTCCAAATATGTACAAACATAAAGATAGGAAAACACGATTTGGACATTACCCAAATCTCAATACAAAAAAACAACTATCAGACAACTATACAAGCTTTATCCAATATCATACCTTACTAAAATGTCTAAAAGAACCAGCAACTTGGATTACTAGACCAGCATCCAGACTTCATCAGAAACACATACTTCTTGCACAATACAACTTGTTAATTCTCACCTTTAAAGCACCACAATCTAGCTACATTTCCTCTATTCCATTCTATAAAGCTACTCAACCTTCCACCACAGTAGACAAAACAGAAATGGAAAGAGGCATCACTAGGAACCCATATCCCATCCATGGGGGGGCTCTGCCAAGACAACCTACAATTCCCTCTCAATGGAAGGCTTCAGTTGCTTGGGAACATACTCC
Organism: Chrysanthemum seticuspe; assembly: GCA_019973895.1. Taxonomy (NCBI): domain Eukaryota; kingdom Viridiplantae; phylum Streptophyta; class Magnoliopsida; order Asterales; family Asteraceae; genus Chrysanthemum; species Chrysanthemum seticuspe. The sequence goes on from BPTQ01000009.1 coordinate 360,232,243, forward strand.
CTCCATGATGACCATCATTTCCTCCTTGACAGTGCATTGGGTGGACCAAGAAGGATCATCTTTCATTCCTCTCTATTCCACCCATCATGCACTGTCCCACAGCCATTTACCCTTCACAATGATAGTCCCTACTTTATGGTACATCCATATTGAATTAGACCTCCTAACTAGCCAAACATTGCTGTCCAGTCCCCCCCCCCCCCCCCCAAGGCCAGACTGAACAAACAATGAGACTATGATAGGTATAGTCACACCAATTAGGACTCCAAGATACAAGGTAACTATCCATTGTAATGGCTTGATATAAGCAGAATAATATTGACTAAGATCTCTTATCCATGTGCCAAACAGATCCATTATTTTCATATAAAACCAAATCCCAAACTTATGAACTTCATACTTTGCCAAGTACTCCTTTAAGACCCCTGTCTCACAGTCAAAACTCATGTAATTTTGATCCAACAGACTACCAATCTTCCATTAAATTTTCCTGTCAAACTTAATGTTCCAACTAACTTCAGCATTGAGAACATTTATAGTTTGCTTGACCTTGATTGAAACCATTCTTGCCTTGATTTCATCACATATTACCTTAACCATATCATCTGCACTTCTTTTTTGGCTAGTGAAAATTCTGCTATTCCTCTCTTGCCAAATGTAGTATACTGATGCAGCAAGACATAGCTTTTTAATAACCTCCCAAATCCCTTTCCCATTGGCTTCAATACTCATTTTATTAACAATTCCTTCCCAAGTGCTATCTGTTGAATTAATCTTAGCAATCTTGCAGATAGATTTCCAAATCTGCATAGTGAACTCACATTTGAAAAACAAGTGGTTGTGTGAGTCCAATTCTTTCTCACATAAGCTGCACTCATAAATGTTGTTGGGGTACTATCTCTGCAGCTTATCTTGAGTGCACAACTTTTGTCTAACAGCAAGCCATAGAATGAAAGTATGTTTAGGTACACAGTGAGAATGCCATACAAGGTTCTTCCAGCCAACTTGACCAATGTCTTCCTTCATATCCATCCAAACTGTACTAATGGTGAACTTTTTAAAATTCCCATTCTTGTCCACCCACATAGGCTTATCAGGGTTGTTATTAAGCATAGGAACAGAAATATTTTCTAATTGAGGATATTTGACTAACCATTGCATAGGCCATTTCCATTCACCATCATCAATCACATCTGCTAGTCTAGTACTATCATTAAAACCAGCATAGTACACCTCTTTTTTACTGATATAATTGGCTAAGATCAAATCATTATGCCACTTATCATGCCATACACTAATTGTTTTTCCATCCCCAACTTGATATCTCATATGATTTCCAACCCAATCTCTTAAGCTTAAAATACACTTCCAGAACCAACTATCATTTTTATCAGCAGCCACATCCCAAACACTTCTGTTTTTAAGTTTGACCACATTTATCCACTTGACCCAAAGAGATTCTTTCCTTGAGGCCACATTCCATAGATGCTTTGACAGTAAAGTTATATTCCATAATTCCAAAGGTTTAAAACCCAACCCTCCTTGATCTTTAGGCCTGCACACATCAATCCAAGCCACTCTTGCTTTACCTTTACAACTATCACCACTGTTCCAAAGAAATTTTTTGAATAAAGACTCAATATCATTAACCACAGTCTTAGGGAGAAAAAACACAGAACCCCAATATAATTGCATTGATGACAAAACAGATGCAATTAACTGAGCTCTTCCTGCATAAGAGAGACTTTTATTTTTCCAATCATTAAGCTTGCTTTGGACTTTATCCACCAGAATTTTGCAGTCAGCAACTCCAATTTTCTTTGTAACCAATGGGACACCTAGATATCTCACTGGAAGCTTTCCTTCTTTGAAAGGCATAATGCAGCTAATAGCTCTAATAGTGTCATCATCAAGGCTACCACAAAACATAGTACATTTACCTGGATTAGGATGAAGACCATAAACTGCACTAAACTTGTTGAGAGCTTTCTTAGGAGTAAGAGCAGATTCCATTCCACCATGGCATAACATGATTAAGTCATCAGCAAAGCATAGATGAGTGATCTTTAATTGTTTGCAACCAAAATGATACTTGAAAGCTCTGTTCTGCTTAATCTCATCCTTAAGAATCAAGTTCAGCATTTCCATTACTAGGGTGAAAATATAAGGAGAAATAGGATCCCCTTGCCTCAGCCCTCTACCTCCATTGAAATACTCATACCTTTCTCCATTAACACATATGGTGAACTTTGCAGTAGTGATACAAGTCATGATCCAGTCAACCATATTTTTAGGAAAGTCAAATTTGAATAAAATCACTTCTAAAAAATGCCAATTGACTATATCATATGCCTTTTGAATGTCAATTTTAAAAGACCCTCTTTTAGGACCATTTTTACAGTTATAACCCTTGAGCAGCTCTTGGGTTAAAAGGATATTGTCAGTGATTGCTCTTCCTGGTATAAAAGCACTTTGATTTTCTTCAACCACATAACTGAGAGCATTCTTGATCCTGTTAGTTAGGATTTTGCTAATGCATTTGTAAATGACATTACAACATGCAATAGGTCTATAGTCAAACACCTTTTGAGGAGTGCTTGACTTAGGGACTAGAGCAATGAGAGTTGCATTTACTTCCCCAAGAAGCTTTCCTGATACAAAGAAGTCTTTAACTGCATCACAAAAATCCTTTTTAATAGTAGACCAAGCTTTTTTGAAAAATTTTGAAGTGAAACCATCAGGCCCAGGAACCTTATCATCATCAATATCAAATAAAGCCTCTTTAACTTCAGCATCAGTCACTTCCCTAATCATGATAGCAGCTTCATCATCAGGGACTTTCTTATCAAACAGCCTATCATCATCATCATTGAAGCTACTCACACCAGGATTAACCCCCAAAAAACCTTCAAAATGTTTAACAAACTGTTGAGCCACATCCTTATACTCATGTCTAGTACCATCTTCCCCACAGATTGTCATAATTATGCTTCTATTAATTTTTCCATTAAGCACTTTGTGAAAATAAGTTGTGTTTTTATCACCCTCATTAAGCCAGGTAACTTTTGCTTTTGCCTTAGCAGCTTCTCTTCATCAGAAACATCAATTTTATACTCTTTCAATAAATCACATTCTTCACTTTTCAAAGCCTTGTTCACAGGATCAAGATCAATTTTAGCTTGTACATCAGAGAGCTTACTTTTTAACTCAATAACTCTTTTAAACAAGTTTCCATTGTTCCAGTTGAGCTTATTGAGATAAGGTTTAAGGGTTTTTAGCTTTTTAACAATCTTGTACATAGCATGGCCTTGAATATCAGTGTTCCATTTTTCCTTTACAAGCTCTTGAAATTCTGGCTTATCAGCAACATAATTAGCAAACCTGAATGACTTATTTTTCTTTACCATAGCTTGAGGATTAATCAGAATGGCAGGACTATGATCAGAAACTCCATAAGGTAAGAACATATTATTAGCATAATTATACTGAGACATCAAGCTGCTATTTCCCATTACCCTGTCAATTTTCTTTAACACAGTAGCATCAGGATTGAACAAGCTTTTTGTCCATGTGAAATGCAACCCAGAACTATTAATATCTTCCATCTCAATTTCATTAATACAATCTTGAAATTCAACCATGTCTTGAGTAAAATGGGAGATTCTTTCTGAGTGATCACTAAGATTTAAACAGACATTCACATCTCCCATAATAGACCAAGGAAAATTCCCAACAATTCTTTTGAACAAAACAAGATCTTTCCATAACTCTCTTCTATCTTTCCCTTTATTAGCAGCATAGATGAAAGTGCAATAAAAAACTTGTTGTGTACTCAGAACTTCAATCTGATACATCATGGCTTGAGAAGTAGCATGAATAAAAGAGCATCTAACATTACTACCATCCCAGCCCACTGCAATCCTACAACCTTTCATACTCAGATGAACATTATTTTGCCATTGCCAGTTTCCAAAAACATTAGAGCATACTTTATCAATTATGTTTTTCTTCATATGGGTTTCTAACACTGCACATATACTCAATTTTTCATTCCAAATTAAATTCTTTAGTTCATTTTGTTTAGAGGTTGTACCCAAACCTCTAATATTCCAGGCAGCTATCTTGAGATCATTCATTGAGAATTAGCAAAAAGACCATTCCCCTCCCAGATACCTTATTCTCATTCATAAAACAAGCCATTTTGTACTTATTTGCATATACTTCATTTTCATTCACTATCCCCTTATTATGATTACCTTCTTTTCCATACTTTGCTTCCCAACTATCTTTAAAAAACCTTCTCATCATGTGACTCCATTTATCAGTTACCTCAACAGTAGGCTGCACTTTCTTAGTTACCAAATTAATAACTGTTTCTTTATCCTTCTCATTCAACTTGTCTCCATTCACATTATCCTGATTAACTTCTTGTCCTTCATCTTGATTTGTTAAAGCAGAGTATCTATTAAAGCAGAGTATCTATTTGCAGTAGTTCTTACAGCTGGCACTACCTCTTTATTAACATTTCATGCTTTCCTAGGATTTGCTTTTGGTACATTATGTTGTTCATTTGTCTTATCAGTGCTAACATTTTGTTTCTCAACAGGTTTATACATCGTTTGAGGTGCTGTAGCCTTCTCTTTGGGTTTTGGAAGTGGTACCTGCTTGTTCTGGTTAACTTTTCTAGAATTAGCTTGTGTAAAACCTTCCTCATCCCTCTGATTCTCTTTCTCTTGTTCACTTGTTCTATCCCTTTTCAAACACTTTTCAAAAGAATGCCCAAAAACTTTGCAATGAGAGCACAAGGGTGGTTTCCAGTCATATTCCACTTGCACTTTCTTCACAAATTGTCTTCCATCCTCTCTACTTTTGTACAACACATCAATAGAATCATCCAATCCCTTTCATGCCTTAGCCTCAACTAACACCCTTGCAAAACCAAGTCTACCCACTCCATGAGTTCACATCTTGGTTGTCATAGCATCCATAATCAGAGGTTTACCTATTTTACTAGCCAAAGCACTCAATCCTTTTGTGCTCCAGGCATCTAAAGGGAGGTTAAGTAGTTTGATCCAAATAGGTAGTATTTCAGGTTCAGACTTATCAAGGTTTATGCTAGTGTTCCACTTTTGCACCACCATTGGCTTATTATTCACAATCCAGGGCCCACTTTCAATCACAGTTTGCAGACCCTTAGCATTATTGAACTTAAACACAAAAGTGCCATTGCCATTATTAAGAATCTGTTTAAGCCCAAATTTACTCCACATTTTGAACAGATGAAAGCTTAATTCATGCATAGTCATTCTATAACCCACAAAATAACCACATGCAGTTAATTCCCATTGTTTACTACCCTCATTTATGATTTCTTCATCAAAAATCACAAATTCCTGTCCATCAGAGATTACAGTAGGAATTTGAAATAGCTTATTGTCCAACAATTCCTTATTATTGTTCAATTTATCAGCATAGCTAACAGACTTAGCAGCAGGACTAGTGGTATTATCAGAATTATTAACACTTATAGGAGTACTAGAAGTATTAACTGCTGTAATATCATCAAGTTTAGTTGCTTTAGGTGACTTACAGTTAACATCAAATGCATCAGCAGTTTCAGTCTCTGTAGCTGTACTGTTTGCCCCCAATTCCTCACTACTCCTTACCTCATTTTCCACCTCCTTTCTATTAGCATCCATATCCTTACAATTTCCCTCAATCTCAGTATTCACATCTTCTACCTCATGTATATCAAATTCAACCTGATCTGACACCCTATCATCAATCTTGTCCAATTCAGTATCCTTTTCATTACGTTTTTGGCTTAATTTCCCCACAACATGATCATTATATCGATTAGGGGCCCTAATTTGCCTTTTTAGTGTTTTTCTTACGATTTGACATGATCACAAATGAATACAGTAATGAGTTATATGTAACGAATGAAAAGAATTAACAATTGATGAAAAAAATGAAAATTGAAATTTTGGCGCCAAAACTTCAGATTGGGGGTTTTATCAAATCATAACGAAATTCAAATCAAAACACATCATATCGTGCGGAATGATGAGCTGAATCTAATGATGTAATTAGAATTTGAATTGGTCAAGTTTTGAGGAAGCTTATGAAGGAAAATGAAGGTTTTAAGAAAAGCGAAAATGGTGGAAAACGGTTATGAGAGAAAAACGGTTAGGAGAGAGAAAAACGGTTAGGAGAGCTGTTCAGCTAATTCTTCAAAGTCGTGAGTACATGGGTTTGAATATTAAGTACGACTAATATTATTATTAACATGAATATAAATATCAAAACGAAAGCACGGGTTACCCGTGGTATGAAAATAGATACAAGAGAATTACATATACAATGAATCATATAATTCCTCTTTAAAGTTTAAAAACCAATATTCGAAAAAGCATTATCTTAAACTTTGTCTTTAAGTTCATTAACTATCATTCAGTGTTATTAAACACGCATAATATCTACAATATAATCAGTAGTCAAAATTAAACAACAACATCAACCTTACCACAGTGCTATCTAAACAAAGTCAAATCGTTCGTCCAACAAAAAATCTATATAAATATTAATCGATATAAAAATTATAGACAAAAAAAATTTAAACGATGAACAAAAATAAGTGTTGATAAAGATGATCATTATAAATTATTCATAGGTATTTTTAAATAAAAATTCACAAATGTTCATTAAATTACACTTATGTTAAAATTCCGTCAGTTTGAATTATTGTCAGAATCTCGTGCGCGCACAAGGTCTAAAACTAGTATTAATGCATGAAGTTTACATTGGCTAAGCAATAAACTTAAGAAACAACTGCACAAATAGCGTGACGAAAAAATATCGATCGATATCACCATGATACGGTGTCATAGTTGTGTGATATGAGACATCATAATAGTCATCTTTTTTGTTCTGGTGATATATAATCTAAAAATGTTACATTAGTATTTCATTTCTTCCTCATGGACTTCAAGTCCATACTTAATTGGATCAAATCGTGGACTTCCACATTAGTATCATTGGTTTTCTATTCTATAGTATCATTCATAACAGTCTATATGTATAAAAAACCGCTTAATTGATTTGTAAACATTTTCATTGCCAGACATCAATGAGTGCGACGACAAAAGCAACATTAGTTGTTACGGGAATTGCATTAATGCAGTAGGAAGTTACAGTTGTACATGTTGGCCAGGATACACCGGTGATGCTACAACTCCAAATGGATGTCAGCCTGTTGATAAAGGTTCAAATTTTCCAGTGATGCTATTCACATTGGGTAATTCTTTATATAATCAAGCAATTCACCATAAATCTGACTAATCTTACTTTGCAAAAGATTCCATATGGGAAGTCCATGTATAGGCTGGATTATGGATTATCATTATACAACGCCATAAAGTTTACCAAACTTGTTGATCTTTATATGACATGAACCATGGATTCCCCTTTAACTAACTACAATCAATTAATTTATTGTCCATATAGGTCTAGTGTTTGGCTCACTAGCAATATTATCTGGAGTGACTGTAATTTTCCTTGGAATAAGAAAAAGGAAACTAATCAAGCTACGAGAAAAGTTCTTTGAGCAAAATGGTGGTGTCTTTCTGAAACAAAAGCTTAATGCGCCAGGGACTAGCGAGGCAATGATTATGTTTACCACTGACCAACTTCGGAAAGCAACTCACAATTATTCTGAGGAGCGAATTATTGGACGAGGTGGTTATGGTGTAGTGTATAAGGGAATTTTGTCGGATAAACGTGTTGCTGCAATAAAGAAGTCTAAATTAGTTGATGAAACCCAATCAGAACAATTTATCAATGAAGTCTTGATCCTTACACAAGTCATCCATCGCAATGTGGTAAAGCTTTTAGGTTGTTGTTTGGAGGAGGAGGTACCGGTATTAGTTTATGAGTTCATTCCTAATAACACGCTTTACTACCACATTCATCAAAGACTAGGAGGAACGAGTTGGTTATCATGGGAGAATCGGTTGAGAGTTGCTTCTGAAGCCGCAAGCGCACTTGGATACCTTCATTCACAAGCCATTATGCCTATCATACATAGAGATGTCAAGTCCACCAATATACTGCTAGATGATAACTATACCACAAAAATTTCAGATTTTGGTGCTTCAAGGTTAGTCCCGTTAGATCACGATCAAGTTACTACTCTTGTTCAAGGCACTCTAGGGTACCTTGATCCTGAGTACTTCCACACAAGCCAGCTAACTGAGAAGAGTGACGTATATAGCTTTGGAGTTGTCCTTGCAGAACTCATAACCGGGCAAAAACCGCTTTGTGCAGATAGATCTAATGAAGATAAGAATTTAGCAACATATTTTGTCAAGGCGATGAAAGAAAACCGCCTATTTGAAATTATTGAACCTAGAGTTTTACGTGAAGGAACTCTTGAGCAGTTACAAGTAGTAGGTGACTTGGTAAAGAGATGCCTTAATGTACATGGTAATGATAGACCTACAATGAAAGAGGTAGCAATGGAGTTAGAGGGATTAAAGAAGCTCAAAACTCATCCATGGAGTCAACAACAAACAAATGAGGAAACGAGAAGCTTGATCCTAGAAGTTGAGCAATCTGATCTTTACGAGGTACCATTAATCCCATATAGTACTAATGAATGGGAATCTTACTCGGGTAGTAGTACTAAAATGCCGTTTCAAGAAAACAAACCGCGCTGAAGTTTTCAAGTTGCTTCTACAGTGTCGATACCGTAAGAATAACAACTATGCTTAGTTTCCCCACACATTGTTATATAGTGTTTTCTATTGGATGCTTAAAGTATGTCTTATTTTTATTATTCGACATCTTCCCGCGGCCTGTTTGTAAAAATGGGTTGTAGGTAGTTTGAGTGAATTTATCATGTTTTACCATAACACCTTGTACTGTAATATCTTGTATAAAATGTTCCATAACCTTTTGGATTGATATTAAATAAATATGAGTACACTATCCTACGTTGTCATTTTTGCAAGAGATTGATCACAATAACCAATTTTTTCATACAAGATGCAAGTTAATAACGAAAATCAATCCACACTTGATCATATAAAAGAACATAATGAAATTATGAAAATGAAGCAGATAGAATGAAAATGGGCTTAAGGGTTAGCCTAGCCCACCGGCTCAACTAATTTGGCTTATTTGTGATTTTTTAGTAAAACCAATTTTTAAATAATAACTTGGTTCATTTCGAGTTTTTATGACTTAGGTCTAGATACAACCTCGAGCTTAAGCCCTTTTCTGCACCTATAAGCTAAGTAACTAACATAACGCTTATATTAAAAAAGTAAAAATCTACAATATTACATAAATGTACAATTATTGCTACATCATGTGCCATGACAAAAACGGTTTTATGACTTAAGAGTTAAGACTAGGGCTGAGCAATCCCGACCGACGCTCGACTTTGACCGACACAAACCGACCTTAACTCGGGTTGGGACTCGGTTTGGGTTTTCAGCCTTGTCGGGACTCGGGTCGGGACTCGGGATTGTTTCGGGATAACACAAAGAAAACTATACAAACCGGTTTGTTTCGGGATTCAGGATTACCCGAACTAGAATCGGGTCGGGATTTGATTAGGATTTTCAGCCTTGTCGGTTTCGGGATGGGTCGGGATCGGGTCAGGACGAGCCGGTTTCGGCCCGATGCTCAGCCCTAGTTAAGACTACAGTGAAGCTAGATTATATATATATATATATATATATATATATATATATATATATATATATATAGAGAGAGAGGCACTTTATTTTCAGAACCCACTTTAAGTGCGAGAACTGCGAGAACCACCTTTTTACAACTAATAATACATAATGTACATCATTTAATGCTCCATAGCATTTTGTTATTTTTATTTAATTCAAAAGGGTATAATAGTAAAAGACATTTTCATATTTTTTTTTCTTTTGTTTTTTTTTATAATTCCCGTTTTTTATTTAATATTAAAATTCGTTTTTTTTTTTTTTTTTTTTTTTTTTTTTTTTTTTTTCAAATAGTCATGGTGCATACTTGTTTTTTATACCCAATCATTATTATTATTTTTTAAATCTTAACGAGCACGCATTTTTTTTAATAAGCAAAGGTGCATACATGTTTTTTTCCCAAATAGTCGAGGTGCATACATGTTTTCAATTAGTCAAAGTGCATACATGTTTAGCTAACATTTTTTTATCAAGCTACCAATATTTTTACATGATCATTATTTTTTTTTTGAAAGTTTGAAACACAAAAATTAAAGAATATAAAGCATTATAAAAAGGAAAACAAGATTGATATACTTAAATGTTACATTTCACTTTATTACAAGTACAAAAACACATGCAATAATCATATATCTCCAAAAGTCGCAAATTATCTTCATGTCTAATCGTGTTCATCCACTTCCCGGTCTTGAATGATATCATCATCTTCATCAATCAATCTGAAACAAGCATGCACGAAAACAATTAAACAACAAACAAATAAGAAACGAAAATTAATCACAACAACTAGCATAACGCATATACACAATCTTGTGTATATTAAACTAATGATGTAAACATGTTTTTTTAATCATAAACACAAAACATATATGTTTATAACATATATGTTTTATACATAAACATATATGTATCTTTCCAAAACATATATGTTTTATAATCCAAACAGAAAAACATATATGTTTTTCAAAATGTATATGTTTTATAATCCAAACACAAAACACATATGTTTTAGCATCGGGTCGGGTCGAGATGGGTCCATTTGAGCATAATTTCCTTAGTAGTACGTTAAGGTGTTTAGAATTGATTCTTTTTAGCTTTCATAGTTTGAAAATGATTCATGATTTCTTATTAACGATAAGCAATAATTTCATTATAGTTTAAAGTGAAGATGTTATAATCAATCGTAGAATAATTTTTTTTAACACATTCAAAATTAATACTACCTTAAAAAAAGCAAACCCTATTTATTAATGTAGCTATTTTATTTATCGTAAGTACTTAACACAAAACAAAACAAATAAAATTAGAAAGACTCATATAAGAGAAATAGAAACAAAATGACTTTGACTTGGTCTTTATTACTAGTAAAAAATATCATCCTATTATTGGACCCGGCAATTTACAATGGGTCACGTTATTAATACCCCCCCCATTTGGTTATTGATACCCCCCCCCCTTTTTTTTTTTTTTTTTTTTATTTTTTTTTTATTTTTATAATTTTGTTTATATCAAAACGCTATAAACCTGAAAATGCGGAACTGTAAATATAAAGTTTAATAAGCCAAACGCTTAAAACTGTCAGAAATACGGAACAGAAACTGACAAAAAACTGTGTTGTACTGGAAAAAGCGGGGGGACAAATAGGGGACAAAGGTGGCAGGCTATGTGTAGCCACCGTATGAATAGAGGGACCCTTTACAATTCTTCCAACAAACCTCGACCTTATATTTTGGGCCCACAAAAATTTCAACTTGAATGAAACTTCATCTTCTTCGTAAGTTCCGGCAAATATGTCCGGCTATATTTTCACCCCTATTTTTTCTTCTTTCTTTTTTTCCTTTTCCTTCTTTTAAACGATTCTAATGTGGTTCCTTATATATTTTTAAGGTAGATCCCAAAATATCTAATACATCAATTGTAAACAAATCGGTGTCTAGCAATTAATCACTGTTTATGGATCACTAATTACAATTTAAAAGGATCACTAATTACAAAATCGGTGTCTAGCAATTAATCACTGATTATTCGATCATATGTATCCAACTAGCAATTAATTTTTTATGTTCAGATTACAATAAGCACATATGAAATCAAGATAACTATTTACGTGATCTTAATAAATACCAAAAAGCCACTTATGGTGAAAAAAACTTACTCCTTGTTGATGGTCGACTATGATCTGAAAAGAGGGGGCGGCTAGGGTTCTTGAGGGAAGAGATATAAAAAATGAAAGAGAGAGATCTGAAAAGAGAGAGAGATCTGAAAAGTGAAAGAAATACGTTTTTGATATTAAATCCCTTTTTTTATGGAAAAATTAATTCCCATTTTGCCCCTAATTTAATTTTTCTATCAAATTAAGTTGCATATATTTTCAAAAAGGCTATTATGCATTGACATGATGTACATTATGCATCATTAGGAGTAAAAAAGGTGGTTCTCGCAGTTCTCGCATTTAAAGTGGGTTCTGAAAATAAAGTTTCACTATATATATATATATATATATATATATATATATATATATATATATATATATATATATATATATATATATATATATATATATATATATATATATATATACTAGTTTTCGAAGCCCTCCCAATGGGCGGGCATGTCTTATAATTATCGTTGACATAATTTGCTATAGCGAAAGAAGGAAGGTAATCGTAAAGAAGTTTTTCCATAAAAATTATATAACATGTCTAAAAAGTATAATGTAAAATACTGAATTATACTTGGCATATTTTACTATAGGTATTAAGAAATATTATACTTATCGTTGGAATTTTTTTGTATACTGAAAGAAGGGTAGAAAAAATACTTTTTAAAACATAGGTATTAAGAAAGAAAAGAAATAAACGTGTCAATATGAGAGAAATAAAAGTTTCATAGTGGTACGCAAAAACAAAGTATCAAAGTACAGCCCCGTCCGATGGTCGAGCGAGCCTTATGAATATCGTTAAAATACTTAAGTTAACGAAAAATAAGCTATTAACATACCAAATATTTTTTAAAGCATTAAGAACGAAAATAAATAAATGATTATCGAATATGAGAGGGAAGAAAGTTTGAAAGTGGTACGCAAGAACAAAGTATCAAAGCATAGCCCCGTCCTTTAGGCGAGGAGGCCTTATGAATATCATTAAAAAAAATTAAATTAACAAAAAATAAGCTATAGGTACAACCGACACTAATGAATCTTTACAGTATGTGCATATCGATCTTTCTGAACGGGAACCATTCCTCCTGGTACTTGTTGCGTCTGCATTCCTTTGTTCTTCTGGTTCAAGCTTTACTATGTTGTTTCTACTCTGTACATTTAGACGCATTTATTATTATGGAGTAATAAATTAAAAAAACAAAAAGAATAGTTATAGGTCATCCCGTCCATTTTGACACCCATTTATCTATATTAACCCATTAACTTATACCTGGTTGCAGAATGAGTCTCAAGATACTTGTGATACATGACTCTAAAACTCAAGTGGTTATTGATGAAATACTTTTCCTCTTTGCTCTGAGGAAATAAACGAAAGAGTCAATTTCTGAATATTGTGTGGTTATGTGGGAAAATATAAATCGAAACTCACCCAACAAAATTTCCTTTAAACCCTATGTGGTAACCTTGGTCATATGTGGTTGACTAACTTTTATCACGTCGTAGTCGTAGGACGACAAATGGGAGGTTATCCAAAATCCTGCGGTGCATACGACAGCCACATGTACATCCTGCATACAAAAACTTTGTTCAACCGATAGGAGAAAATGATGCGTAATAAAGCTTCTTTGTACACGACATTGGTCATGGAAAATAGGTGACATTCTGTTGAATACTTAGCTTAAACCCGATGCCGGAAGTCTCAATGAACTCCTCCAAGCTGTGAGTATAAAACATAGGATTTGAAAGTCTACACACAAATTCGTTTGTAGAAATTACATTTTGCTACATCGCAACTTGTGAAGTTGCCTTTACATGATGGGCTGAATATCAACAGAACCAGTTTTCCGCAGAATGACTTGTTATGTTTTGCTTTTCGAATAGCAATTTTATTTTAGATTACATTTTGTAATGTGTTTAATGCATGGTGTTGTTATGGAAATAATATTTGCACAAAGTAATGATTACACCGTATTGTGCTTTAGATAACCGAAAACCACATACTTGCTGTTGTGATTTCTTGATGCCAAAGGCTTCTAGATCTCATAAAGAGGTCTCGGGTAAGGTGAATTTGTTGTTTCATTTTTGTGTTCTATTGAGCGAACCAAATAAAGACATAACATATCTGTTATGATTCTTTCTCTATTTTTGGATATAGAAAGAAGCACAGCTTCTCATAGATCGATGATGATTTTTTTCCTTTTTCGTGTTATTAATCTTTAAAGGTCTTAAATTAATTGTAATACACGAAAAATAAAGCTAAGATCTTTTGGTTCTTTATTTTCGGTTTGTATTCAAGTCGTGCAGATGGTTGTTTGTCGTTGTTGTTGATTGTTGTTCCAATTTTGTTTTTGTTTGACTTTGGATCGAGGATGACCAAGAACAGCGGTCTGAGATTGGGGCGAAAAAAAAATATATGTGGTGAAGATAGTGATAGTCGTCTATTTATAATCTTAAAAAAGCAACTGAAAAGATTCACATTTAAAGATTTATTTGATTTAATTAGTTGCAAGCAAATAAAAAGATGTTATTTATTTGCTAATGGTTTATATTCAATAATAATGTGTGATGAAGAAATTGTTGAAGTGATGACATTAATGTTGGAGACCTATGATATTCATCTTCCTATTTAAATCTGGAGACACTTGATATTCATCTTCGTTTTTACATTAATTGTCGATTAGTTATGGACTCAATATTAAGCACTAAATGAAGGTCATATTGTTTAAAACGTATTTCCAATGAGCACAACAACTGTGACAATATGCAGTGAATAAAGAACAAAAAAACATAAATGGTAATCCGATAAGAGGAAATAAAACTTAATAAATTATCCGTCATTACAAAGTATATGCTTTTAGTTCAAATGCGAAATTAAACTTCTTTATACACAATGTGTGTCATTGAATTTGTGTATTTACTATCTCTATCCCAACATAGAATCTTCAAACTCTTCTTGCTCTTGACCTTTGAGACAATGACATATTATATCAGGTGAATACATAATAAACACTTAATTATTGAGAACTTTACTAACAATTTTATATAAGCTGAAATACTTTACTGTATGAGTTATTGCATAGAATATATCTTTTGGATTATATGTTTTCTAAATTATTTACTGCTACTGCTAAAACATATATAATTCTTGTTAAGAATAATTACATATGTATAATAAATTAAAATCAGTAAGGAACCAATTACATTAAATTCAAAATTTTAAATAAATTTATCTATTCATATATCACGAAAAAGAGTACAAAATACATACGTATGAAAAATTGATCATGAAAATAATATAAAGATAGTGATTAGTAGTAACAAAATCAAATTGACCGTAAGAAACGATATAAGTAAAATATGAAGTGGTGAACATAGCAGCAAATCAGATCGCAAGTGATAATTATTGGAGTTTGAAACATATGCCCAGCCCATATGACAGAAAGATTAGGTATGCGGCGGATGTTGTCGAGGCAACGACATACTGCCTTGAAACCTCTGTCAGAAACACATGCAGAGTGTTTCGAGTAGATTGCAGACGAACGTCACCAGATGTTACAATGGTCTCTGGGAATATCACTTGACGACTCTTCTCATGTGAATAACTTGAACTCGAGCCCGAACCTGAACCTCCACTTGTATAATCGTGCTGAATTGTTTTAACCTCTTGACCTCAAGGGCCCGACACATCTGTTGACAACAGTGAAGTCGGTTTCACTGTAATTGGTTTCATTAGTCAATGATCTTCTTATATTCGTGCTCCTATAAGTTTTCTTACATGTGGTTTGAGCTTGTGTCAGATTATTAAATCCTTGCTTAATCATTGCACTTCCAATGCCAACCACCTCACTAAGAAATGAGTTGTTATCATCAGATGAGTCAAGATTGGTATTTCCAAACCCTTGAATTCATTAGGCAAGACCTTCTTTAGGTGGTGGCTTACTTGGGTTGTATCCATAAAATATATCTGATAAAGCTTCTTGGGTAGTTTCCCAAAAAACTTTATTGAGAGCATCACCCTTCAAAGGATCTGGTTGTCCTTATGGTGAAATAGCTGATGTACGGCCACCAAGTTCCTTGACATTTCTCTCTTGAAATCTGCACCAGACTTTCCTACAGCATACTTGATCACTCTCAAAGCCTAAACATATAAAGAACAATAATATATTTTACATTAGTAAAAAGTCCAATCCTATATACGCGAAATTGTTTGTGGTTGCAGGGGGAAATATTAAAGAAACCGTGTAACTTCACACTATATCATATGTATTTTCAAACAAATCTTTTAAGAAAATACCACTAATTGTTGGACACAATGATTGTCATCTTAAGGAACAAACATAAAGTGAGGTTTAATTGCAGCCCATTAAAACGTGTGTCTCTCTGTTATAAGTATGTTTAGAAACTCTCATTTCATATATCTAAAAAGTATTATGGGTCATATCACATGTAAATCATTCAACCACCATAACTATAAAAGTTTCATTTGAAAATCGTACCATTAAGTTTCAAGCACACCTTCCCACATTCAGATTTTATCGATCAATATCTAGACCCATTTTCTGTTTATAAGCAGCAATCATTTGTCTTGTACTATGCTGTCTCAAGCACCTCTCTAGGTTGAAAAAACCAATTAAAACAATTTTTCAAACCAGTTTGCTGATCTAAAATGATATGAGAACAGATCACTTCAGGAGACAGATTTTGACTTGAATTGAAAACTTGAGGTTTGAGTTGTTTGAACTTTAATCTACCTAAAATGATTTGAAATGATGAAATAAACTATATGAAAACTGTTTTTAAATACCTAAACTAAAAATGCAACTGAATGAGTGTAAAGGCAATCTGATATAGCAATTTTTATATAGAAAAATGAGATCAAAAGGGATTTTTGACTTTTTATAAAAGGAAATATGTTAATTATGCAAAAACTATCCTAATTGAACCAAATATGAGATACCTAAACCAGAATTAACCTTTGAAACTTACTCTACCAATTTTTAACTAACTAAACCAAACACCCCTTAAGTTGCAAATTCAAACTTAAACAGAAAAACTTAAGTTCATAATATATTAGGGAGAAGACAATAGAGTTGTCTGATCATGTGTCTTCCAAGAAATAAGTCACATATCTTAGAGTGCTCGGTATCGCGGGTGTTTAGTCATAATCAATGTAAATCGTTTGAGGCAACTATAGAACCCATACCAGCTCATTAATCTACAAATGGCTCAAATTTGCAACCTCTAGAATACATGATCTACAGGCTTGAGCACAAATTATAAAACACAAATTGGGAACTGGAAATCAGATAACAGAATTGTGAAACTTTAATATACATTCACAACTACCACCTAGAGGATTCGGTAAGTATAACCATAAAAGAATATAAAAAGAAATCAGCAGGAAGAGAAATGCGAAGTTGAGAACATTTACCTGCTGAGAGGGAGACTGGTTTTGGAATGCAGGAAAAGGGCTTTTTGAGGAACTTTTATTTGGTGATGGAGTTCTAGAAGAAAGGGTTTGCTTCAGCTCGTGTAGCTCTTGTCTCTGCGACCGGAATATAGCAGATAACTTTTCATACTTGGAACTTAGTTCACTTTTCTCCATATTAACCTGTGCAGCTGTTCCATCAACCTTTTTACCTCAGCCTCTAACTGATCTTCCTTTCTCGAATTTACATTACTCCTTCGAGGGCTAACTTTGTTACTGCCAAATTCAGTTGCAAAAGCATAAAAGCATTAGCTGAATTTGCATTTGGAACATCCTGGAAGAAGTTCAATTCAAAGTACTTTGAAGCGCCTGACTTTACCTGCACAGATTTCTACCCATCCGAGACCAAAACTTTATCTCTCACATCCCTCTCTCATTACTTCTCTGATCTGATTGTTATCCGACAAAACAAAAGCTCCGGCCGCCTCACTTTTACCCGATCAAACACTGATTGTTTTTTGTTTAGAAAACAAATGCTAAGGGCCATCATTCCATTTGCTCCTTCGTTGATGTTCCTGAAAACAAAGTTTTTTGTTAAATAAACCGATTGCGCTGCCTAGCTCCACCGACCATGACCTATCTCCGACAATGGAGGCAACCAAACATGACCCAAAGGAACCCACTCGGTTCACCTCCTCACTATGTGCAGCCTAATCCAGCTTATTCTATGACCTCTGTTCCACAGAATAGCAGAGATACACCGTAAGAGAGAAGTGTTGTATGTCTATTCATCAGGCAACAATAGGTATAGCTACACTGATAGCAACGTAATCTACTATATGTAAGTTTAAATAAGTTAGTCAGTCATACCTTGAAAATTTATAATTTCCGCAAACTTCAAAAATTTTGTATGCACATCTTCGTAGAAATCTTCATAACTGCGCTCAACCTCCTCTTCTGTATACTATAGAGGCCAGTAAATCCGAATTCAATCACACAATAGCTTATTATTAAAAAAAGGAGAAATGCCGAAAACAACGCATGTTAATAGGAACACAAAAACACCAGCTCCGCCTCCGCACCACCACCACACATTCGCTCAAGAAACAATGATTGCAAATGAAATTAAAGTAACTCATACCTTTCTTGTCGAACGTAAATGATTATGTTTTGTTACTGATAAAAACCCTCCTTTGCCACCCAAAATCATTAATAGCAATAAGTAGAAAGTGGGCCGAACAAAATACATAGTTGTACCACATTTCTATTTGAGCATCTGTAAATGATACTCGTCATGGCTTTGCAAAACATAACAAAATTCTAATGTTAAGTTGCAAACAACATCTTAAAGTGAAAATTTATTGGTATTCTGCATCGCCACATAAACATACATAAAGTATTTGAACCACGACAAATATAAAAATTATGCCTAATGTACAGGTAATTAGACCAGTTCGGCATCCTCCCTAAGCAATTGTATTGTTTGAGGCGACCAAAGGTAGAAAGTATTGCAATTTTGGAATATATGAAACATGAGCTTTTGGTTACCTTGAATCTTCAATGTTATCATTATGTTCTACTCCAACTTGGTACAAACCAATAACCGGATATCGCCATAAGAGCATGCCCAAGTTAAGCACACACCCGGTTCCATAGTGAAACTGGTTTCTCATGTTTGGAAACTGATAGAGCATAAGCGATCATTCCTCACCTAAAAACTTATAAACCTTCTTTAAAAGAGACTGCGTCTCCTCTACATTGTTCTCATTTCTTTCGTCTTCTGTGTCCGCTTCCTTGATCACAGTGCGGCATGTGTGCCACAGTAAAAATGCTTGGCGGAATTTAGGTAAAACTGATGGTCCCGTTGAGCACTGGGTACACCATACAACCAACCGCGTTTGTCAACTTATCTGGTACCACCTTGAAAACATATGAAAGATAGTATCATTAGTAGCAATAAAAAGGAATCCTATTAAGGCGAAAAATACGTGGATGATGTATGTAACCTTGTAGCTATTAACCCTGAAACCTGTTTGTTTTTTGGTGCTATTTTGAACAATACGGACAACCACATTTCCTTCCATAACATGTTGCCAGATGCTCCTGCAGAACCAATGTAAGAAAAACAAAACACCTGCCATGAATATTTTAGTGTCAAGCAATCTATTGGCAACCTGAAATAAGGTTAGTTGAATAACCTTGTGTAAAATAAGTTTGAGCAACCCGACAACCTATCCATGAACAGCAAAATGAGAGTCGTAACATTAAAATTAGGCTCGTATAATGAGAGGCGTTTGATGTCGTTGATTATTGCACGACAGTTCTTTTAAAAACACGTTATGAACAAAAGATTTAAAACGAAGGGATCACACGCACCTGGACTTCCTCTGCAATTTATGAATGCTACGGAACACAATTATCAGAGAATTTCTTGCGTGAGTATGATCAAGAGGAGGGAGAATGTGAAGGAGGTTTCTTTAAGGTCTGATTAAAGACCATTTCCTTTGGATTATTTTGTAAACCTGCAATCTCAAAGACAATAGTAAGAACAAATGATTAACGATCATGATACTAAATTTTCATCTGATAAAGTGTTAGCATAACATAAAACATCTTAATGATAAAAAAGTATGATAAGATGATACCTTGTCCCTCTATGTTGATAGTACATAAACACCCAACTGATGCCAATAAACCATCGGAGTCATTGCAGAAAACCTGGAAGAGAAAAGATATGTACATCAGTCAGCCTTCCCAAAAGAAAATGCAATTGACTCTTAATTTTGTTATAAAGACAGATCCACACTTATTAATATCAATGGCAGCTTAAACGATGAGTAAAAAATCTGTTAAACATCAAATAACATATCGTAATTCTATTCAAGTCATGCATGAAAAAAAGTATAAAAATTTAAAAAGTTTAAGGTAATGTTCTGGTATTAGCTACTCTGTTCAGGGGCTCTGGTTTTAGGGTCACACTTCTCAGTTACTCATTCAGGATCAGAGACTCAAGGAACCATCAGGTTCAAACCCATTTATCACACAATATTATACTTGATCAGACCCCTTTTCAATCTCTACCCACTATCTGTTTCATCTAATCAGCATGCCTACTTATAACAACAATCTCACTCATTATCCAACGAACAAAACACCACAACCAACTCTACAACATCACTTGATCTGTACACTTCTTAAAACCATCTTTAATCTCAACCATACCCTTAATAACAGTAACAGGCTTTCCTCCCATATGAACCTGCAGGAATTAATAGAAAATGCCTTAAATACAGAAAAACAAAATGACAGAGCAGAAAAATGAACAAAAATCAAATAAACAATGATAACACATTGACGAACATAAGACACATCTAATTCTAAAGATAAGTAAACTCTACGTGGTAGGGTATACTTTTGAGAAGTTAAGCCAACTCTATCCGATGTTATTCAAGTAAATGCTAAATATCCAAAATACAGGCCTTTGCAACCTCTACTACCCTGAAGTATCTTAAGTTTGTTACTCCTTATGGGCAACTTAAGTCATGAATCCCAGGCCCATAAGCTTATGCGGGTTACCAACAATGATCTCTTATAACTTTGGGACTCTGCAAACACCAATTTACACCTACCAACCTGTAAACACACCTGCCCAAATCACAGTTATATACAACTTCTCATGACACCTAACGCTGTTAAAATAATATAATTCAACACCTTCAACCTTACTGGCAGTTCTTGCTTGGAAAGGGGACACGCTTCAATTCTTCCCGAGCTATTTTGATAGCTTGTGGAATATCTTCTTTTTTATCAACCTTATATTATCCACCCTGCAGCAATAACAAATTTAAGTTGTACACCTAATGATTAAATAGATGCACCATAAAACAACATAAACACAGAAAGCAGTTGAAACATGAAAACAACAAACAAACCCAGTAAGTTTCCCATCACGATCCGTTAGCAAGAGAATATCTGAGTAGCGCCCACAGCAAATGTGTTCTCAATTGTTTGATACAGCTGGCTCACAGATAATTCATAATTGGATTTACTAAATATTTAGTTAAAAATTAACAAATCCAAAATAAGTACACACGTGACATATTAAAGCAATGGTGACATATTAAAGCAATGGAATATAGAAGAAAAACACGCATCACAAAAGGTTCACAATTAACCTAAAAATAAACAGCCAAACATTTAATCAACAACCTCAAAAACAGGGGATATATTAATAACCTCATCAGAAACATACTTACTTGCTTGATATCACGATGAACAATCTCATCCGAACTGGATCAAGCATAAATGTAATGATAATCCTACAATCATAAAGAAAAATAAATGATTCAAACACATGGTATAGATTCTAGGATGATGCCTCTTTTTTTTTTAGGAAAAACGTATATTGATTCGAGTTACAGTTTCAAAACAAAAAATGTGGTGGTTTAGTGGTTAATATACCACATAATATACGCATGGTCTTGAGTTCGAATCCATGCAACAGTTTTTTTTTAAAAAAGTGAAAATTCCGAAAATTAATGCTTAGGTAATTAAATTTCGAAAATAATTAATAATAGTTAATTGAATTAAAAAATTATTGCTTAGTGGACAAAAATATTGCTTTGGTGGACTGATTATGTGGCATTAAATTGAATTATATAATTAATAAAATTCAAAAATAATTAAATGTCTTCAAATAAAATAAATTAAAAAAAAATGCTTACATGGCAACAATGTGATGACATGGCTGATAATGAATTACTGGGCAATGAGGTGGCGTTTACGTGGCATTATCTACGTGTAACACCTCCTGTTATATATAATATAGAGATAGAGATATGACTAAAATACACCGTTGGTCCCTAAACTTGTACCTGCGCATCACGATGGGACAAAAGTGGGGATTTTCATCGCCCGGAGTCCCTTTTCCAAGTTTCATACTCTTAACTGGTACTTTGACCATATTTTCGTTAGTCAACGACGTCAGTTGCCGTTTGCTTTGTCTTTAGTCCAAGGGCACAATTGTCATTTCCTTATTTCAATTAAAAATTTCTGTATTATTGCCACATGTAATGTAACCCTATTCCCGCCCCATAAACACATAGACTGTATTATTTTTCGTCCCAGAACTTTCGTTACAAGAATTATCAGAATTCACAAACCCTAATTGCATGTCACGAAACCCCTGTTTATCAATCATAAAACCGAAACATGGACTTTACTCTATGGAAAGTAAGAAGACATCCAGGTTATCCAGTTGATGATACCGTCATGTACGACTCTGCTAAGAAGAAATACGATATTGTTTTTTTTTTATTATAGTCATTGGAATTTCTAATTGGGGTATTTATTGTTTGGCAATTAAATTTTTAGAATGCCCTAAACATATATTGTCATGTTTTGAGGTGGTACATCTAATATGCTTAGCATGAGGGTTCATTACAACGGTTTCTTTAAATATTGGCCTGGTAGAATCTACATTGGAGGTATGGAAAATTTAGATGATTTGGTTGATGTTGATAGTGTGTCAGTCGAAGATGTTGTAGATGATGTCAACCAGCATATAGATAAACATGTTGAGCATATCCAAATAGATAGTCCTGAAGAGGTATGTCAAAATGATCAAAAGTTAGGTCATCAAGAGGAGGAAATATGTAATCCTGTTGAGCATATCCAAAAAGGTAAATCTGTACAGGTATGTGAAATCGATGAAGCTTTAAGTGATGACAATGTGAGTGAAACAGATAGTTATGTGAGTGATGATGATGATGATGATATTGAGAACAATCGTGATGGAAACACAGTTGTCGATGAGGCTACTACTTTTGAGGAGACTGATTTTGATGTTAATTTGTTCAAAGTGACCGAGACTACAGAGTTACCATATATAGGTACCTCCAGCCAGATACCAGATGATTTTTGTAAGAAAAGTGAGTTGGATCTGTTAGATGATAATGATTTTGCAAGTGGTTCTGAGAATGAGGATGAGTATGTTATTAGGAAGAAAAAAATGAGGGCATACAAGAAACAAAAGTTAAGTGAGGCAGCACAAGTAGAGGACGAAATATATTTTTTTTATGGTCAAACTTTTGTAATTGCAAAAGAAGTGAAAGATAAGATCTACCTTCTTTCAATAAAGACTAGGAGGAAATTGCAACTCATTAAGAATGACAAACAGATAATTAGAGTTAGGTGTGTTGGAAAAAAACTTGTTTGTGGAATAACCGAAGGTGTTGGGCTGAGAACAGCCCCAAAGAGGAAAATTGGTCCGATAACTAGAGGCCTTGGAAGGGATGTATATTTGCGATCACTCAAGGAGCAAGCAATAGATTGCCCATGGCTGTTGTATGTAGCCAAAAATACAGCTAAAGATGTATGGATTGTTCGAACTTTCAGGGATGAACACAAATGTTTGCAATCAAGAGATATTAAAGCTTGTGACTATAAGTTTCTTTCAAAGCAAATAGTTGACCAAGTTCAAGTCAATCCAGATATTCCAATCAAGGCTGTTCAAGATCAGCTCAGTAAACAGTTTGAAGTTCAAGTGTATATGCAAAAGGCATTAAGGGGAAAAAAACAAGGCAGAAAATGAGATTAGGGGTGATCATAAGCAGCAATACACCCTTTTAAAAGACTATGTTGAAGAGTTGCTGAAAACAAACCCAAATACAACAGTTAGGATAAGTGTACAAACTGCAATAGATGCAACAATTCCAACCAGAGTTTTCAATAGAATGTATGTATGCTTAGGTGCTTTGAAGGAAGGATATAAATCTTGTCAAAAAGAGTTGTTGGGGTTAGATGGTGCTTTTATGAGGGGTCCTTTTCCTGGCCAGCTTCTTACAGCAGTTGGTATAGACAGCAACAATGGAATATACCCTTTAGCATATGCGGTTGCAGAAGCTGAAAGAAAATAGTCATGGATTTGGTTTCTTGAATGTCTAAGAGATGATCTTGACTTGCAACCAAACTCAAACTACACTTTTATCAGCGACAGGCAAAAGGTGATGTTACCTTTTAATTGATTAGATTCACTTGTATTTTCGATAAATTCTAGTTTTATTAGTAATGAATTGATGTTTATTTGTGTAGGGTATCATTCCAGCATTAGCAGTAGTATTCCCTAGTGCTGAACACAGATATTGTTTGAAGCACGTCCATGATAATATGAAATTGCAATGGAATGCTAAAGCATACAAGGAACATTTGTGGAGATGTGCAGTAGCAACAACAATCCAACAATTTGAGGCAGCCATGCTGGCATTCAAGAGGTTTAGCGAACCTGCCCATGCTTGGTTAAGTAAGATACCACCAACCCATTGGTCAAGGTCGCATTTTTCAGGTACTAACCAAATCTATGTCTAAGTGTACATCTTTTGTTCTACGACATTGTTCAACACTGTTGTTTGTATAAATCAAACATGTTGTATAAATGTGTAGGGAGGGCTCATTCTGATGTGTTACTTAATAACATGTGTGAGGTGTTCAATGGGAAACTATTGGGAGGTAGGCGCCAACCCATCATTACTGCTTTGGAATACATTAGAGAATATTGTATGAAAAGAATAGTGAATGTTGTGAATGTGATTCACAAGTGTGTCGGACCATTAACACCAAAGGCAACACTCATGTTAGACTTGATAAAGAAAGAGGCTTATAAGTACACCGTTTTACGGGTTGAAGGAGATAAGTATCAGGTCAGTGGATAGGGAGATAAGTGTTTTGTGAATGTTGAAGCTAGGGCTTGTACATGTAGAAGATGGGAGCTTACAGGTATGCCATGTAAACATGTTGTTGCTACCCATCGGTGTATGAGGTTCAATGGAATGCAAGTAGGATCTGTTGAATCATGGGTTCATCCATGTTACTTGCTTAAGACTTGGGAAGAAACTTACAAACACCACATCCAGCCAATAAATGGTTATCAACATTGGAATAAGTCACAAGTGCCTACAAGCATTCTTCCACCTAAACATCATAAACCATTAGGTAGGCCACGAAAGAAAAGAACTAGGGCTTTTACTGAAAATGATAATAGTGACAAAACCAGTAACTTGTCACAGTCTAGTAAGAGTGTGGTTTGTGGTATATGTGGCAATGCTGAACACAACAAGAAAACATGTCTTGGGCAAGGAGGTGTAACAGGAAGTCAAGGCAGTACACAACAGTATCAAAAAACAGGTTCATCCCAGCCAAAAGTTAAAGCAAAGAAGAAGACAAAGGTTACAGGTCACAACTTTGAAGGAAATGAAAAACCTTAGTGTCAAACTGATGCTCAATCTCAAGGTGATTTTCTACCAAGTGTGGTCCAGTCTCAATCTGAAATTCAAGTTGATGCTGCTTCTGGTGGGTCTCCAAAACAATTTTGGACTAAGACCAAGATTATAGCAGCAACGCTGTCTTCACCACAAAAAAATGTTGGTTAAACATATGAAAGCCAATGTTTTCCATCGAATATGTATTCCCCTAAACATTATTTGTTGTCTTTAAACAATGTCTATTTCTGAACTTTGTAGACTACAAAATTTTATGCATTTGGAAATATATCCATTTGCATTATGTATGAAATCATGCCATGTTAGTCTATGGGTAAAATTGTGTTTTTATTGTATTGATTTGCCACTTTACCGTGTATTTCTACATATTGTTACTAGTTCATACGCATATTAACTGTTGACTTTTACAAAGTCAATTACTGTTCACCCATCTTTGAAACTTCATACGCCTATGATACTTGGATCTGTTTTCTTGAATCTGTGTTTTGAGTTAGATACTGTTATTCTATTATCACAAACAGCAATGAAGAATCAAAAATGGATGAACAACACCATATCAAGTTTATGTTGATATCCATCTCTGATCATTCATCCATCTTTGATAGTTGTATCTGTGTTATGAGTTTGATCATTTTACTAGTATTTGTGTGGCAAGTGAGGCGGATATATGAATTTTTGGGGCAAAGGACCTATTAGTAAAGGCAGCACAATATAAGGACCAAAGCATAAAAGAAATATAATATTACCACTGTACAAGGACCAAACATTATCAACTAAGAGACTATTCTTAGTCAACCTACACTAAAACTTCTTAAACACAACTATCAACATTGCAGACCATCTACCACCGATCCAAAATACAAAAACCAATAACTTTCTAAACCCTATAGAAGAACCATAGAAAAACCAAGAAGATGACCATCCAAGACAAGACACAAAAGTTCCTGAGACGACCAACTTTCTCCTTCTCAACAAGGTGATCAGCCAAGGCTGCTTGGTGAGCAGCCTCTAGCTCGTTTGCCCGGTCACCAGCGTTGACCGCCTCCATAGTCTCAGAAATGAGGGTGGCTTGGCATTCTTGTAATGCCACCTCATTCCTGTAGATTGTTCTCTGCAAGTAGATGATCACATCCCTTGCTCTCCTTTGCATGGGTGGATCGTACCACCCATTGAACGGACATGTCGTAGGCTAAAATTGATAATCAAAATGTTAGCATCTGTTTGCAGCATAAACACCAACTAAGCCCACTTGTATAAAATTACAATTATAATAAAACATATATTACTATAATCAACACATTTTAGGTAAACCACTACAAGCCAACTTTAAAATGAAATAAAATTAAGTGTCCCAACCTGTCTAGGACACACATAAAACCTCCTTCCTGGGTTCCTGTGATTCCAGCATGTTCGAAGGAAAGCCCTTTGTTGCATGAACAAAGCACCATTTTTCAGATTTTACAGTCGGTGAAGAAGATAAGATTTAGGGGATAGGAAAGATAAAAGATGAGTGGTTATAAACTTTCC
This sequence comes from Chrysanthemum seticuspe, assembly GCA_019973895.1. NCBI lineage: Eukaryota > Viridiplantae > Streptophyta > Magnoliopsida > Asterales > Asteraceae > Chrysanthemum > Chrysanthemum seticuspe. Next base: position 360,259,378 of record BPTQ01000009.1, read on the forward strand.
CTTTTATTAGCAAGGTTTTACTGTAGCGCCCACGGTAAACAAGTGGACTGACACGGTAATATTAATTAATGGACAATTGTAAAATGACAATTGTGCCCTTGGACTAAAGACAAACAAACGGCAACTGACGTCGTTGACTAACGGAAATATGGTCAAAGGACCAGTTAAGATTATGAAACTTGGAAAAGGGACTCCGGGCGATGAAAATCCCCACTTTTGTCCCATCGTGATGCGCAGGTACAAGTTTAGAGACCAACGGTGTATTTTAGTCTATATATAATGAAGTTTGAAACGACACCGTTTATGTCGCTTTACTTCTTTTCCCCAGCCTGCTAAGGTGATAAGGCCCAGTCCATTGGTGCCTTTAGGTTGTCCAAAAAGAAATATCATACATACGCATCATATCTATGGAATTCTCCATATACATCAAACCGTGTCTCTTTCGATCCACCATGTTCATACTCTCTCACACACACATACAATGAAAATTAGATTATCAAAACAAAATAGAATAGCGAGGGTTTTGATTTTGGTGCGGTTGTTTCTTGAGGTGTTGGTTGTTGTTAACTCGAAGACAAATGCTTTTTCGTTTATGCTACTATGGATACTGATATAGTCATTCCTGTTGTCGTTTCAGTTATGCTCAATCGGATGCCACACATTCTTCGGTGCCACATGGCAACAACTGGCGCATGATTACCCAAGGTCATTCAAGCTCCTATATGTAACATATCTCCAATAACCAACTGTTTCTATATTTGTTTAGACTGCTGGGTTGTCAGGTATCTATTGAAGAATTTGTTAAGCGTAATTATGCTGTCAATCCACCAAAACACAGTATGAAAGCAGCGTTTGGAAAGGTTTGGAAGCTGAAAATGGCGATAATCTTTTAGGAAGGGACATGCAATGTTGCCTCAACCTATATCAGAAAAGTAATCTTATACGAGTCTATATTTTCAATTCCATGTCACGTCGATTTCCAAATATATTGTTTACAACTGTATAATGATCGTAATGAATTTTTTTCATGGTTGTAGGCTAAGGAGAAATTTAAGAAGCAGTCGTTAGCTTCTTTCTTTTTACTTACGTAAGTTCACAATTAATTTATAATTGAATTTGACGTGGCTCACGAATGTGTAGGTATGTAGATGGTTTCCCAACAGATTATGCAGCCAGATTTTATAAATCGTTCACAAAGGTAAATTTTTTGATATCGACATATTTTAGTATTATCCATATTGACATAGGATATCAGTGTTAAGGTAGATTTATATTTATTCTTTTAGGAACATGATAAAGGACAAAGGCGTAAAAAACTTGACATCTATAACTGATTCTAGGGCGTTTGTAGATGGGAAAACATTGAAGACGAAAGTGTTGAAAGAGGCGATATATAGGATTGACCATTTGAAGAGGACATGAGGGGCGCTTTTTTCACAGATACTTAATTTCTTTGTTGTTTTTGAATGATGAAATGAGATTTTCTGCATTCAGTATTAACACAAAATGGTATTTCCAGTGCTACGACATATTTTTTACTCATTACCGTACAGTTTGTCATTTCTAGACATGATAAAAATGGTTATGTTTATTGAACTTTGACTATGTGTTATTGTTGTGTTTGCAAAGCCACTTATACTTGGAATATAGATAAACCTGAAGACAGAAATAAACCGATCCATAGGCATCATAAGGAAGATAGAAACTGATACATGGGGACAAAGATAAACCGGTTCACGAGGAAAGACAATGTCATAGCCAACTGAGTGATGCTTCATTTTCATCAAAAATTATGTAAGTCGTGGTACCATAGCAACTATGCACTATAATTTACATTTCTTATTATTAACATTGATTCTTACTTAAGATTAGTTTTATTTGTTTGAGTAGAAATGTCATTATCTCTGTAATGATATTTTTTTATTGTATATACACAGGTAACAGCAGGAGAAACAATGCTGATTTGTGCAGCAGCAGGTGGGGTTGGACCTTTGGTATGCCAATAGCCAAATAAGCCTGCTGCGATTGTCGTTGGAACTCTCCCTTGCACTAGACAAGGTGAAAAAAAATTATGAATTTAATAATGATTGCAAAGGTATGTTTTTTATTCGTTTAACAGATGAATTCGTTAGAGTGGACCGGAAGCAGTCGCGGAACAGAAAGTCACCTGCCACGATCAAAGCTAATGTGGAGCCGACTAAGGACAGAAACGGTAACTACAAGAAAACTGTGGAAAACTAGAAGGGGGGGTTGAATAGTTTTACCAATTAAAACTTCCTTTTAATCTATTTAGATCGACTTATGTCAATCTATTTGGATGTGTGTGTTGGATGTTGACAAACAAGCATATAAAGGTAAGTAATAAAAAGATAATAGTAAGAAGCACAAAACTACAACATGAGTATTTATAGTGGTTCGGCTACAAGGACACCTTCCTTGCCCTACTCCACTCCCCTAGTCACCTACTCGAGAGTTCGTAATCACTACACCAATCTCCTTATGTCGGAAAAGCCTTCACAATGTCGCCTACCCTTTTTCCGGTGCTAGGCTAACCACCGGGTTCTTTCACTCCAAGGTGAACCACACCTACACAACGTCGCCTACCCTTTATAAGGTACTAGGCTAAGTACCTAATTCTTTCACTCCAAGGTGAACTACACCTTCACAACGTCGCCTACCCTTTATTAGGTACTAGGCTAAGCACCTAGTTCCATTGCAATGGAGGAACTACTACCACACTACACCAACGACTAATCCCAAAGGAGATCTACTCCTTTACAACATCATCAAGGATATCAATATCCTTGGATCTAATACTAGTCTATCTTGTACATCGAAACACACCATATCGAATGTACATCTAAGGCACCTTTCACTAATGCCTTTGACTAGATCTACAAGACACCTTTCACTAATGTCTTGTGTCTTCACTTCTAGGCACCTTTCACTAATGCTTCTTTGTCTTGACTTCTAAGCATCTTTCACTAATGCTTCTTGTCTTGACTTCTAAGCACCTACTACAAGTGCTTATCCTATAGACGATAGATACCCTTCACTAATATCTTCGTCTTGACACTTGAGATATCTTTCACTAATGTCTTCAACACTACACTTCTTTGAAGAAAGAAAATAGATCATCAACAAGAGGACTTCAATAGCCTTGATGATGAGGAAGCATGGCAACTCATGGACTTGAGCTTGCTCGACTTCAAAGGTGGTGATCTTGCCTTTAAGAGGAACCTAGAAGATCACACAAAAATAAAACTTCAAACATAGATCTCTTGGATCTAAGGTTAGTGAGATTTAACTCAGGGGAGAAAGTGTGTTAGAAAGGAATTGAAAGGGGTGAGAAATAATGAAGAAATTGATCACTATTTATAGAGGAAAAACCTCTACTGTTCCCCGGATCCCACGGATCCCTACCACAAGGGATCCGGCTAGCACAAAGCTAGGGATCCGTGGTACGCTCCTCTTTGCCCATGGGTATTTTTGGTTATGGGTCATGGGTTATGGGTTGATCCATGGTTTTCTTTCTAGATACAATGTATTTTAAGGATACAATGAACTTGATTAAGTGGTATCAATAAAACCATGGGTTATGGGTCAAAACCATTTGCTAGTTTTTACCTATTTAGTATATACTTGTTTTTACCCATTTTAGTATATACTTGTTTTTACCCATTTTAGTGTATACTTAGTTAAGTATATGTTATCCCAATATGTAAACACTAGTTGTTATACATATGTATATCTAAAGCATAAAATCACTTGTACTTGTTTTAGTGTTTTATGTGAAAGCGTAAGTGTGTTAGAAAACTATTAGTTCAAACCATTTACGTATTTTATTTGTTTCGTTAAAATGATCTTACTTTTGTTATCGACAAAACATTAGAAGATCGTAAAATATAAATAAACGTTTTTATGGCTTATTTGTATTAACAATCTCCCCCTTTTTGTTGATGACAAAACATAAGATTATTTTAAGGAAAAGCTAAAATTCGTAAGAGTTTAAATTTGTAGTTTTTACTTTCTTCTCCCCCTTTTTGTCGAAACAAAAAGAGCTTTGAAATAAAGCAACACTTTGTTTTTAAGAAAAATGTGTGAAAAATAGAAAAGAAATAAGAAATAAAAAGCAAGTAACGGGAAAGGATCTCGTCGTTACTCCCCCTTGACGAGTCCATCCCTAAGTAAGGGCGTCAAGAAAGTAATGCTAATCTAGTTCATTTGCAAATTTTTGCAAAAGATTACGTCTATGTGACGGGTGTGCTCCCCCTAGATGATTGCAATTTTGCAACGGGAAGTCATGAAATATAAATCTAAGATTGCAAGTAATTTAGCAATGTATTGTTTTGACACCAAGCTCCCCTTAGCTTTAGGGTATCAAATTCTTCATGTGTTAATTGAATAACTACAAAACAAAGGTTAGAAAACAATTATAATTCACAATTTCCTGCAATTGTGGTCCAAGTTAGTAGGAAAATAGTTTCCTGTCTCACGGATCCCACGGTTCCCTCCTAGTAGGGATCCGTCTAGGCAATTCTGAGGGATTCGTTTGGCTTGATAAATAAAATCAGCAAAGGTGATATAACAAGTAATGTTATCACATAAATGAGATATGAATACAAAGTAATCATATGCTCAACAAAATAACAAGTAGCATGTAATACCATTTAATAAAACAAGAGTTATGATTTACATGACTCTAAAAATAAGAAAATAAACAATACATGACTAGGAATTTCTAGACCAACTAACGCTTGACGCTAGGACACCACTAAAATTCTTCTAGCTCAAGTTTTGTTTAGGTTTGATCTCGTCAAAACGTTCGAGGAGATGATAGAACATGAAACGTTGGTCTTCTCGTACTTCATGTATCAAACTTTCAACATGTTGACAATGATAGCAATCTTTGTCATGGCTAGGTAGTGGTGGTGGATGAAATGAAATGGCTTGATGCGAAGGATCAAGTGAAGCGGCTTGTGGAGCTTCAAACGATGAAGGGATTGGTGGAGGTGCATTTGAGAATGGCTCGACCAAGAATGATGGTGGTGGTAAAGAAGTGTCAACTTCCATATGGTCGGGTGGTTGACTTTGATGATTTCTCATAATCCAAATAGGATTAAATGATGGAGATGGCGAAAAGGAAGCCGGAGCAAGTGTTGACTCAACACCTTGATTTTGAACCATTATTCCTCCTAATGAGGAGAATGTTGTCGGCGGAAGCGGATGAGACGGCCTAGGAGGCAAGTCCTCTAAATTGTAGAGGTGTGGTGATGATAGTGGTGAAGTAAATGAGATAGCTCTAGGAACCAATGATGATGGTTTAGTGGGGATGATATTGTTTGGCCTAGGAGGTATGGTGGTGTTTGGCATAGGTAGTTTTGTGGGTACTATCCTTTTAGGAATTGGTTTGATTGGATGATGAAGGATTCTATCATTTGTTGGCTTGACCGGAGATGATTCGGTTGAAGAGATTTCGTGTACAACACGAGCCTTTTTCATGGGTGGTTCTTTGGTGGATAAGTTACTACTTGGGGTTTTCCTCATGCTGAGATGATTTCAAGAGGTAGCAAGAGCTGAAAGTTAGGATGAGAGTGATGACTATGGAGGTCCTAACAAGGTGGTTTATAAAGCAAGAGAATTGGCAAGTGCATTCAAGCCTTAAGCCACTAGGATTCATTAGAATGTGATGAATAACATGCACAAGAGTCAACTTCAGAGTTTACACTGATCTAGGAACTCATTTAAGATGAGATGGAGTGTTTGAGTTAGGAAGATGAGTTGAAGTGATTGTTTTAGCAAGATTTGACCTAAACTGTCATCCGGATCCCACGGTTCCCTCCTCAGAGGGATCCGTCTAGGCTAATCCTAGGGATCCGGCTTTCAGCAGTTATGAAAGAGTGGAAATGATATTTCTAAGATCTAAGACCTATAACATCTTGAGTGTTTCAGTGTTCCTAAGTGTCTTAAATGAAGAGGTGCTTAGGTACTTGAAGGTGGTGAGTGTTGTAGCTAATGATTGTCTTTTATGGAAGGATTTGGAACTTTCATGAGTACCAATGAATGAGCAAGGATGACACTAAAGATGAGAGTGTCAATTGAAGCTAAATGAACCTAGAGATCAGGTTGTGACTTAGGATTGTGTTTTGGAAAATATCCTAAAGGTTTTGAGATGGAAAAACTAGGATTTGATCAATTTTGTGGTCAGGATGATTTATGATCAACTTAGCCATAATCGAAGAGTTTCTAAGACTAGATGTAAGGGATCAAGTAAAAAAATGAAGTGTGAGTTTTGAGAGCGGAAGAGTGATGGATTAAAACAAAATGATAGATCTATGAACGTCTTAGAGTGTGATCTATGTGAGTTGGAATGAGTAGGAAAGATCAACCTATCTTGATAAGGACTTAATCTGCCTTAAGACCCTATGTTTAGTTTAGTGAGATGTTCTAAGGATATGTTTTGAAATATAATGCTTGCAATTGCATTCTCTGTTTTTCGGATCCCACGGCTCCCTAAAGATAGGGATCCGTCTAGTACAACATTTGGGATCCGTCCATCTGCTAGGCAGAACCTTTACTAAAGGTATGCAATGATCTTGACAATGCATTATATTCCAAGATTAGTTAAAGGAGTTCTAAAACTAAGATATCAAATGTAAGATGTTTTATTTCATGAAGGAAATAGGATTACATTGATAAAGCACGAGTAGAGTAGAATTGATCCTATTGGAAATACTACTAAATTCCTTGAGTGTTTTCGCTAGAAGGATCATTATGTGATTGATGAGTGTTGGTGGAGTCAAGAATGAAGAAAGTCTTCATGAGAGATATGTTTAGCGGTTCCATCATCTTGTTCACAAGTACGTACAACGGACTTTGAAATTGAGGATGGAAGTGCATAACATTATGGTAGAGACGCGTTAAGAACATTCCATAAGGGATGAGTTTGTTCTTGGAGCTTTGAAGATTTACAATTCGCCTTGCAAAGAAATAGGCGAGATTGTATGGTTGTTGTGTTAGCAAACAGTACAACATGTGAGCACAACAAGCGGGAAGAATTTCTCGATTTCCCCTAAGGCTCCAAACATTTTCACGTAGAAAGAGTGCAAGGGGCTTGTACTCTTCTCGGATGTCCCGTGTGAAGATAATGTTTGGATCGGAGTAATATGGTCGAGGTTTGCATATTATGCGATTTAAATCTTTCGGGGAGGGTATGTGTGAACAATATGGACTATTTTCTTCACGAAAGTTGAAGAGAGAATCAAGAGACCAATCTTCGGTGAAGGCACATTATCCATGGTTTGGAATCTGGAGGATATGAGCAAAATGCCCAAGGGTTAGAGTGAACTTTTGGTTTTTGATATAAAACCAAAGAGATAGAGAGCGATCCTCATTACGAACGAGTTCAACTTGACGGAAGAATTCCATTATGAACCTTGGACATATCTTCTCGTTGATTTCAAGAAGACATTCTAGTCCTATGGCTCGGAAGGAGGTATTGATACCTTCTTCGAATTGTAGAGAGGTGTCTACAATACGTCCTTCATGGAAGTGACGGTTTTTGAGATTATTGAACCCACGGACATGATTGCCAGGTGTGTTGGGCTCAAGGGAGATCTTCGGAGTGTAGACGCTAGTGAGTGAAAAATCAAACTCATATTCATGCGTCATAATTGAACCTATAGAAATGATAAGTTAATGAAAGAACATGTTTGTGATCAACCTATGATAATCTAATGTTTTTACTATATTTTATTAACAATGGTATTTAACACTTTAACTTACTCAATGTTTTGACTTTCTAGTGGATTTTTAGTCTTGCATGAAAATGGTTTTCCAGTAATACGGATCCCACGGTTCCTTTACAAAAGGGATCCGGCTAGTATATCTTCCGGGATCCGTAGATCTGTAGTAGCAGAAACAGATTTGATAAAAACAAAGGTTTTACAATTTTTATACCACGAAATATGTTTTATCCTACATTTTCTTTTAGCATGCATACATGACTTCTAATGTATCACGAAAGAATATAAAACATATAAATCAAAAGAAGTGACAAACACATTATGATAATAATAACCTAGATAAACTAGATCATTAATAATATTGCATTTCAATACTAAGGATGATACAAAGGATTGGGTATATAACCCCAATATAGATTGACAACACAAAGTAAATGTCTCCGTATGTGAACTTCATCATAGGGAACACAAGTGCGATGAGTGTTAGAGCGATGAGCACGAGTGCGATGTAAACCATGTTGATGATGGATCTTCTTGGTTTCGATTGAGATGGAATGAGGAGGAAGATGAAGTTTTTGAATGAGAGGAAATTTTTGAAATTGGAAGATTTGAAAAAATGAGGGTTTGATGATATGGTCGACGGTGGGAGTATTTATGGGGAAGGAGGAATTTTGAGATTTGTGTTTTGTTTTATTAGAAGATATGATTTTTGGATTAAGTGAGATAAAACATAATTTTTATAAACCATGATTTCTAGATGGAGGCATGACATATATGTGAGAAAAAGCTTCCTAATGAAGCTACATGTAAAACATGCGTAAACACGAAATCTACTCAAATAAATGCCTAACAAATAACACTTATTTATTAAACTAATATCATTTAGATATAAGTGGAAAGTCATACCTCGAATGCACTTAGGAATATCTTTACAAATGACACAACAAATGTCACTTAGACGATTCCCGCTCCTTTGCATTTAAGATACCTTCTTAAGGAATGCATTCTTGTTACCAAGCGACTCCTAAAGCTTGGTGGGTATGAGCTTTGACTAATCAACATGACAAGGAAGATTAGTATAATTAAATGAAAAAGAAAATAAGAAAAATGTTGTTATCAAGTCAACATCCAAACATATAGTTTTTGAAAAAAAAAACATGGTGTTTGTTTTTATGAAAAACCTTCTTTGTAGTTCTCAATTAACTATGGATCGTATCAAGTTTTTAAAGTCCAATATACTTCAAGAAACTTGGTAACGAAGCTCTGATGCCAATTGTGGAAAACTAGAAGGGGGGGGGGGGTTGAATAGTTTTACCAATTAAAACTTCTTTTTAATCTATTTAGATCGACTTATGTCAATCTATTTGGATGTGTGTGTTGGATGTTGATAAACAAGCATATAAAGGTAAGTAATGAAAAGATAAGAGTAAGAAGCACAAAACCACAACACGAGTATTTATAGTGGTTCGGCTACAATGACACCTTCCTTGCCCTACTCCACTCCCCGAGTCACCTACTCGAGAGTTCGTAATCACTACACCAATCTCCTTATGGCGGAGAAGCCTTCACAAAGTCGCCTACCCTTTTTCCGGTGCTAGGCTAACCACCGGGTTCTTTCACTCCAAGGTGAACCACACCTACACAACGTCGCCTACCCTTTATAAGGTACTAGGATGAGAACCTAGTTCTTTAACTCCAAGGTGAACTACACCTTCACAACGTCGCCTACCCTTTATTAGGTACTAGGCTAAGCACCTAGTTCCATTGCAATGGAGGAACTACTACCACACTACACCAACGACTAATCCCAAAGGAGATCTACTCCTTTACAACATCATCAAGGACAACAATATCCTTGGATCTAATATTAGTCTATCTTGTGCATCGAAACACACCATATCGAATGTACATCTAAGGCACCTTTCACTAATGCCTTTGACTAGATCTACAAGACACCTTTCACTAATGTCTTGTGTCTTCACTTCTAGGCACCTTTTACTAATGCTTCTTTGTCTTAAGTTCTAAGCATCTTTCACTAATGCTTCTTGTCTTGACTTCTAAGCACCTACCACAAGTGCTTATCCAATAGACGATAGATACCCTTCACTAATATCTTCGTCTTGACACTTGAGACATCTTTCACTAATGTCTTCAACACTACACTTCTTTGAAGAAAGAAAAGAGATCATCAACAAGAGGTCTTCAATAGCCTTGATGATGAGGAAGCATGGCAACTCATGGACTTGAGCTTGCTCGACTTCAACGGTGGTTATCTTGCCTTTAAGAGGAACCTAGAAGATCACACAAAAACAAAACTACAAACATAGATCTCTTGGATCTAAGGTTAGTGAGATTTAACTCAGGGGAGAAAGTGTGTTAGAAAGGAATTGAAAGGGGTGAGAAATAATGAAGAAATGACTCACTATTTATAGATGAAAAACCTCTATTGTTCCCCGGATCCCACGGATCCCTACCACAAGGGATCCGGCTAGCACAAAGCTAGGGATTCGTGGTACGCTCCTCTTTGCCCATGGGAATTTTTGGTTATGGGTCATGGGTTATGGGTTGATCCATGGTTTTCTTTCTAGATACAATGTATCTTAAGGATACAATAATGAACTTGGTTAAGTGGTATAAATAAAACCATGGGTTATGGGTCAAAACCATTTGCTAGTTTTTACCTATTTAGTATATACTTGTTTTTACCCATTTTAGTATATATTTGTTTTTACTCATTTTAGTGTATACTTAGTTAAGTATATGTTATCCCAATATGTAAACACTAGTTGTTATACATATGTATATCTAAAGCATAAAATCACTTGTACTTGTTTTAGTGTTTTATGTGAAAGTGTAAGTGTGTTAGAAAACAATTAGTTCAAACCATTTACGTATTTTATTTGTTTCGTTAAAATGATCTTACTTTTGTTATCGACAAAACATTAGAAGATCCTAAAATATAAATAAACGTTTTTACGGCTTATTTGTATTAACAAAAACTTCTGATGCTCTTAACGTAGTTCCTAAGAAAATCAAAAAAAGATTCATGAATATGCCAGGTGTCATTCATACCATCAATTGAATCACTTGACAGAAGTTACTTCATGATTCAATATATTTGGAATCCAGAAAATGATTATGGAGCTTCTGTTTTGTACTGGTAATAGGGGCACTAAAATTCCCCTTTAAAAGAGAATAGATGAATATACTGTTAGTTATTTTGTTACTTGACCAACGGTAATGTAATTTATTTGAGGTAATATAAATTTGATAATGTAAGAATGGTTGATGCAGGTATTCCGACCAGGATTTAATATTTATATTTCTCGTCTACCTAAGGTCTACCTAATGCACTAATGAGAAGTGAACCCGATCGTGCGCAATATAGAAGGTGGTAAAGCCGAGGTCGTTCCCAAGAGCTATGTAGATGAGGATCTTATTAAATCTAAGTGTCACTTGTTTTAAACTGGTTTTTGAAGTTGAAATGATTAATTAACTAAAGACAAGAAATGAAATAAATGCGTGAATTAAACAGAGGTTGTGATCAATGGAGGGAAAGTGTGCTAACCTAATTAATCATCATATCATGTATTGTCTATGTTTTAATTACTTCCAATTGATTCAAGTGGGGGTTTAAGTCGCTAGGATAACATTTGGTCAATTCGTCCTAACCTATCAACAAAGGCTCCTACCCGACGTCAAAGGTCTACCCTTTGGGGAGTCGAGGGTCTTAAGTCACCTAAGCCAAGTCATTAAGTACCCTACATGCAAGATTCGAAATAATGAGTGCCCGGGCGCTAGCATCTTAGACACTCATCCCTAACTTCTTAAGTTCATCCATACGAACGGTGATCATTTGGTCAGTTCGCACAAGAGAGGAAGGGTCGTCAGTTGGTCAATTCTTACCCTTCCAAACTCTACCTACCTACTTAGGGTCAGTTGGTCAATTCTCCTAAGCAACTAGATACGACCGCATCTCAAGACTACCGAAGCTATGGTAACTACCATCGAACTATGCATGCATACACTAGAAACAATTTATGGAAGCATGAAAACACAAACAATACATTCAAGGAATCATAACTAGACTAAGCAGGCTAGCATCAAAGGTGCTTAGCCGATCATATTAAAAGAAACAATAAATTCAATGTTTAACATAATGAAATACATGAATTAAAGTAAAAGATAGAAATGAGCGCTAATGCTTATCGATATGGAGTGATTCCTCCCTTGGAGATGGCTCCGTATGCTCCGTATGATCTGCCTTTGGAACCTTCTTCACGTTCTCTGCCTTTGAGTTGCGTGTGAATGATGTGAAATGCAGAATTTAGGGCTTGTATTTATAGGCACGATCATAGTTACGACGTAACTTGAGTTGAGAGTTACGCCGTAACTTAATTATCTTCAAAACGTTACTCTTGTTAAGTAGACTACGGCGTAACGATAGGGAAAGGTTACGCCGTAGTTAGCAGCTCTGCCGTATGGTAGATGTGGGTTACGCCGTAACTTAATTATCTTCAAAACATAACTCTCGTTAATTACGGCGTAATGCTTGTGAGGAATTACAGCGTAGTTGATGGAGGCGCGAAATGCTTCATGACCTAGATGATTACGGCTTAACCTTAGTTGAGAGTTACGCCGTAATTGCAGTTGAGTAGGCAAAACGAGATAAAACACTGCTACGGCGTAATGTGAGAGCATGAGTTACACCGTAGTCTTCATAAGTAACATACTATCATAAAACCGTTAGGAAAATCTCCAAATCCATGTCTCTAAGCTCCAATGCTCATAATTTACCTGGAAGTGAAATATAAAGGAATACAAACGTAAATCCATATAAATGACATAAAATTTGAACATAATCGGGAGAAATTGACACTAAAAAGTCGGGACTATTTGATGTTATCAATAGTATTCACTTTAGGAAGATGCAAACTATGCATAAAAAATATTGCAATGGGCCAACACCCACCTCGTTAAAAAAGGTACAATATATCAAAATGATAGATGAATAAAGGTTACATCCTTATCTACACAATACACCTAATTTTGATTTGCATACAACATTTCTTGCTTTACACTTATTTTGCTTGTATCACTTGTGTACAAGTCAAACATGAGACAAATCACCATCACACAAAATACCAGATCTTTTTCGGGGTTTAAAGAGCGAATGGTCCCATCAATCTCCTTTACATAATGTTACGATTAATTCTAACTTTCATGCAGAATCGCGACTCTCAAATCCAACTAGTGGTGTTCGTGACATGGATATTGTCCACAAGATCTGAAAACCGGATCAAACCAAATCAATGAAAAACCAAATTCATATATTATATTTTTTATATTTATATGAAAAAATACTATTAAAACTCGATTATCGTATATCTAAAACATTTTTTAAGTTTGTAAGTTTTATAGTTTAAATTTTAATTCCTACATTATTATTTACTATACTAAGGTAAAGTAAAAATGTTTAATGGAATCTACCTAGATAACTGTCAATATATAACTACCTTATTATATAAATGTGTTGTTATTAGCATATTTGTTAAGTTAAAACTAAATAGTATACTTAAAACCAAACCGAAGCGCATTTAGTTTAAACCGAACAAAACAAAAACCGAAATATGAGTATGGTTTATTTTGAGACAAGAATATTTTAAAACCGAATAACCCAAACCGAACCACCTAACATAATTAACCATTCATGAGTGATCTAGTAGCAAAATAACTTGTGACTGTCACTCTAAGATGTGTGAGGTCTCATGTTCAATTCCTGCTAGATGCAAACAAACCGATTTTCATTTGTGTGACGTTAGTTTAAACCTCGTGAATTAGTTGGCCAAAATGTCGGAAACCAGAACAGAACCAATTCGGGCCTGGACTTGAGCCCAATCACACACTTACAAACATCCAACACCACCCATTTCCTATAAAAACCCAACCCAACAAATCCCAAACCCTAAAAAAGCCCAAAACACACATTTCCCCCATCTTCAAACCCCCTATTCTTAAACCCTAATTTTCACAAAAGTCTGCGTATCAATTTCCGGTAAGCACACTTGACCATATTCAAATTCATTTCTGGGTATTCATTTATCTACATAACCAAACAAAACCCTTAAATTTCTTGGATTAATTTTGCTTTTTGCTATGTTAAATTTAATTTTTGTGCAGAAAGAAAAAAGATGTCTTATGATGATGAAAGAGGTGAAGAGAAGGAGCTTGATCTTTCTTCTCCTGAAGTTGTCACCAAATACAAATCAGCTGCTGAAATTGTTTACAGTATAATTTTTTATCCTTTTTTTTTTATTTTATGTTATTATATTGTATATTTGTTCTTGATTATGTGTTATATATATGTGTTTGAATGAGCTTATTTTCCGGGCTTATGGGCTTATTTGAATCTGGAAAAAAGCTCATAAGCTCATTTTTTTTTGCCTTATGAGCTTTATTTTTTTTGTTTATAGCTTATTTAAATAAGCTATAAGCTCAAGTTTATAAGCTAACAAGGCAGAAAAAGTGGGCTTATGAGCTTTTCTAAATTCATATAAGCCCTTGAACCCGAAAAATCAGCTGCTGAAATTGTTAGTATTGATTACTATGTATTATATATTTGTGGGTGTTTGGATGAGTTTATTTGAAAATGGAAAAAGCTTAAAAGCCCACTTTTTCTGCCTTATTAGCTTACTTGTTTGGCTTATTGTTTATTTAAATAAGCTAAAAGCTCAAGTTGATTAGCTAATAAAGCCGAGAAAAGTGAGCTTTTGAGCTTCATGCAACAAAAAAACACAAAACAACAACTTATAGGGTATTTAGATTAACTCATTTTTCGGGTTTGGGGGCTTATTTGAGTTTGGAAAAGCTCAAAATTCCACTTTTCCACCTTATGAGCTTATTTTTTTGCATTTACTTTATTGGAGTTATAAGGATGGTAAGGTTAGGTATTCGTTCACACGATCCCGCCAGAGCCGGAGGGATCTACCAAGGGACAATCCACTAGTTAGTGTAGAAGTCCTTAGGTATGATTAAAAAAGGAGAAAAGTGAGAATAAGGGAAGAGTGCCGACTGAGATGGAGCTAGTACTGGAACAAAGCCAACAAGGTTCTAGTGATGAAGTCTCGGTAAGCGCTGAAGGGTTGAAGAATGAAAAAGAAATATAAAGATAAAGGGTGAAAAGAAATAGCCCTCCAAATATTCAACCTTAGGGCAGAAACCGGGTTCAATTCATATGCTACTAGTTGTTACCAAGGTAACGCCAGTATTGAAGACAAGACGTTATGGACCCAATGACGCACTGCACTAAACCTTCTAGCCACACAAGTTCTCTTAAAAGGACTTGTTTCATTCTCACGGGGAACCGGTGTAATCTATCGACTTTTCTCTTAGAGATTGATAGATATTGAAGCAGGAGATCCCTCCCAGTCTCTGCACAGGAAAACCAAAGCGCACTATTGAGTCTAGAGCCAAGAGATCACCCATAAATCTCATTAGAACACACTTCCAATGTGCTTGTAGTTTCATACACTGTGAAAATCAAGAAAAATATACATTAAGAGTCCTACGCATTATCCTTGTGGTATTGCCAAATATCCGAGTGATACGTAAAGTACTCACAATGAAGATGGAAATCCTTCTAGAGTCAACATCAAACAAGCTCTTGGTGGGTGACATGTGAGATTCTTCATGATCTAACTTGTGACAACTGGAAATCAACGATGGGGCGATTTGCATTTGATCAACCTTGTTCCAGTAAATGAATTGACGGATGCTTTTGGAAAAACCCTTCGATGTGTTCAACAATTGTTTTTTAGCACATCGACTGCGCATAAAATTTTCAAACAAAAGTATTTGTGATTGAAACCTGATGTTTCTCATAAAACTTTCGTTGTATGGCAAAAACTCTTTATCCAGCAATAGGCTACTATTTTTTAAATCAATTTCTCATTAATCAATGAATCCCAATTCGCTGGTTCACTCATTTTGTATTGTCTACTTTGAGATGCTCCGGTTTGAGAACGGCTAGTACAACTGCGAAACCCTGTCAAGGAGATTCTTCGGAATTCTACCTAATCACAGGCAGTATTTATACTGATCAACGGGGAACTGTGGTTCTTGCAACCCTATTCAACGAAAGTGAACAAAGACACTTTCGCGTGTTTATTGCTAACTGTTGTTTCCAGGAATCTTCGACGGTTGCAGCTGATGGCCAATGAGATGTCAATTCATAACCACATGGTCACACTTCACACTCACAACAAAGAAATCATGATAATTGAAATACGTACAACACTGCTTCCGCAACTCTGATGCTAAAATATCATGATCCAGAAAAGTGTGAGCATGTCGGTCCGAAGGTCACAACATCACATAGAGGCGATACTACACATGATGATCTAGAGATTTACGGTGGCTGATGATCTCGAAGAAAGCTCAAAGATCACCCAAGTCAAAGGAACATTCATCCAAAGATCACTACTGGAAGTACAAAGATTATGGACTTTGAAGAATCAAAGACTACGAGCTAGGAAATTAAATTCATGTAATAGAAGGCTAGAATTCAAATTGTAATTTCTGAGGTGACCTCCCTTAGGGGGAGATTGTTAGGAATATGAAAATTCATGTGAAAGACTCGATCACCCCTAATATCATCTAGCATTAGTTAGGTCGTAGTCTTAATAGTAAACTTTTAGTTATCGTAACACCATGGAGTCGGGTCGGGTCTTTACCCACTGTATGCCCGTTCCATAGCCCGTAGGGGATGTTTATGTAAGTAATATATATACCCTCTTCCACCAAGGGAGAGGGTTGGAGCTTCTAATATAATCTTTACTTCTCTTTCACTCTCTCTCTAGAACTCCTATCTCTCTCACTTTCTCTCTCTACAACTCGACCTAACATCAAATCCGACCTTGTGTTATGATTTCTAGTATCCTACAATTCATTTTCTCTCTCTAGCGTGTGAACTCCCATTTCTTTCTCTCTCTAACTCTAAGATTCGACCAAATCACAAGATTATGTGTGTTATGATAATCAATCTTCTACAATTATCGACATATAATTACCATCTACAACTTAAAAATAAAATATTCTGAGTTGATGGCAAATCAAAGTTTTTCAAATTCATCATAACAATAGCAAAATTAATTTCTAATATCACATCCTTAAAACACAATCACAAAAAACCTAATTAAAAAACACAAAAGTAATGCCCAAAAAAAAAATAAAAAACACACCTGTTTGCAAATTGGAACTTCGTAATCAATGATATATATTCGTTTTTTGGTTTATGATAATTGAAAGACATAGTGATTGATTTATTCAACATTTCTATGATTTTTTTTTGTGATCATTTATTTGTGGAGATTATCGGATCACTATTATTGAAATTGGGGATGAATTGATTTAGGGTAAACTGATTTTTAAGTTATGAATTGATGTGGAATAAACTGATGTAGGGTTTTATTTTTCGGTTATGAATTTGTTCTAGGGTAAACTAATTTGGGGAAAATCAGTGTTTTGGTAAATGAGGTTGGGAGCGTTTTTTTCAACTAAAATGATTGTGGACCGCTAGATGAAATTAAATGCCATATGTCATTTTTTAAGAATTTTGGTGATAGACTTTCCTTACTCCAACCTTGTTTTATATAGTATGGGATGTACAATTATTGCTACATCACGTGTCATGACGAAAACGGTTTTATGACTTAAGAGTTAAGACTATAGTGAAGCTAAATTATATTTAAAAAACGTTCAATATATCAAAATGATAGATGAATAAAGGTTACATCCTTATTTACACAATACACGTAATTTTGATTTGCATACAACATTTCTTGCTTTACATTCTACTTATTTTGCTTGTATCACTTGTGTACAAATCAAACATGAAACAAATCACCATCAGACAATGTACCAAACCTCTTTCGGGGTTTAAAGAGCTAATGGTCCCATCGATCTCCTTTACATACTATTACACTTAATTCTAACTTTCATGCAGAATCGCGAATCTCAAATCCAACCAGTGGTGTTCGTGACTCGAATATTGTCCATAAGATCTGAAAACTGGATCGAACCAAATCGATAAAAAACCGAATTCATATATTGTTTTTTAATATTTATATGAAAAAAATACTATTAAAACTCAATTATCGTATATCAAAAACATTTTTTAAGTTTGTAAGTTTTATAGTTTAAATTTTAATTCCTACATTATTATTTACTATACGACGGTAAAGTAAAAATGTTTATTGGAATCTAGCTAGATAAATGTCGATATATAACTACCTTATTATATAAATGTGTTGTTATTAACATATTTGTTTAATTGAAACCAGGTTTAAAAAATACAGCTTAAAAGCTAATCGAAGCGTACTTAGTGCAAACTGAACAAAACCGAAACCAAAATTTGAATATAGTTATTTTTAAGATATGAATATTTTAAAACCGAATAACTCAAACCGAACAACCAAACATAATTAACCACTCAGGGGTGGCCTAGTAGCAAAACAACTTGTGACTGTCACTCTAAGAGACCCGGGTACAGTGGCTGGTGGCTCAAGCCATTGTGCTCGGCGCGAGCCTATGGTGCGACAATCCGCACCGGGGCTGGGCTGGTAAGGTCTGGCACCGTGGCCACCAGCCCACGCCAAAGTTTTTTTTTTTTTTTTTTTTTTTTTTTTTGGGTGGGTTTGTTTCTCTTTTGTTTGTGTGTTGTGATGCGTTTGTGTGATTTTTTTTTTTTTTTTGTATTTTTTTTTCGCATGTTTTAGTGGAAGAATAGGAAGAAGAAGGTTTTAGTGGAATAAATTATGAAGAAGAAGGTGGATGAAATGTGTGGCTGCGGGAGTAAATATTAATGAATAAAAAAACCTAGCTCATTAATTGGGCTTGGGATGCTTTGATTCAATATTTTCCATACAGTTGGGTTGAATTTTTTGTTTTTGCTTTTTTGGTTTTTTATCCGAGTTATGTTATTGTTTGATGATAAGTTGAGTTAAAATTTAGCGTATTAAGTGGTTAATAATAATATTTGGGTCTCGGGTAGGTTTATGTTATCTCAAAACTATTTTATTTTAATGTTTACGTCTAATTTTTATTTTATGTACTTTTTTTTTTAAATTAATGTATTTTTTTTTATGTAATGTGTTTTTTTATTAATATAAATAAATTTTAGTTATATATATAGTTTTAACTGAAAAAAAAGTGTACAATGGCACCTCAAAAACTGGTGTTATGCTAGGGAGGGGGTTTTGGTGCTATAGCTATAAGTGGTGTGATGAGAAAAAGTGCTGAGGTGGCACCACTTTTTCTCATGGCACCATCCACGGCACCAAACGATACCTAGCGCTCTAAAATGTGTAAGGTCTCATGTTCAATTCTTGGTAGATGCAAACAAACTGATTTTTCATTTGTGCGACGTTAGTTTAAACCTCGTGAATTAGATGGCCAAAAAATCAGAAACCAGAACCGAACCCATCCGGGCCTGGACTTGAGCCCAATCACACACTTACAAACATCCAACCACCACCCATTTCCTATAAAACCCAACCCAACAAATCCCAAACCCTAAAAAAGCCCAACACACACACATTTCCCCCATCTTCAAACAAACCCCCTTTTCTTAAACCCTAATTTTCACAAAAGTCTGCGTATCAATTTCCGGTGAGCACACTTGACCATATTCAAATTCCTTTCTGGGTATTCATTTATTTACATAACCAAACAAAACCCTTTAATTTCTTGGATTAATTTTTCTTTTTGCTATGTTAATTTTTATTTTTTATTTTTTTGTGCAGAAAGAAAAAAGATGTCTTCTGATGATGAAAGAGGTGAAGAGAAGGAGCTTGATCTTTCTTCTCCTGAAGTTGTGACCAAATACAAATCAGCTGCTGAAATTGTTAACAGTATAATTTTTTATCTTTTTTTTTTTTTGATTTTTTTTTATATATTTTATGTTATTTATTGTATATTATGTGGGTGTTTGGGGGCTTATTTGATTTTGGAAAAAGCTCATAAGCTCACTTTTTTTTTTTTGGGTCTTTTGAGCTTTTTTTTTTGTTTATAGCTTATTTAAATAAGCTATAAGCTCAAGTTGAGAAGCTATAAAGGTGGAAAAGTGGGCTTTTGAGTTTTTCAAGATTCAAATAAGCTATAAGCTCAAGTTTATAAGCTAACAGTATATTTTTTTGCTGTTGATTATGGGTTATATATTTGTGGGTGTTTAAATGAGCTTATCTTTTTGGCTATTAGCTTAAGTTGATAAGCTAATAAAACTGAAAAAAGTGAGCTTTTGAGCTTACATGCAAAAAAAACACAAAACAACAATCTTATAGAAAATTAGCTCATTTTTCGGGTTTGGGGGCTTATTTGAATTTGGAAAAAACTCAAAAGTCTACTTTTCTGCCTTATGAGCTTATTTTTTTGGCTTATAGTTTATTTAATAAGCTATAAGCTCAAGTTGAAAAGCTAATAAGGTGGAAAAATTTGGCTTATGAGTTGTATCCAAATTCAAATACAACCCAAAACCCGAAAAATGAACTAAATATGATTCTTGTTTTGTGTGTTTTTGTTTCATGTAGTTTGATAATGTGTGAAGGGGGTGTTTGTTTTTGCTTTTTTGATGGGCACAGGTGCTTATTGAATTTTGATATGCTTACAAGCTCATTTTTAATTTATTGAGCTTATATCTTTATAAGTTCAAAAGCTCAAGTGTATAAAAAATGAGCTTATCAAAGTTTCAATAAGTTCATAAGCCCAAGAAATAAGCTGACACTAGTTAATAACTAGTCTTTTGATGTAGTTAGTAGTGTCATGGTAATGTTTAGTAGTGTGCTATATTTGTCCTAACAGTTGAATTTGGTGAAGCGGACTTAAACTGGATTGCCTTGTAATGAAGTTTGGTTTTTGGTTCGTTTTTCTAGCTGTTTGGCTTGGTTCTGGTCCGGTCTGAAACTGATTTTTCATAACGTATCTCATTGTGTTGGCTAGACTTAGGTAACAAGTTTGAGTCACCAAAGCAGAACCAAACCGTTACTTTACTGACATATTTTTGTTAGAAGGGATTAACTACATTTTCGTGTATTCAGGCTTGAATGTTTGATTTTTGTTTTTGGGTCTGGTTCAGTCGTGGTTCAGTCACGTTTTTGAATTAGTATTTGGAATTCTGGCATTGTTTGGGTCGAATAGTATACTTTTAGCAGACTAGTTAACAATGTTGCAATTTGACAATTGTGCAGAGGCTTTGCAGTTGGTATTGTCAGAATGCAAGCCCAATGTCAAGATTGTTGACCTTTGTGAGAAAGGAGATTCATATATCAGAGAGTAAGCTTTCATCTCGTTCGATTTCTATACGCATCTACTTTCATAATCGTTGTCGGATCTGATACATGCCCTTTTTTAATATACAGGCAAACTGGTAGCATGTACAAGAATGTAAAGAAGAAGATTGAAAGGGGTGTTGCTTTCCCAACGTGTTTGTCTGTTAACAACACGGTTGGTCATTTTTCTCCACTTGCTAGTGACGAGTCCGTCTTAAAGGAAGGTGATATCTTGAAAATGTAAGTGTTAACCTGGTTTACTTAACTTTAATGGCGTGTCTTATGACTGTTATTACTATTATCGGTGTGAAATTGAGCAAATGTCGTTTTTCGTGGTTTCAGTGATATGGGATGTCATATTGATGGTTTCATTGCTGTGGTGGCTCACACACATGTTCTTCAGGAAGGGCCAGTGACAGGAAGAGCAGCCGATGTTATTGCTGCTGCGAATACTGCTGCTGAGGTTGCATTGAGGCTCGTTAGACCTGGGAAAAAGGTATACTATCTATCTGTTTTGTTTCCGTATCTGCATGTTGTCTTTTTGATAGAGTACTATTTTTTTAACGCTTTTGTTGCGCCTCTATATATGGCCGTTGGAGGTCGTAATTTTTCTTCTCGACATATTATATTTGCTTATAATATTTGTAAAATTTTGAATGAGGCAACTTTGCCGAGGTGATCACTTGATTCTTGATTTCCTCTTTTTCCCTGTTGCCAATAACCTGGCTCAATTGTGGATTGTCATCATGTGCATCCATTTATTGGTTGATCGTGTTCCATGTGAGCCTATATTTTTCATAAGTATTTTTGTTTCTTTTAATTTATTTGGACGCCAAGTATTTTACGTGTATTAAATTGTCTTGGACACTTTTTCCATGTAAAAGCTTTTCAATGTCGTGTTTCCTCATCGGTCCATGTTGGAATTGAATTCTTTTCCAATACTTAATGGATTTTTCATTAGGTTTTTGTTTTTGATGGATTAACGTTATTTAACAAATACTTGATACATGTTGAGTCTTGTTTTAAGTAGATAAATGAGGCAACTTTGCCGAGGTGATCACTTGATTCTTGATTTCCTCTTTTTCCCTGTTGCCAATAACCTGGCTCGATTGTGGATTGTCTTCATGTGCATCCATTTATTGGTTGATCGTGTTCCATGTGAGCCTATATTTTCATAAGTATTTTTTGTTTCTTTTAATTTATTTTGGCCGCCAAGTATTTTACGTGTATTAAATTGTCTTGGACACTTTTTCCATATAAAAGCTTTTTGTTTTTGATGGATTAACGTTTTTTAACATATACTTGATGCATGTTGAGTCTTGTTTTAGGTAGATAAATGAGGCAACTTTGCCGAGGTGATCACTCAATTCTTGATTTCCTCTTTTTCCCTGTTGCCAATAATCTGGCTCAATTGTGGGTAGTCATCATGTGCATCCATTCTATTGGTTGAGCGTGTCCCATGTGAGCCTATATATTTCATTCAAGTATTGTCATTAATTTTTTTGAACTGGAAGTTTTTGCGTGCATTAGCATGTTTTTATTACCAGTTTATCCATGTAAAACTTGTCAATGCTTTTTTTGCTTCTTCCGTCCATGGTATCGCTATTTTAACTATCCGTTGAAGGGGACATGATTTATCTAAATGATGTAAATATTTATGGGCTACGGAGTTACTCCTATGATGCTTTTAATAGTCATAGTTACACTGATAGAAAGTTATGTTTCTTTTCATTATTTTCTTTTATACAATTTTTTTTGTCGTTAATTATACAGCATATGGTGAAGCGATTATATGTATTCTCTAAATGATGATGTTTATTTACGCGCTATGGAGTTACTCCAATGATGCTGTTAATAGTCATAGTTACACTGATAGTGAATAACGTCTTTACCATTTATAAGCTTTTAAAGGCTCGATATCTTATTTACCTAATTTGATTTTTTTTTAATCTATTTTTATCTGATTCTTTTGTATTGTTGTACTAAGAGTCGTCAGTTTCACATTTTATTAGATTTGTTTTACCTTTATAGGGTCATGTACATGATTTCTCTAAATGATGTAAATATCTTTGGGCTATGGAGTTACTCCGATGATGCTATTAATAGTCATAGTTACACTGATGGAGAGTCACATCTTCCTTTTTCTGCATTTTTCGTGTTATCAATATATCGTCTGAATTTTTTGTTTTTCTGTCCGTAGTTTTTCTTCTAAGTTTGTCTTTTTTCAGCTGTTTTGGACTTTTCATGTAAGAGTTATATAATCCCGTTATGTCTCTATTTTTATTAGCAATCCATGTTTGATATTTATAAGGCCTAATATGGTTAATCGACAACATGATCACTCTAAATGATGAAGTTATTTATGCGCTATGGAGTTTTTCCGATGATGCATTTAATAGTCATAGTTACACTGATAGAGTTTCATGATTTATCTTTTTCAACATTGTTTTTTGCCGCATTTACTAATATTCCTCTTAATAGTCATCAATACTAAATATTTACCGTTTTCTTGACCCTCTTCTTATTGCAGAACCAAGATGTGACAGAAGCCATCCAAAAGGTTGCTGCTGCTTACGACTGCAAGATTGTTGAAGGTGTTCTAAGTCACCAACTGAAGCAATTCGTGATTGATGGAAACAAGGTCGTTCTAAGTGTGGCAAATCCGGACACCAGAGTTGATGATGCTGAGTTTGAAGAGAATGAGGTCTATGGAATTGATATAGTTACAAGCACAGGAGATGGCAAGGTAATTACTAAAAAGAATTCTAAAAACCGTACTGTTTTTCAACTGTGTTCTGCTATTGAATCTTGATATCATGACGATTGGTTTTGCAGCCAAAGCTCTTGGACGAAAAACAGACTACCATCTATAAAAGAGCTGTTGACAAGAACTATCACTTGAAAATGAAAGCATCCCGTTTCATCTTTAGCGAAATCAGTCAAAAGTTTCCAATCATGCCATTCTCTGCTAGGTATGATCTATTATAAGTAATAATATCTTGGATTATAGCATTATAACTTTAGTTGGCAAAATCTTGTCTATTTAAGACGTACTGCTAAAACTAATGGTGAGTTAGCGTATTTGTGGTCCCAAAATGGATATATGCTAAGATGAAGGGATCATTTTCTTGCGTATCATGTGATTGGGGTTAGTTGGGAAAATCTTGTCTATATAGACCTATTGCTAAAACTAATGGTGAGTTGGCGTATTTGTTGTCCCAAAATGGAAATATGCTAAGGTGAAGGGATCTTGCGTACCATGTGATTTGGGGGGGGGGGGGTTATCGTTGATTATGAAAGTGTACATTTTTGTTGATTTCATAACGCCTCTTTTTGTGTTTCAAATAACTAGATCATTATTTGGATAATATAATCATTGGAACGTATATGCATTCATCAATTATAAAGTTGACAACAGGAGAAAAAAACCTAATTGTATGACTTATGTCGGTCGCAGGGCTTTGGAAGAGAAACGTGCTCGTCTAGGTTTGGTTGAATGTGTCAATCACGAGCTTTTGCAACCATACCCTGTTCTTCATGAGAAGCCTGGTATGACTACTATTATTCATCTCCTTGTTTTAACATTTACTGATTATTTTTGCGTATATGCATGTATAATATCATTTCATGCTTCTAACTTTGACTGTAAACGCGTGACATCTTTGTTGCAGGTGACTTTGTTGCACATATCAAGTTCACCGTTCTTCTAATGCCAAATGGATCCGACCGCATCACATCACATCCTCTACAGGAGTTGCAGACCACCAAAAATGTTGATGACCCTGAGGTTAAAGCTTGGTTGGCTCTACCTGTGAAGAGCAAGAAGAAAGGAGGTGGCAAGAAGAAGAAAGGTAATCTTTTATGAACCGAATTTCTTTAAGTTAATGCACAACAGGATAAGGGACAAATCGTATTAATTATTAATATACTCGGTTTCTGTCAAATATGGTCACTATTTGTTAACTGTTTTTCTAAACGCGGATGGTAAAGTTAATACTCGCAACTTGTATATCTTTGTGTCAACTCGTAGATGTTTCACATGTTTTTATAATATATTTTCTAAATAAAACCGATGTTCTGTTTAGGCGACTTTTAAAAAATCATAATTTTAGAATGCCTAAAAGATACTGCATGGATATTATCTGAACCTGCGATCTATTTTGTTCTTTAAATTCAGCCAAGAAGGGAGATGAAGCAGAGCCAATGGACGAAACAAACGATGGTGCTCAAGCATGAGAGGAGAGTTTTATGTGTAATTTTGAATTTGAATCAAGTTTTGGGTTCCTGCCTTGTTACATCAGAGTTTTCTTGAATGTACTGGGTTCTCGTAGGATGCTTTTAACAAAAGAGAGCATGTACACAGCATCATTCGTGTTTCTTTTGCTTGCGTAAAAAACCTTTAAATGAAATCTATTCTGAAACGCAAGTCATGAACTCGTTCATTGCATCAACATGTTTGCTATCGTGTGCTCGAGAGTCTGGTTTTGTTTCGTCGCTCTTATTGTCTTTAGTTTATCTGTGTTTCGCCATGGTGATATAGTTTTGAAAGATTAGTTTACATTTAAATGATTACAAAAATAGAGTTTTTTGAGGTCAAAATTATTATCCCAGTCTGAGTTTAATGTAGGGGTGAGCTTGACCGACCGAAACCCGACAAGCCCGACAACCCGACCGACCCGATTAGCACCCGACCCCGACCGAGTAGCAAACGGGACGGGACTCGGTTTGGAATTTCATATGTTATCGAGATCGGGTCGGGTCGGGGAAAAAACCCGAAAGACGCCCGAAAAACCCGACTGCCCGATTATTTGTTAGGTTAAGTCCAAATATATTGCGCCCCCTTTTGCTGCTTTTCATTCCTTTCTCAGAAACACTAACTCACAAAGTCACAAACGAAAATACCAATCAACTTCATCTCAATAACAACAACCAAATCAACCTTATCTCAAAATCAAGAACCAAATCAATGTCATCTCAAAATCAAGAACCAAATCAAATGGATCAAGCTCATCTCAAGAACCCGACACATGAATCAATCTCATCTTCGAGGCCTACGTATGAATCATTTGCTTCTCAACAAAACAATGCAACTGAAGTAAGTATTTAATTGATTTGATGAATATACGATTATACGAATTTAAATGAATGTGTTATATATAATGATGAATTTAATGTTATTAATTTTTTTTGTATAAGAATAGATGTACGCCCCTTTTTTGTTAGTCTCTTTTAGGTTTTTTATAAATGATATGATTTTTTTTTGTATAAGAAGTTAAGAAGTAATCTTAAAAGTTGGGCGTCGTTTAAAAAAGAATTATCTCATGTCCATTTATAAACCATAATTGATAAACTAAACTTTTTTACAAAGTTTAAAACATTGATTTAACAAAAAGGAAAGCTAAAACAAAATAAAAGCATAAACTACAACAGAGAGGAAAAAAATGAAACTATTGTAATGTTTTACCACACAAGTGAACTAGGTTGAGTCGTCTACCGCTTATTGATAAAGTCCGTTATTATTTTTTGCCCGATTAGACCCATTAAGAATGCTCATGCTGCCCAAAAAAGCCCCTAACTTTTGAAAATTTGACCACAAGTAAAGCTCTCCTTTTCAGGAAGGAGAAGAGTGTGGCCACTTAAGAATTATTTGCGTATATAGGTTTTGAACTTGAAAAATTACACATTTAGTGTGATAGTTACAAGTCTTTTTTGTCACTAAGTCACTCCTGAGTGATTTTAAGTGTAACACTTTTATAGGAGAAATCAGAAATGATAATTCTTCTTACCTTGTATTTTTAACCATCCTCTTATTCAAAAAGACCGTGATAGAACTGCATGCTTATATAATAACTGAAAAACACATGTTCTAGTTTTGTGCAAGGTTGTAAGAAATTGGCCGGCGGTATGTCGGCGGTCGACCACCTTCAAGCGATAAGTCGGTCTTGGCGGCGATATATTGGTTTCTCGGCGAGGACCATAAATTATAAAGGAATTTATTTTATTTATTTTTTAAATAAATATTAACAGTATTAATGTTTTTATTATTTTTAAGTATATATCTTTTGTATATCTTGCAAACTTTACATTATGTGTGATTTTGATTACTTTTTAGTCTATTTTATTAAAGTCACTAAGTTATTTGTTGGGCCTTATAAGCTTTTTAATGGGTCAATAAACATAATAATATATTATGCTTACACAACCTCCATTACACACTCCTTTTGACCTTCTTATCTCTTCTTTAACTCATCCGCTTCAAGAAAACAACCACTAGCTCAAATTAAAACAAAATCAAGAAAATTGAAGTTGACCAGCGTAAAAAAAAACCCAATTTGAAGTTGACCAATGTTGACCGGCATTGACTGACCAACCTTCTAAGCCGATTTTGACCGCCAAACACCGATTTTGCCTATGATATTTGACTGATTTGTGAATTTTGGTAAAAGTTCTTCTTTGTGGTGATAATAGCAAAATATCAAGTTGGCTTGACGGTGGATCGCCGCCAACTGCCATGACGACGATATATCAGCCGCTATAACCGATATATACAACACTGGTTTTGTATGATAAAAGGATAAATAGAAATATGAAGTAAGACTCTGAGAGTATATATCAAACACCTTTTACATATGATGCCTTATATTAAGGAAAACTAAGATTAATAATTTTGTTCATTGAAGTTTTAGATGGTAACGAGAATATGAGCTTTTACGACTTGCTATTTGTTTCTCAGATTGAGATTGTCTCAAGTTAGTATAAACATGATTGGTCATGTTCTCTCATATAGATAAAAAATTCTCAAGTTCGTATAAACATGAACGGTCAAGTTCCCTCGTATAGATAAGAAAGCTCGGGTCCCGCAATAAACCTCATAGTTTTGTTTGTGAAGAAACATGACGAGTCATGTTCATATAAACTTGAGAGAATCTCGATCCTTGTTTCTCCTATCTTTGGATAACACGTTTCTGTTTTATTGTTTGGTTCTGGTATGAAAATGGATGTTCTCCCGACATATCATGTGAGGAATGATAGGTCAAAAACATTTTGCATTCATCAAGATCATTTATGATATAGATAGGCTTGTACATCGTTAACACAATTATTCTTTGAAGAATTTACAGCTTATAACTATTAAACTCCATGAGTTAAGGTGAAATTGTGGAGTAAAAAAAAACTCATGATTTATGGTGATGTTGAACTGCATTATTAGAGTTGAAGCAAAGCTGTGTATAATAAGATTACAAAAAACAGTCCTCCCACAACTTATCTTTCAACATCCAAATGGCGAGATTGTATGTCCTAGCTTGTCTTCAAGGACTTGGTCATAATGGACAATGTACTACAGCCGAAATGTGACATCTGAACAACTAGCCAAAGGTGGAAGATGGGAAGGCCAAATATGTGTTACAAACGACTCATCAGATTGAAGGATGGTAAGGTAATTTTGGGTGAGTTGAGTTGACATGTTGGTATCCTGTCTAGTGTAAATCCTCAGCTTTTGTTCTAGCCAGATCCGGGTAGTCTTGACCGGATGATCAAGTGCTACACCTGCAATGAAAGACATTCATTCCATTCTCAAATTTCACATTCAGGCACACTATTGTATGGCACATACGACAGTCACGCAAATGTGGAATGTAAATTATTAATTTTGGTTTCGCGAAACTTAAATTGCGAAATCCTTAATTGTCCAGGCAACTTTATGAGCGGGTAAAGGGATAAAGTTACTTTCTTAGTTTCAAAAAGCAGCATACATAAGGCCATAAGAGCAAGTACTTAAGTGTTGTCATCTGTGTGTGTGTGTGTTAACTGTAACAACGCAAACTGTGAAACAAGAATGTTATATTGACAATTTGACAGTAGGTTTTGTATATATTGACAGTAGCCATAAATGTTTTAAGGTTTTAATGTTTTTTTGTTATAAATGTTATATTGACAGTATCACAGTAGCGCTGTAGCGGAGTAGCCATAAATGTTTTAAGGTTTTAATGTTGACACTTGACAAAAAAATGATAATCACAGTAGCCATAAATGTTATATTGTTATAAATGATGTTCACACTTCAGTAGCGACATGTACATGTTTGATGATGTTATAAATGTTTTAATGTTCACACTTCACATTATTTTTGTTTAGGATAATATTGTTGACGTTGACGTCGAGGATGAAAATAAACGCAAAAGGAAAGCCCCACCAAAACCAAGGAAAACGACTGCCGAGTGTTGGAAATACTTTGATGCAAAGTTTGAACCGGATGAAAATGGTCAAGTCATTAAGATGGCCTATTGCAAATGGTGTGATGCGGTTCTCAAAGCCGATTCAAAAATGCATGGTACTAAACACTTGAATACTCATTATGCAAATTGTCTTAGCAACCCCGATATTGAGAGAATTAAGAAACAAAAAAAACTAGCTTTTAAGCAAAAGATTGGGGAGAATGTTGAGGGTGATAGTAGCATTGGTACTTTAGAAACATGGAAGTATGATGAAAAATTGATTAAAAAGTCGTTGATTGAGTTGATTATTCTTGCGGAGCTTCCTTTTAAGTTTGTAGAACACCCGGCATTCATTAAATTTGGAAATAACATGCAACCTAGATTTAATATGCCCTCTCGTTTTACTATTGCTAGGGATGTTTCTAAGTTTTTTCTTGACGAGAGGAAGAGTCTATTAAATTTCTTAAGCAACAAGTCCACCACCGTTCATTTAACCACCGATACGTGGACTTCTAGTTGTAAAAGAATGAACTTTATGGTATTAACCGCCCACTTTATAGATGATGATTGGGTAATGCATAAAAGAATTATTAATTTTAGACCAATTCATAGCCATAGAGGGGTGGATATTGGTAGGGCACTTTTGGAATGTATAAACGGATGGGGTATAAAGAATGTTATGACCATTACGGTTGATAACATTGCTTCAAATGACAAAGCCCTTGAATACTTGGTAGAAAATTTGCCAAATAAGTATGATGGTGGTAAACATTTTCATATAAGATGCATGGCTCATATTTTAAACCTAGTTGTCAAAGATGGTTTAAAAACATTCAACAAGGAAGTGAATACCATAGGGTTAGCCGTGAAATACATAAAACATTCGAGCCAAAGAGTGACCAACTTTAAAGAAAGTGTTGAAAAGGCTTGTACTTCAAACAAGTTTTTGGTTTCCGAATGCCCTACAAGATGGAATTCCACACATGACATGTTGAAAACCGCTATTGAGTTAAAAGATGCTTTTATTGATTATGACTTTAATAACTCTTGTTTTGCCCGGGACCTAGAGGAAATACCTAAGCGGGGTGATTTTGAGGT
The DNA here is from genome assembly GCA_019973895.1 of Chrysanthemum seticuspe. NCBI lineage: Eukaryota > Viridiplantae > Streptophyta > Magnoliopsida > Asterales > Asteraceae > Chrysanthemum > Chrysanthemum seticuspe. Next base: position 360,289,759 of record BPTQ01000009.1, read on the forward strand.
TTGTAAGAAGATAGTTGCTTTTTTGGAAAAATTTAAAGAAACAACCGAACTTGTGTCAACTGTATCATCTCCCGTAGCTCATTTGTGGTTTGGTGAGGTACTTGATATTGATAAGCATCTTCGTGATTGGCAAGAAAAACCTTCTTTTAAGGTAATGGTAGAAGAAATGAGAAAAAAGTATGACAAATATTGGGGTGATTACAAAAAAATCAACCATTATATGTATTTTGCCGTTATCTTAGATCCCACAATGAAGTCGGAAATAGTAGGATACGGGTTTAGACATTTGATAGAAAATGGTTGCATTCCCATGGAGGTCGATGAAGATAGTGATGAGACGCCTTTTTCATTTTTAACCGAAGATGAATTATGTGACAAATTGGTTAAGAAGGTTGAGGAAGATATGGGGGTCTTGTTTGCCATTTACAAAGAAAAATATGGCACATCAAGTCAAAGTGAAATACCAAAAGCAACAACAAGTCAAAGTAGTAACACAAATCGTCGTCGTGGTTTTGCTTTCTTAAATGCATTTAAAGATAAACTTGGAAATAAGATGAGTGGGGGTGAAGACGAGTTGACCAAATATCTAAAAGAACCGCGTATTGAACTAGAGGATGACGAAGAATTCGACATACTAAATTGGTGGAAGGTAAATAGTCCAAGATTCCCAATTGTATCAAAGATGGCGAAAGGTAATAACTTATTTTTGGTTATTAAATTTTAGATATCTTAGATTCTTTGTGCATTGTTTTTTATAAATTTATGTTTTTTATTAATAGATATCTTGTGCATCCAAGTATCCACCGTTGCTTCCGAATCCGCCTTTAGCGCAAGTGGTCGAGTTTTAGACCCGTATAGGAATTCTTTAGCGCCTAGCATTGTAGAGGCATTGAAAAGTATTTTACTTGTATTAAATTGTCTTGGACACTTTTTCCATATAAAAGCTTTTCAATGTCGTGTTTCCTCATCGGTCCATGTTGGAATTGAATTCTTTTCCAATACTTAATGGATTTTTCATTAGTTTTTGATGGATTTACTTTTTTAACATATACTTGATGCATGTCGAGTCTTTTTTTAAGTTGATAAATGAGGCAACTTTGCCGAGGTGATCACTTGATTCTTGATTTCCTCTTTTTCCCTGTTGCCAATAATCTGGCTCAATTGTGGATTGTCATCATGTGCATCCATTTATTGGTTGATCGTGTTCCATGTGAGCCTATATTTTCACAAGTATTTTTTGTTTCTTTTAATTTATTTTGGGCGCCAAGTATTTTACGTGTATTAAATTGTCTTGGGACACTTTTTCCATATAAAAGCTTTTCAATGTCGTGTTTCCTCATCGGTTCTTGTTGGAATTGAATTCTTTTCCAATACTTAATGGATTTTTCATTAGGTTTTTGTTTTTGATGGCTTAACGTTATTTAACAAATACTTTATGCATGTTGAGTCTTGTTTTAAGTAGATAAATGAGGCAACTTTGCCGAGGTGATCACTTGATTCTTGATTTCCTCTTTTTCCCTGTTGCCAATAACCTGGCTCAATTGTGGATTGTCATCATGTGCATCCATTTATTGATTGATCGTGTTCCATGTGAGCCTATATTTTCATAAGTATTTTTTGTTTCTTTTAATTTATTTTGGCCGCCAAGTATTTTACGTGTATTAAATTGTCTTGGACACTTTTTCCATATAAAAGCTTTTTGTTTTTGATGGACTAACGTTTTTTAACATATACTTGATGCATGTTGAGTCTTGTTTTAAGTAGATAAATGAGGCAACTTTGCCGAGGTGATCACTTGATTCTTGATTTCCTCTTTTTCCCTGTTGCCAATAACCTGGCTCGATTGTGGATTGTCTTCATGTGCATCCATTTATTGGTTGATCGTGTTCCATGTGAGCCTATATTTTCACAAGTATTTTTTGTTTCTTTTAATTTATTTTGGCCGCCAAGTATTTTACGTGTATTAAATTGTCTTGGACACTTTTTCCATATAAAAGCTTTTTGTTTTTGATGGATTAACGTTTTTTAACATATACTTGATGCATGTTGAGTCTTGTTTTAAGTAGATAAATGAGGCAACTTTGCCGAGGTGATCACTTGATTCTTGATTTCCTCTTTTTCCCTGTTGCCAATAACCTGGCTCAACTGTATGTTGTCATCATGTGCATCCATTCTATTGGTTGAGCGTGTCCCATGTGAGCCTATATATTTCATTCAAGTATTGTCATTAATTGACCGAAAGTTTTTACTTGCATCAACTTGTCTTTCTTACTAGTTTGTCCATGTAAAAGATTCTCAATGTTTTTTTGCTTCATCCGTCCACGTAATTGTTATATGGTCTATTCATTGATATTTCAGTTAAGCAGCCGATTTTTGCTTTTTACATTGTGGTACTTCTTTTGGCCATATTACTTTGTGAAGGGGACATGATTTATCTAAATGATGTAAATATTTATGGGCTACGGAGTTACTCCTATGATGCTTTTAATAGTCATAGTTACACTGATAGAAAGTTATGTTTCTTTTCGTTATTTTCTTTAATACAATTTTTTTATCGTTAATTATACAGTATATGGTGAAGCGATTATATGTATTCTCTAAATGATGATGTTTATTTATGCGCTATGGAGTTACTCCAATGATGCTGTTAATAGTCATAGTTACACTGATAGTGAATAACGTCTTTGCCATTTATAAGCTTTTAAAGGTTCGATATCTTATTTACCTAATTTGATTTTTTTATCTATTTTTATCTGATTCTTTTGTATTGTTCACATTTTATTAGATTTGTTTTACCTTTATAGGGTCATGAACATGATTTCTCTAAATGATGTAAATATCTTATGGGCTATGGAGTTACTCCGATGATGCTATTAATAGTCATAGTTACACTGATGGAGAGTCACATCTTCCTTTTCCTGCATTTTTCGTGTTATCAATTTATCGTCTGATTTTTTTGTTTTTCTGTCCGGACTTATCTTCTATATTTGTCTTCTTTTTAACTGTTTTGAACTTCTCATTTAAGAGTTATATGGTCCCGTCGTGTCTTTATTTTTATTAGCACTCCATATTTGATATTTATAAGGCCTAATATGGTTAATCGACAACATGATCACTCTAAATGATGAAGTTATTTATGCGCTATGGAGTTTTTCCGATGATGCATTTAATAGTCATAGTTACACTGATAGAGTTTCATGATTTATCTTTTTCAACATTGTTTTTTGCCGCATTTACTAATATTCCTCTTAATAGTCATCAATACTAAATATTTACCGTTTTCTTGACCCTCTTCTTATTGCAGAACCAAGATGTGACAGAAGCCATCCAAAAGGTTGCTGCTGCTTACGACTGCAAGATTGTTGAAGGTGTTCTAAGTCACCAACTGAAGCAATTCGTGATTGATGGAAACAAGGTCGTTCTAAGTGTGGCAAATCCAGACACCAGAGTTGATGATGCTGAGTTTGAAGAGAATGAGGTCTATGGAATTGATATAGTTACAAGCACAGGAGATGGCAAGGTAATTACTAAAAAGAATTCTAAAAACTGTACTATTTTTCAACTGTGTATTGCTATTGAATCTTGATATCATGACGATTGGTTTTGCAGCCAAAGCTCTTGGACGAAAAACAGACTACCATCTATAAAAGGGCTGTTGACAAGAACTATCACTTGAAAATGAAAGCTTCCCGTTTCATCTTTAGCGAAATCAGTCAAAAGTTTCCAATCATGCCATTCTCTGCTAGGTGCGTTACTGGTTTCTAAATTAGTATTATGATCTATAATCACCCAATTATTATAAGTAATAATATCTATTTTAAACATGTGATGGTGATTTTTTTTAAAGATCAGAGCTGAATACGAAACATGTTAAGTTGTTAAATGTCCAATTCAGTTTTCAAAATTATAATTCAAACTACATTCGTTTATTGTTTGTAAAGCACGTTGCATTTGTGAAGAAACTAGCATAACAGAAAGTTACGTTACACCATATTAATGTATGTTATCATCAATCTTGTTTCTATCGTAGTTTACAAATATAAATTTACAAAGAAATAAACAAGAACTTAATACGGCGTAAGTTGAGGGTTTTTCGTTTATTGTTTGTAAAACACAATGCTCATGTGAATAAACTAGCATAACAGAAAGTTACGTTGCATCATATTCTTGTATCTTATCAACAATTTTGTTTGTATCCTAGTTCAAAAGATATAATATTGCAAGGAAATTAACAAGAATATATATTTTAAAAGTCCAAGCACGTCCCAAGAATTTGATACGTCGTAAGTTGAGGGTTTTTCACCTTTGTTTGCTCTCCTTTTTCACCCGCAAATTCACAATTTCACCATTAGGTTTTGATGTTCCGTTAGTGTTTTCAAGGTTTTCTTCCAAATTTAGTTTGCAAAATCTTGTCTATACAGGCCTAACGCTGAAACTAATGGTGAGTTAGCGTATTTGTGGTCCCAAAATGGAAATATGCTAAGATGAATGGATCATTGTTTTGCGTAACATGTGATTGATCATTAATTATAATAGTGTATATTTTTGTTGAGTTTGTATAATCATTGGAATATATAATGCATTCATCATCAATCATAAAGTTAAATAATCGAAAAAAACCTAATTGTCTGACTATTTCGGTCACAGGGCTTTGGAAGAGAAGCGAGCTCGGCTAGGTTTGGTTGAATGTGTCAACCATGAGCTTTTGCAACCATACCCTGTTCTTCATGAGAAACCTGGTATGAGTACTATTATTCTCCGTGTTTTTATATATATTTACTGATGATTTTTCCGTATTCATTTCATGTTTCTAAGTTTGAGTTAAAACACGGGTCATCTTTGTTGCAGGTGATTTTGTTGCACATATCAAGTTCACCGTTCTTCTGATGCCAAATGGATCCGACCGCATCACATCTCATCCTCTACAGGAGTTGCAGACCACCAAAAATGTTGATGACCCTGAGGTTAAAGCTTGGTTAGCTCTACCTGTGAAGAGCAAGAAGAAAGGAGGTGGCAAGAAGAAGAAAGGTAATCTTTTATGAACCGAATTTCATTAATTATTAGTATACTCGGTTTTTGTCAAATATGGTCACCATTTATTAACTGTTTTTCTAAACTCGGATTGTAAAGTTAATACTCGCAACTTGTATATCTTTGTGTCAACTCGTAGATGTTTCACATGTTTTTATAATATATTTTCTAAATAAAACCGACGTTCAGTTTAGGCTACTTTTAGAAAAAAAACATAACGTAGAATGCCTAAAAGATCCTGCATGGATATTATCTGACCCTGCGATTTCTTTTGCGGTTTAAATTTCAGCCAAGAAAGGAGATGAGTCAGAGCCAATGGACGAAACAAACGATGGTGCTCAAGCATGAGGAGAGTTTTATGTGTAATTTTGGGTTCCTCCTGCCTTGTTACATCAGAGTTTTCTTGAATGTACTGGGTTGTCGTAGGATGGTTTTAACAAAAGAGGGCATGTACACAGCATCATTCGTGTTTCTTTTGCTTGCGTAAAAAACCTTTAAATGAAATCTATTCTGAAACGCAAGTCATGAACTCGTTCATTGCATCAAAAACATAATATTTGCCATGATGTGCTCGGGAATCTGGTTTTGTTTCGTCGCTCTTCGTCTTTTGTTTACCTGTGTTTCGCCATGGTGATATTGTTTTGAAAGATTAGTTTACATTCAAATGATGGTTAAAAAATACAGTTTTGAGGTCAAAATTATTATCCCAGTCTGGGTTTAAAGTTCTTCAATAATTTTTATTGTTTTTATTGGACAAAGCTCTTACTTAAGTTGAATAAAGCTATTTAAAAGTTCCACTAATTTTTTGTGCATATGATTTAATTGTATTTATATCACAATAGTTTTCAGCATTTATTTAATTTTTTTTTACTCATTTTGAATTTGAATCAACTAAAATAAGTTTTACACTTGAAAAGTGAATCAAAATGAAAAAAAAATGTATCGGATAACTTTTTCGATTGTTTTAACACAATAGTTTTTCTTGGCAAAAATGCATATATATCCCTCCCAAAGTGAATAATTGCATATATATCCTTTGTACAAGTTTTTTATGCACATAGTACAATGGTTTTTATGCATGCTTTGGATATATATGCAATTTTGCATTTTCGGGAGGATATATATGCAAAAGATTTTGTATTTATCAATTGGCAATTGCACATACGTGTTTTCTGATTATTATATTTAGAGTAAATTACACCGTTCGTCCTTGTGGTTTGCGTTGACCGCAGGGTTTAGTCCTTTGACCAAAAAAATTGCACCGTACGTCCTTAAGTGTGTAATGTTATGCACCGTTCGTCCCTTCGTCCATCTGGGCCCACCAATTCAAGATAACGTGGGTTAACGGAGGTTTTTAAAGGGGTATTTCCGTCATTTTACCCTCTTCTTTGCAAAATAAACCATTAAATAGAACTACCAAAACACAATTGAAAATGCCACTGATTCGACCAACACTTGAACATCACCACCTGTTAAACTTAAAGATCTAAACTCTAAAGGCATAAAAAAAGATTAACTCAGTATATGAACTCAAAATGCTACCTTACCAGACTTGAAAGTTCAACAAAAACCATTCAAAACCACCAAAAACACTGCGACCAAAGTCTAAAAACAGATCCCTGAACCGAAAACACAAAGACACCACCACTATCATGGCTGCCTATGTACACCGTTGTCAAAAAAAAAAAAAAAAAAAAAGAGATCGATATATCTTACAAAAGAAAACCGTTAGATCTAGCAAAACCCGTCAACAAAACCATCAAAACTCACACGACCACCATCACCACCGTGACACCGCCACCTTTATCAGCGAAACACCACCACACCCACCCTTATATCACCATCGTAAACAGGTTTTGGAGGTACACGCGCCGTGTAACCCCCAAACGAGCCACCATTGTCACTAATCTTGGCCGTATTTTCTTGTTTTGGTAAGTAGGTAAGTAGATTAATGGGTTCTTGTTCTTTGTGTCACGTCCTAAATCTTGCGGTATCATCTTTGTGTCACGTCCTTGTTCTTTTCTTGGTTGCGTACCGCGAGCATAAAGCTCTCGTACAACTTGAGTATCTAAGTAGAGCTTATTAATAAGCTCACAAGCTTATTTGATTGGTTATTATCATTAGTTGTGGATTTTTCTTTGTTTTGAGTCGCGGCTCCAATCAAACCCGCAAGTGGGTTTCGATTTATCTTCAGTTTGGCTAGGACTTGAGCATCAACCACAGATTTTTGTAAAAACAAAAGCCGTAATTCTTGAAGATGTCTTTCCATCTCTTGGAAGCTGTTAAAGGGGTTGCTTTTAGGTCGGATCCGTTGATATTCTCATCTGGGTCAGTTGGGTTTTATGGGTTGTGTATTTTTGGGCTCAAAGGTGTCATCTTTATGATCTTTTTGATCTGGGTTTTGTGTGTTTGTGGATTCTTGATGATCTTTCTCATCTGGGTATGTGGGTACTGTGTTTTTAGTGAAATATTGATGATGGTTTTTATCAGGTGGGTGGTTTTGATGGTGGAAGGGGAGGAGGATGATTTTGTGGTTTTTATTTTGCAAAGAAGAGGGTAAAATGACGGAAATACCCCTTTAAAAACCTCCGTTAACCCACGTTATCTTGAATTGGTGGGCCCAGATGGACAGAGGGACGAACGGTGCATAACGTTTCACACTTAAGGACGTACGGTGCAATTTTTTTGGTCAAAGGACTAAACCCTGCGGTCAACGCAAACCATAAGGACGAACGGTGTAATTTACTCTTATATTTATATATTTTAATTTTGAGTAACTAAACATCTTTTTTATATAATTCTAGTAAGAATTTTTCATTTCAAAAAAATCAGTTCATATCTTATTTGGTAATATTTTATTTATTTATTATTATTATTATTTTAAAATATTTACTAAAAAAACTCAAATATTCCGGATTTGTCAATAGTTAAAAAAAATGTTTTTATATATAGTCAAGAAGAAAAAAAATAAACCTAAAAGTTGATGTATCAAAAGTATAAAGAAAAAAACTTAGTAAAAAACGAAAGTAATTTTAAAAATATTTGTGTCTAAAGAAATAAATTAGTAATCGATTCTTAAAAAAACACAATATATAAAAGACCACATGTACATGGGTATCGTAACTAGTAAAGATGTATACCAAATTATTATATTTATATATTTTAAATATATAAAGAAATACAAACGGGTAAACAAATGTGGTTTTCCCTATTTAGATTACTCCGGAGGGCGAGCCTTCTGATAATGCATGCAGCCTCACCATGTTAATCACATGACCGTTTCCGACCATTCCCTGGCTACCCCCAAACGCTTACACCTATCAAGGTTTGCACACTTGACCTATTTTTTGAAAGCCAAAGACCTTACCACTAAACCATTTAATGGTGGTTAACATGAAAAAGAAATATGGACAAATAATTTGGAACATAATAACTATATACATGATGAGATTGGGTCAAATGAGAATAAAATTGAAATAAAAACGGGTGACAAAAAAAATTAAAACTGTAAATTTTAAATCTTTCGTCACATTTCTTTCTCTTAATTGAAATGAGTGACTATAATTCCTTCTCATCCTTATTATTTTATTTATTTTTCTCACCGGATCCCTTCCTCATACATGAGAGAAAAGTGAAGTGGAAGTATAATCCTTCAAGAAAGAGTGAAAATTGAAATGTAAAAAAACCGCATTACAAACTTGTAAAATGTTATAACAACTATCTCACAATAAATCAATCTCACGTGTCTTAAACATAACTAGAATGTATAAATATTTGGTAAGTATTCTCACACATGAGATACTATTGGAACACAAGCCTTTTGGGTAAAAAGATTATACAACTAAGTACTCATTTATAAAAAACTAATGTAATACAAACAAAAAATATTATCTCTGGATCAAGGTTGTAAAAATCGTTAGGCCCTAGTGAGGCGGTCAAGGTAGGGCCTAGCGATTAATCGGTTAGTATAGGATTAATCGAATTGGAATTTTTATGCACAAAATTGTAATTTTATATATTATATTATATTATATGTATGAAAAAACATAGTGCATCAACAAACAAGTTTCAAATATTTCAAGTGTTCAAATATAAACATAATACATAGTTCTTCAAAGTTCAAAGTAAAACATAGATATTACCCTATTTGTTGACCATTTTAAGCGATCTTTGACCGATTTTGTCCGATTAATCAGTTTGTTGACCGATTTTTAAGCGATTTTATTGACCAATTTTTAAGCGGTTTTGTCTGATTAGACCGATTTTGTCCGATTAATCGGTTAGTTGACCAATTTTTAAGCAATCTTTGAACAAACCTATTAAATAGGCCGATTATGATAAATCAAGACGCTTGGTGAGCGATTAACGATTATGCGGAGATTAATCGGCCAACTGGACCGATTTTTACAACAGAGCTTTGGATACATATGTTAGAACTTTAATAAAAAAACATAAGCTAATCTCGTACCATGAAACTTCGGTGTTCGACATTTTTAACTCTCAATTATATGTCGGCTTAATTATACTCGCTAATTTAATGGTTTTAGTGACATGGTCACATGATATGCACGTGACATGTTTTCTCTTTTACTCCCATGATTTTGTGACCTTAATAGTTAATATCGTTTAATAGTTTTTCATTTCTAGTGGAAACTTACTTTGACTTAAAAATACCTTTTCACATGCCTTTGATCTGTGTCGTCAGCCGTTATTGTCATCCTCAATCATGGACTCTAAATAATATTTTTTTAAACCATTTAAGGATTGCCTACCGGTAAAAGGATTTATGACTATCATTTTAATATATGTAAGAGACAAGAAAGCAAAGATCATCCGAAAGATTGCCTATGTTAATATATGTAAGGATTGCCTACTGGTAAAAGGATTGCCTACGTTATTGTCATCCTCAATTTGGCTACTGATCCGGCAAACGCAGAGATCATCCGAAAGAGACAAGAAAGAATAATGAAGAAATATGCCGAAAGAGACGACTAGTAAAATGTTTAAGTTTCTTATTATTAGTACGTGTTGTATTTTTTTCCCCGTATCGTTTTTTTTTTTTTTTTTTTTTTTTTTTTTTTTTTTTTTTTATGTTGTTAATGTATTTTTATTTTTAATGAAATAATTTAGCTTATTTGAAAATTTGAAAAAGAAAATAAAGTTGTAAGTGGTGGGTCTCAATGAGTAACTTGAGGTTTGTTGTGAGTGAAAATAAATATGCCTGCTTGGGACAGTCCTTCACCCTATGATCTGTCTCCCCACAATGATAACAACCTCCGGTAATCCTACGGCAGACACCTGGGTGCGTCTTACCACACGTAACACACTTTGGAGGAGGAGGTAGCACCTCAGATGTCCTCCTCTGAGAAGAAGATGTCGCTGAACGATCATGATAAGTGCTGCGAGATGACTGATCCCGATGCTGTTTCTGAAAACTGCCACTCTGACCCCGACGATCATCACCTGACCTATCAAATCTCCTCTGATTGCCCTGCTGTCTCGAATCATAGCCACGGTCGTACCGACCTCTAACTCCCTGTACCTGATCCTGGCGACCCCTCTGATCGAAACTGTGGTCCTGACGACCCCTGGAATCCTGAGTATGGTCCTGTCGACCCCGAGAATGAATACGATCCCCATCTTTGTTCCTCTTGTTGTACCCCTGTTCCTCATGCAATAACTCTATGTTGCGGGCAGCATCCGCAACTGCAGCCACCTCTGCATACTCGGTATTAATCACCCTATCCAACACCCACTTCTTTAACCCCCATTTGAACTTACGAGCCTGACGACGAGCATCTCCAGCAACAGCAGTACCTACAAACCCAACCATCCTCATAAATCGCTGCATATACTCGTGAGAATTTTCCTTCTCCAGCTGATGAATGGCCTCATACTCCCTTTCGTATCGCTGCTGTTCTGACTCAGGGAAATACTGTTTGTAGAAGATGTCCCTGAAGGTATTCCAAGTACAAGTATCAATGAAGTTCTCTTCTTTGGACAAGAGATAGGCCTTCCACCAGTTTAGGGCATCACCCTCGAATTTGAAAGTAGCAAGCCGGGTTTTCACCTCATCACCACAACCCAGCACATTGAAAAGCTTTTCCATGTGCGTAATCCAGTCCTCTGCATCATTCGATGAAGCTGCCGAGCGAAAAGGAAGTGGCTTAAGTTTGTTGAAGCGTTCGATCCAAACATGAATGGGTGTAGGTAGGTTAGCACCCCCACCATTATCCCCACCAGAAGAACTAGCACCATTCCGAACGTTGTTAGTGATGGTAGCCACTATCTCGGGCATAGCAGTGGCCAGAGCGCGTGCGATCAAAGCTTCGAAGTTAGGATGTCCATCCCCGTTGTCGTCGTCGTTCCTTCGAGTTTGGACCATCTGAAGAGTTCATTAAACGATTAGCAAAGGTTAGGAAATATGATGAAGATCATGAACGGAAATGACGATAATGAACCTAGAATCTACCCAAACCTCACCAATCAAATCTTAAGCTCTACGGGTTAACGCTTAGGGTCCATATGTCACAGGTCCTGACTACAAGCCGTAAACCTGGGCTCTGATACCATAATTGTAACACCCCAACCCGATAAGGGTAGAAGTATCACATTTATGGAGTCAAATCAGAACAATACATATAAACCATGCAAGCGGAAGTCTTATAATAATAATCAAAAGGATAACAAGTCAACACGACTTGAACAGTACAAAAGTTCCAAAAGATGTCCAAAGGAATTGAAACGATACAAAGTCTAAGTCTCCAAAAAAAATAACAATGGAAATCAAAGTCTAAGATAACTAAGGCAAGTCCTCAAAAGCATCCTACTCTCAATCCCAAGAAAAGCCCCAGCTCCTAGCTTAATAACCTGCCGCAGGAAAATAAATGCGGCTGAGCTTAAAAAGCCCAGTGAACAGATATAACCATACAAAAACAATAAAGGAACCAAAGGCAAGATAATTATGATAAGAATGATATGAAGCAATATAGAGTAGGTAATTGAATCAAAAGAAAGGAAGGTCAGTTTTCCACCACGAGCCAACAAAACAAACCAAATCAAATCATATATCATAGTATCCTGTAGTAACCATTGTATTCGGAGGGGTGACCTCGGAATACCAAACCAATAGGAGGGGAGTCCTCAAGTAGCCAATGGAGTGATCAGCTCCCAAAATGTGAGGGGGTGTATTGCACACACTCACCACATCACCAAAACAATATATCAATATCAATACAATACAATACAAATCTAGGATGCATCCATACGCCCCCTGCAAAACAATAGTGGCCATACAATATATCTGAAGCGCGCATAATCAATACAAAATGGGGACGGTGTGGAACATCACTCAACCACACTAAAGTCATGCCATTGGTGCATCAATGACACGGACATGGAACCCCCATGCCTAGTTAATGGCTCGGGTATCAACTGACAGGTCAAAGTGTACAATATAGAGGTCAATCAATATCAAAGGTCCAATATTAGCAGTTCACAAATCAATCAATAATCCAATATCAATGGTTCAATTATCAAAGGTTCAAATAGCAAAGGATCAATATCAAGGGTTCAAATATCAATAGTTCAATAGCAGAGCAAAGGTTCAATATCAAATTGGCAAGAGATCAAAGATGCAAAGAGATCATGAGAAACCTTATGAGAAAGGTCAGAATATCTGTACCTTATTCGAAGCAATCAACAATGAAAGTAAAGTCAAGAAAGGAGATCAATCACGTCGCCCGGAACATATATGAATTAGATAACGTTCTATAAGAATCAGAAACACTCGATTAAGACGGCTTTCCATTTTTAGCAAGTTTCCCATTTTAGTAATCTTTCCATTTTAAGTACTTTCTATTTTAGGAAACTTTATATTTTAGACAGGTTTCTATTTTTAGTAACTTTCCAGAAATAGCAGATTTCCATAATTAGTAACTTTAGTTACTTATCTCAAGTTAATTAATAAAAATGAGTATTATTATGATTTAAGGATCATTTATGACAAGTTACAAAAGTTTAGGGTTTAAAATGTCAATAATGCAAAGTATAGGGTTAAAAGTGTAAATATAGTAAGTTTACTCATTTTACTCATTTAATCCATTTAGTTAGTATATTAACAAGTTAATCCATCAAGTTTCATAATTTACAAAACAACCCCTTCATTTTAATAAATCGACATAAACATTATAAACCCTAGTTTTAGGTTATGATTATCGAATCCGTTCTAAACCATATTAGCTCGATTAATACAAGATTACACGACTCCTAATGTGATAACATATTAAATTCGAGACACCCTTCCCCAAGATCACTTTTGTACGCCCCATGTTTTTAATCAAAACCACCCATAGATCATTCGTTAACAATTCCATCTATCATATACGTATAATCATATATTCATAAACTCATTAAACCATTAAACAAATATATAAGTCGACATATAGAGAGATTCAAAATAAGTTTCATATTCATATGCCATTCGAATTACATGTATTAAGATCAAGGTTTTATGTATTCTTGTGTTATCATTTTATGTAACAAATATACTTATGATTTTATGTGATCCATTTTATATTACAAGCCCTAGAAAACATATATGTGCCACGAATTGGATTAAGAAACAAAAGGAAGAGATTCAAGATGACGATACGTTACCCTAGTAGCGTGTACGAGACAAGAAACAAGAATCAAACCACAAAAATCAAACCAAGCCTCCATTGGCTAATCCAAACCCCACGTACACAATATATAACCCACGAACAAGCTTCCTTTTCGAGCCAAACACGATTACCACGTCCACCAATCGATTACCCACGATCACGAGCCTCCTAGGAACACCTTTGTTTGAATGATTTTCGAATGGAATGGTGAAAATTAAGTGAATGCCGCCACTTTGGATGAGAGAAAGGGACTTAGGGTTTTTAGTGTTTTTGAAATGAAATGGAATGAGATAAATGAGAGTAATGTTGATTGATATGATGAGTGATTTTAGGGCCTTGATGGCCGGCCATTAGGGAGGGTCCAAGACCAATTCTCAAACTTTCCAAGTTATCATTTTACAATGTATTTAGTCCTCTTTCAAGTCTAGGTTAGTTATGTACACATTGACATGTTTTAAATGTTACTTAGACTTTAATTATTCATGTTCTTTTAATGTATATCATAAGTTAATTATTTTCATAATGTGTAAATATTATTAATGATATAACTTGTTAAATGATGTTGACGTTTTTCCCGAGTTGGTAAAATTTAAAGTTGGAGGGCAAAATTGTCATTTTACGCGATTTGAGATTTTAGGGTTTTACATATACATACATATATATATATATATATATATATATATATATATATATATATATATATATATATAATAATAATAATAATAATAATAATAATAAAAGATGAACTATAAATTAGAGACGGAAAGAATATTAAAGATGCTCTAGTTTAGTTATTTACATTTTAGTTTTAATTATAGGATTAAAATCCTCTCAAGTTCATATCAACATGATTGATAATTCATATGCATTGAGGGGGCGTTTTGTATCCCGGAATAGAAATGAGGAAATGAATTTTCATTCAAATCATATGTTTGTTTAGGAAATGATATAAATGTTTCATACTTCATATAATTTATAAGGGTTTTTCTAACTTGTGCCCTAGGGGCACAAGTTAAACATACAAAAAATACACCGAAAGTACACAGGGACCTACAGACAAGTGTACTTTTATGTAGGTCCCTGTGTACTTTCGGCGTGCTTAACTTGTGCCCTAAGGCACAAGTTAGAAAAACCCAACTTATAAGGGTAAGGTATGGTTATCGAGAGACCCACTACTATTATCAAATTTATATTCATTGTAATTAATGGCGACATACCAAATGCACCCCGAGATGATGTTAATCCTTAATTTTAAACATGGTACAGCTAATCTCGTACCATTAAACTTTGGCCCAATTACTTGGCGGCTTTGTACTCGCCAATTTAATGGTTTTAGTTGACATGGTCACATGATATGCACGTGACATGTTTTGTCTCTTTTAGTTCCATGGTTTTGTGACTTAAAATACCATTTAATAGTTTTTCATTTCCAGTGGAATAATCCCACAACTTACTTTGACTTAAAAAAAACACCTTTTCACATGCCTTTGATCTGTGTCGTCAACCGTTGTTGTCATCCTCAATCATGGTCTCTAAATAATTATTTTTTAAATCATTTAAGGGTTATTTAATGGTAAAGTGCTTGTGACTGTTACTCTAATATGTGCGAGGTTTCAAATTCAGTTCTTGTTATGTGCAAATAATCTAAAGTGGTTATGTTAACCTCTTGAAAAGGGAAAGTTTTACCTAATTTTAGTCTGTGTGACGGTATGTTCAAACCCCGGGAATTAATCGGCTAAAATGTCAGAAATCATGATTATCAAAATAATAATAATAATATATTTTAATATTTGAGAAATTGAACATCAAAATTCATCACCAATCATGCTTTATATTTGATTTTTTTTGAAGTATTGCTAAAATCCTCCAAATTTGAAGACTTGCTATTTATGCTGTAAACATTTACTAACCCACCTCAAAATTAATGTCTACTTTTAATTTCATCCAATAAAAGAGAGTTTAATGGGTGGGATTGATAGTTCATTGGCTGAGAAATGCAGTTGCCACACTTTTTTTTTTTTTTTTTTTTTTTTTTAAATGTGTCTTTTATTTGAGAATAATAATTTTGGGACGGAAGGAGTAATATTCTATTAATTATTAGGGTTAATAACTTTTTAAAGCATTATACTTGTAAAAAATGACAGTTCTGCGTAGCGAACTAAAAAAATAACTCTTTTAAACATTAATGTTGACATTTTTGTATTTCTTTAAGTATTATGACCATATTATGACCATTTTACCATTTTTAAATTTTTACTAATAATATGTGTAACAAATTATAGTCTTTCTTTAAGTATTGAAAAATTTATAGTCTTTCTTTAAGACTCAGTCTTATAGTCTCATACACCGAGTAGAGCATTTGTTACACATATTATTAGTTAAAAGTTGTGATTGAACTCATGATTTATTTTTCTAAAGCTTCCACTAACCGGTTAACTAAAAATTCACGATAGATGAGTGACTGACTCAATGCCTCGACGGATGTTAGAACTTAGTGTTTCGTGTTTAATGTATTAACATTAATTTTTATGAGTATGTATGCTTTTGATAAACTAGATATATCATATTTTTATTTTTATTTTTTAATTTATTATTTTTTTAAAACAGAACCACACTTGAAAGCTGGCCTCCAAGTTAAACCATCCGAATCTCATTCACAAAAAAATATTTTATGATCTTCATTATTGTTGTCGGTGAGTAGGGCTGGTTAATTAATAATTTTATGTAGATATTTTTATCATCTCTAATTGATTATTCTACATGTGTTAGTAATTAAATTTTGATTACCTAACATATATAATATATGATCGATCTAATTAGTTGGTATTTTACAATAAAATAAGGGTAGCGTTATTGATACGGTGGCTATGTTTTTATTCACACGGTGGCTATATTTTTTTGTTTTTTGTTTTTTTATTTATTTTTTATTTTTATAATTTTGTTTATATCAAAAAGCTATAAATCTGAAAATGCGGAACTGTAAATATAAAGTTTAATAAGCCAAACGCTTAAAACTGTCAGAAATACGGAACAGAAACTGACAAAAAACTGTGTTGTACTGGAAAAAGCGGAGGGACAAAAGGGGGACAAGGTGGCAGGGCTACGGGTAGCCCCCGTAGCAATAGTAGGACCCTAAAATAAAATTTTAGAAAACAATGCATGTTCTCATTGTGGATGCAGACAAGAAAATAATATCCATATTAGCTTTACAAGTCTCTAATTATTATCATATTATTAATAAAAAAACATTAAGAATGAGACTTTTCCTAATACGTATGTAATATCGTTGCCGTAGAATTAA
The DNA here is from genome assembly GCA_019973895.1 of Chrysanthemum seticuspe. Taxonomy (NCBI): domain Eukaryota; kingdom Viridiplantae; phylum Streptophyta; class Magnoliopsida; order Asterales; family Asteraceae; genus Chrysanthemum; species Chrysanthemum seticuspe. The sequence goes on from BPTQ01000009.1 coordinate 360,306,754, forward strand.
ATGGAGTTAACTGCAGTTACATGTGACAATTCTTTATGCCTAGCTAGCTATTCTTTTGTTTTTACGACATTACATATTGTATTAATTCACCATTGTTTTCAACACATCATGTATACAAAACGAATATTCGTGCATAGCAACAAAATTTATAACGATATATTTTTATAATTACGTAATTATTTATTTTCATCAACTACGAATATTAAAAAAATGTAATATGGCCGGTGTCTTATATAATAGAGTTTGTAGATAAAATTTTCAAAATTATTAATGCTGGCATTACATACAAAAGAAAAAAAAAAGTCTCATTTTTCTTTAAAGAAACTACATTAAAAAAAAGTTGTCAAAAGTAGTCATGCATTTTTTTTAAAGGAGAGTTACATATATACCATGCAAAAGCGTATATATCCAGCTTAAACTTTTAATTGCATATGTATCATTTCAAAAAGTTAAAAAAATTATATATAAATCAAACCTAAACTTATAATTACATATATATCAATCATGAACCTTAAATATGTCATTTATGTCCAAATAACTATTTAATTTAAATTTACAACTCTAGAATAAATTACAATTATAATTATAAAAAAAAATGTTTCTTAAATTTATTTTTTCTTTATTTATAAACTTGTTGGCAGCAGTATATCCGCTTTCATTGTAAAACATATTTTATATATGATGTATAAATATAAAAATCATGATATATTTGATGAGTTTATTTCGCTTATTCATATTATATAAGAGATAGGGTGAATTTTTTCGTGAGGTTAAACATTGTCTTGAGATAGTGTTTTTGGTCATCTAGTTCATTTGAACCTCGGGATATTGTACCCTTAAAACAAATGTGGTTGTTGCAATTTCAAAATTATAATTTCCATAATTTAGAGTTTAAAATTATATTAAATAAATATTTTAATATATATGACATATTAAAGGTTTAGAATGATATATATGCCATTATGAATGTTTAAAAAAGATATATATGCAATTATTAAGTTGAGTTGGATATATATATATATGTAATTTTTAAGCTTTTAAAAGGATATATATGTAATTGTAAGTTTAAGTTAGATATATACGCAATTTTTTTTTTGGGTAAAGGGGAGTAATCCTGCACCCTGGTAAATAAATTAACCAAATAAACGTTTAAGTACAATGTATATGAGTGAAATCCCATATATCAGCCCGTTACATAGGCATAAAGCTTACATAACAAGATACTTCCTATTTTCTAAACAAGAAAAAAAACCACTACTCAAATGATAACAAATGACACAACGAAATAAAATTACTTCCTAGGACCTTGAAACTTTGTACCATATATGGCATTAAAGGCATCCAAATTTCCAGGAAGATCACGAACCTGCTTTGCATAGTCATCGAAGTCATAGTCATCATACTCATCTTCAAACTCTTGGCCACCACCAAATATATTAGCAGACTCATCAAATGGGTTAGCAACAACCTCATCTTCAGAATCAGACACCTCAATCTCTCCCACTTTAGAAAAAGGGTTAGCTCTCTTAGTAGAAGAGGTAGATGGAATAGGTTGACCATCATCATCCACAAGAGTAGCTTTCCCATCAATAATTAGTTTTTCAAGCTTACCAATTTTCTCAACTATGGGAGTAGAACCAACATCTATTGTTCCCATTGAATCACTCACAAGCGGAACATGTGATGTAGAACCAGTCTTAATCGACTCATCCTCATTAACCTCCATTGTACAACCAGTATCCACATCTGTATCGTCCATATTAAGAGCATCATACTGATTAGACGTAGTGATCCTGGTTCCACTCGAACTAGCCACATTAGAAGCCATTGTCTTACCGACATTTACTTTCTTGGGTTCAGGAGGAGGCTTTTTAGGCCGATATTCAAAATGCTTGCCCACCACAGATTTAGTAGAACCTCCTCGACCCGGATTCGGCCCAACTTGCTTTCCCTTCTTCTTATTGTTAACAGTCTGAAAACCATCACTTACGTCCTTATGAGGTTGAGCAGTCGGAATGACAAACTTAGGACAATCCACCAAAGTATGTCCAAATACTCGACATTTCTCACATCTAGGCGGTTTCCATTCATATTCAACACGGATCTTCTCAATAGTCGAACCCGTACCATCAAGTAAAGGAATCTCGACAGTGAGGCTGTTCCTAAGAACCTCATCCGACTTCACTTCAATCATACACCTAGCAAAACTACTACGGCCCCAAGATTCTTTGCACATTTGACTAGTAAAAGCATCTAACCTTTTTGGCGTACCAATCAATGTAGCAAGAAGACTGAGCCCGTCATCAGAAAACATAGCTAAAGGAACATCATGGAATTTAACCCACACCGGAATGTTAGTCAAATCCTTTTTAAGCAAGTTGGTGTTCAATGTCCATGGTTTAAGAATAATAGGAACATTACGAATCAACCAAGGACCATTATCAAGAACATCATCAACGCCTTTTTTCGAATTAAACTTGAAGAAGAAGAATCCCTTAGCGTTCATCATAACCTTTTGTAAACCATACTTAGCCCACGTATTGCGAACATAATAATCAACAACAGGAAAAGCAAGGCGTTGACCAAGGAAGTATCCGTAAAGAGTATTCTCAAACCTCATGTTCACCTCTTCCACCACTTTCATTGGGACTGAAAGGTCAACATCATCCTTCTTTTTGCTGCATTCTAACCTCCGAAAATTAGACACGTCTTTCTGGGATTCATTAGAAGCAACACCCGCGTAAGAAACCAACTTAACTCCATTACCACTAGTAGTAACAACCTTAGGTGCATTAGGATCTGGCTCAGCTTCACTCCCACTGTTACCAGGAGTTTTAATTGAACTTGTTCCAAAATTTTGTGATTGCAAAGCAACATTGAAGCTCGAAACTTGTGGAAACGTTCTCAAACCAGCTCCCAACACAGAAGTATCATGTACATGACTAGTGTCTCGTACAACAGCAGGCATATGTGTAGGACCATCATGTTGCTGGTTCAAAGCATTAGAACACTCAATATGAGCATCCTTAGGGCCCTCATTAGCACTAGTAAAAACAGCTTCACCAGAAGAAAAATCCCTACTAACGACACCAGTAGACCATATACCTTCCTCAACATCCAAACCAGTAATATTAGCATCGATTACCTTTAGTCCTTCATTAGATTGGGGATGTTTCAAAGTATCATTAGAGGCACTCGACATATTAGTATTCCGAATTGGAGCACTATTAGGGCTCTTCAAAACATCCGCATCCACATTAGCATAACCACCAGACGCACCCTTAGATGCATTCACGTTGTTTAGAAACCCCTTATTCATCTCTCACAACCCACGTACACTGAATCCAATCACCAGACCAGCAACATGCACAACCAATAAATAAGAAAAGTAAACCCTAACAAAAACGTTAGGGTTTAAAACGATGAAGCACAAAACGACTAACCCGCACCCATAATGATCAAACCTATGTTATGTTAACAGTAAGAATGGAATGAATGATCAAAGAACCAAAATCAATATGATGAAACGATTTTACCCTAAGAACGATTCTTCAAAAAATAACCAAATCAAGTGAATCGAAACACAAATCCAATCAAGGAACTGTTAACAATGGATGTTAAACAAATTACTAAATCAGATCGATGTTAGAGACAGGAGAATGGCAGATTTAATGAAAAGCGATTAAAAAAAAGTTAGGGTAAAAATCGCCAAAGAGAGAGAGAAAATTAGGGTTTTGCGTGAAATTTTTTTTTATATATACGCAATTTTTAGTTTTTGCAGGTATATATATGCAATTCATCTTTTTTTTAAAAGAAAACTTTTGGGTAGGAATTTTAATGCAACTATTTAATAAAAAAAAAATATATTGATTACATTTTTATGTGAGAATTTAAGTTTGAAAAAGAATTATGAGATTAAACATTATTTATTTTTTAAGATTTTTAGGTTTTAAAGAAAAAATACATATACATATATAGTAAGTATAATGTTATTATGTATCTTATTGGACATTTTACTGACCATGCATGTTATCTATGCTTTTCCAAACCGGTCACATCACCAACAAAATAAGTATTATCATAATTAATATACATGTTCATATACACATAACACATCTACCCTTATATAGTTCGTGCTAGTCATAATAAGATTCACAATTTTCATGTTTAGCACTAGTCAACTCGAGGTCTTGCTAGTCAAACTTGGTTGGTACATTATTTTTTCGATCCCTATATATTATAAAGCGTATTTTTGTATTTAATTAATTAAGATATTTTATTTGCATATAATGAGTTGTCAAACAACATTGTATAAAAAAATGGCTAATAACCTTTTAAAACACTATACTTGTCAAGAATGGCAGTTCTGCATAGCGAACTAAAAAAATAATTCTTTTAGACATTAAAGTTGACATTTTTGTCTTTCTTTAAGTATTTATGACCATATTATGACCATTTTACCCTTCGAAAAATATTTCAAAAAAAAAAATCGAAAAAAAAATTCAGAAATTTCAAAAAAATTTTTTGGAAAAAAAAGTATTTTGAAAAGAATTTAGAAAGGGTAAATTGGTCATAATACTTAAAAAAGACAAAAATGTCAACTTTAATGTTTATAAGAGTTAATTTTTTAGTTCGCTACGCAGAACTGCCATTCTTGACAAGTATAATGCTTTAAAAGGTTATTAACCCTAAAAAAAATATATATTTTTGACGTTTTAGATTAAAGAATATTCCGCATGGCTTATATAATACGGAGTATGAGACTAACAAAACAAGTCAAATAAATAATTTATTTTAATAAATAATTTGTTCTAGTAGACCAATCAATTCTCTTATACAACTGTAAGTCTGTAAAAATTGTTTGTCTCTATCTAAATAGTTAATTAAAGTTATTTATTAACCAAATCAATACACAATAAACTCTTTAAATAAAGTTTCCATAAAACCCTTAAAATTAAAACCATCTTCTTTTACACACAAAACATAAAAAAACGCCCCTTGTATTTCTTTTTCATCACGATACCTAATAAACATTCACCACTATATATACTCATAAACCCTTAACACCATTTCTCACACATTCAAATAATCATTCATACATCAAAAAAATATATATTTAATCTAATGGATACTCAACTAGGTGCTCTTAATGTTGTTACTAGCCCTAATGGCAATGTTGGTTCTCCACCCAAGACCAATGGTGTTTCTTGCGTGCAATCTTCACCTGTGCCGCTAACCTCTTGCGATGCAACGCTTGGTGGTCACCTTGCTCGTCGCCTTGTCCAGATTGGTGTTTCGGACGTGTTTTCTGTACCTGGTTAGTATACATGCATGCGCCATGCATGCTTTATGCATATTTTCTCATGTTCTTACTTTTGCATAAAATAGCAACGTATTTTTTTTTCTCGTAAATCGTGTTAAACTACTAGAGATTATTATATTTGCTTTTATGTCAAATTGTTTGATCTACTTTTTAATTTGCTAGCAAATCAAATAGTTCCATGCAACTTCTATAAAGTCGCATTATTTTGTTTTCTTATAGGACTATAACAATGATTAAAGTTTATCTTTTTTAAAGCAAGATTAAAGTTAAATAATCTAGAATATTTATATTATTCTAATCAGGATTATATGATTGGACCAAAAAAAGCTACTGATATTGTAAAACCAATCAAATAATTACCAGAACCTGGTTTAGATCATGTGGTATTACTGTTACCTGAATTATTGATACCTCTATGATTTATGTGTCACGATATATTTGGATTTGACAAAAATTAAGATTCTTTCTCATTTTTTTTTTTTTTTTTTTAATTTTATTTAGGGTAGAACAAAAAGTATGGGCCAAAATATGTTTCTAAGATATTTGCAAATATTTTGAGTTAATCTTGTCACTTTTATACTATTGAGATTCGATATTTTATATTGACCTTTAATGATTAAGATTCTAGTGACACAAAAAATAGTCACTAAAAATAATTTTAATATTGACCTTTAATGATTAAGATTCTAGTGACACAAAAAATAGTCAGTTAATCTAGTGACACATTAACACATTTTTAAAAGTGTCAAAAAAAGTTCAAAATTTTGAGATTTCTTGGACACTGTTTGTGAAACATGTGTCACAAGAGACAAACAATTCAAAAAATTAGTAACCTTTTTCCTAACTTTTGTTGACATTTCGATACATTTAGTGACAATTTATCAAGTGACGTTTTATCTTGTGTCACTAAATGACAACTTTTGTGGTGACTTGATAAGTTAATCAGTCTAGTTATGATAACAAATAATCCACAGTATGCTAACATGTACTCAACTTAATTTTGATATACGATAGTTACAAATCTTTTCAATAATATTGTCTGTGTTTGAATACAGGTGACTTTAACTTAACTTTGTTGGATCATCTCATTGCTGAGCCTGGGCTGAACAACATTGGCTGCTGCAACGAGCTGAACGCTGGATACGCTGCAGATGGTTATGCTAGGTCTCGGGGTGTTGGTGCATGTGTTGTGACATTCACTGTTGGTGGACTAAGTGTGCTAAATGCTATTGCTGGTGCATACAGTGAGAATCTTCCTGTTATATGCATTGTTGGTGGACCAAACTCGAACGATTATGGAACCAACAGAATTCTTCATCATACTATTGGAGTGCCGGACTTTAGCCAGGAGCTTCGTTGCTTTCAGACAGTCACTTGTTATCAGGTATTATATTTCGTATTTATAAAACGACATATGATATATGAAATTGTGGGAGTGTTTAAGTAACTTTCAGTTCTTACTGTTATATATATGTAGGCTGTGGTGAATAATTTGGAAGATGCACATGAACAAATCGACACTGCGATTTCAACTGCTTTGAAAGAGAGCAAGCCTGTTTATATCAGCATTGGCTGTAATTTGGCTGCAATTCCTCATCCTAGTTTTAGCCGAGAACCTATTCCATTTTCTTTATCTCCTAAGTAAGTTCAGAAATATCCTTCAAACACAGATATAGTAGAATATGTGGTAAACTTTGGTTAACTTTCATTTTCGTGTAGGTTGACTAATCAGATGGGTTTGGAAGCAGCTGTTGAGGCTGCGGCTGAATTTTTAAACAAGGCCGTTAAGCCTGTAATGGTTGGAGGGCCTAAACTGCGTGCTGCTCGAGCATCTGAGGCATTTGTTGAATTAGCAGATGCGTCTGGCTATGCTCTCGCAGTCATGCCATCAGGAAAAGGACTTGTTCCAGAGCACCATCCTCACTTCATCGGCACATACTGGGGCGCTGTCAGCACGGCATTTTGTGCTGAAATTGTTGAGTCTGCAGATGCTTACATCTTTGCTGGTCCTATCTTTAACGATTACAGTTCTGTTGGTTACTCTCTCCTTCTCAAGAAAGAGAAGGCATTGATCGTGCAACCTGATCGTGTCGTGATTGGAAACGGGCCTACTTTTGGCTGTATCCTAATGAAGGATTTCTTGCAAGCTTTAGCTAAAAGGATTAAGAAGAACACTACTGCTTACGAGAATTATCATAGGATTTTTGTTCCCGAAGGACACCCTCTTAAGAGTGCCCCTATGGAGCCGTTGAGGGTTAATGTTCTCTTCGAACATATTCAAAAGATGCTGTCTGGTGACACAGCTGTGATTGCTGAAACCGGGGATTCGTGGTTCAATTGCCAGAAACTTAAGTTGCCAGAAGGATGCGGGTAAGGAGTAAAAATGTGTCATTTGGTTAGGACGTGTCCTGTATAGTTTCAGTTTGATTAACAAAAATTTGTGTTGTAGGTATGAGTTCCAGATGCAATACGGGTCGATTGGGTGGTCTGTTGGTGCTACACTTGGTTATGCACAGGCTGCAACTGATAAGCGTGTGATTTCTTGCATTGGTGATGGCAGTTTCCAGGTACATACTTTAAATGCTAACAAATTTTTTAATCTAAACAGACATTATATAACTAACAAAATTTTTCACTGTGATTATAGGTTACTGCCCAAGATGTGTCGACAATGCTGGTATCTGGGCAGAATCCTATCATTTTCTTGATAAACAATGGCGGTTACACCATTGAAGTTGAGATCCATGATGGGCCTTACAATGTGATCAAGAACTGGAACTACACTGGGTTGGTTGATGCAATCCACAATGGCGAGGGCAAGTGTTGGACTACTAAGGTGAGCATTTTCACTTTACTAATTTTGGCCATTTTACTTATGCACAGATAGATTCAGAAACCTTGATGTATATATAAATTTTGGACATAAGTATTTGCGGGTCAATACGGACCCTTTGACCAAGTAACTTTTGCCGCTTGTAATATATACCAAAGAGACGTTTTTCTAATATAGACTTGTTGAAATGTGAAGGTGAAATGTGAAGAAGAGTTGATTGAAGCAATCGAGACAGCAACAGGAGATAAAAAGGACTGCTTGTGCTTCATTGAAGTGATTGCTCACAAAGATGACACGAGCAAAGAGCTGCTGGAGTGGGGTTCAAGAGTCTCGGCTGCAAACAGTCGTCCTCCAAACCCTCAGTAGAAGATTTTCCTATGCTATTTTAACAATCAAATTGTGAAACATTTATTACTTATTTGAGTTTGGGGCTTACTAAATTTGTAAGTATATGATCAGAATGGTTCAAATAATGCATTTTCATGCAAGTTTTTTAATCCATTGAGTTTTATATCATATTATCTCTTGTTTCTTAAGCCTTAACATATGTTCATTTACATTCTTTACTTTTTGATAAATAAGTTATTTTATGTGATGATCAAACAAAAATAATGGAAGTAAGTGAAAAAAATTTGTCAAAATTTGAAAAATTGAAGAGAGCATTTTTATCCGACCCGGAAAATGGCATAATAACCTATTATATGCCTAAACTACTAATCTAGCATCATATCTCAAATTGAGTATGATTGTATGTGTGATAGCATAGGAATATCAATGAATCCATTATTACAATTGCTCAGGATACCCTTTATTAGTTTCTAGAGTCTATTTCTTAGTTCAATCTCATCAATGGACTCCTGACGTATATGAAAGAGTGTACCGTGAAGTTTTTGAAAATCCACAAGGTTTATCATCTAATCACGCGCTTTTAAGGTATATAAACCTTGCGATTCCACCCAGCGAATTTTAAAAATACTTCGCAAATCTTGCAATTTCATGGGTTTGTTACAATGTGTTCTATACCAGTGTTTGTGACTTAGTGCATCTTTAATTTGACCATTTGAAAAACATAAACTATAGCTTAATACTGTATTTTTTATTTCATTTTAATTAAAGTTAATTGGATCTACTGCCCACTTAAAGGCTTAAAGTCCAATTATAGAAGTTGTGGTTTGGGCTAGACTATTTAAAGTCAAAATGAGTAAAGTAGTTTTATATGGGCTAGACCACTTGAAGTAATAGGATCTACTAACGAGCCCACTTAAAGCTCTAATTCTAGTTTAAGAATGATTTTTAGCCACACAACCGTGTTTAGCCATTGATAAATGATAAGGTTCCTAATCATATAACTCTACTAGGGTGTTCATCTACGGACGATCCACTTGGGTGCCGGGTGTAGCACAAGTCACACAATTTTAAGTCCTGAAGTATAATTTTTTCTTTTGAAAAAATTGTTTTGTTTAGTTGGGCTCTCTCGATAATGTATTTGTGCTATTTTGTTTATTTGTAGATCAACTTTAGTTTAGGAAAAAAAAATAAAAAAAAATAAAAATTATCATCGGTACAGTTCACATGTTTTTCAAATTTTTAAATTCGTGTCGTTCTGTTGTGAAATTTCTATAACTTAAACTAAAATCAAACCAAACCATATTCAAAGTTCGGATTACATCCTAAGAATTGTTCATTGTATGACAACATCTAACCTGTAGTAGGCATATAAAAAATTGAAAAATATTCACTTCCTAAATCATCTTCGGAAAAAGAAAATTAGAAATGTAGGAACGACATCGTTTTTCTTGACGACGGGATGACATTTTTTTATTCAGATTCTTAGTCTATAGTTGTCAGATTACACCCAACCTAAAAGTAGTGGTTATACTCGGAGTTAGAGTTTAAGATGATTGATTTTGGTTACAATGGTTGGGCTAATCGATTACACTCTTTGTCCATAGGTCGCTCTTTACGACTTTTATGTGAGTGGTTCTCATGTGTACGTGTGTAAATCGAAATAAAACAAGTTGTTCATGTCTATGTTTGAATGCTTTTCCACACTTGCGTCGAGCAAGTCGCTTAAACCACCACTTGTTAAATTTGATGCAAAATAGAGAAAGAGAAACAACCACAATATAACTAATTAACAAGTGGTATAAGAGAAAGGATCATTATTTAAATATTCGATAATACACCATATTTGGCTTTAATAGCGGTCTAACAACAACATACTTTTAAAAATATCCAGTTACCAGACATGAACCCTAGAAAATACCACAATACCTTATAAATTTTGACATTTTTGTGTTGATATCATCATAAACTTACTTTTAAACTGCTTTTTTCACTAATGGACACGTATACATGCCCCGTATGCGCCATGTCAATTTGATAGCCATGTCGTTTCAGTTGAGATCCCAACAAAGGCAATAACCCGACTAGAGATGGTTGTCGAAATATCTCGGTTCATGTGTAAAAGTTTTGTTAACCTCAGAATTGAGTGAAAGCAAATATGATTCCACATATTGTTGGATTAGAACAAAACTTGGTTCATGTTTAATTAGATCTAGATTAGGTAAAACTATAGAGCTTAATCTTTGGTCCGTGGTGGCTGAGATGGTGGTCGGTGATGGCGGTGATGGTAGCAAAGATGGTGATGGCCGGAGATGGTAGTGGTGTATGATACGAAGAAGATGAAGTTAAATAAAAGAAGCAAGAAAAGAAAAGAAAAGAAAAGAAAAATATCACCAAAGCTAAGGGCCGTTTGGTTTGTAGATCGGTTAATGATTAAGATTCGGATTTGAATTTGAATTTGGTTTAGGATTTGGATTTGAATTTGATGTATGAGAGAGAAAATAATATTTAAATAACCAATAAAAAATAACAAAAACTATAATGAAAGGCTCAAAATATAAATGGGCCACCAAATTGGAATTGACTCATAAAAGATATCTATATAACCAGGGATTGAACATGGCCATATATTCTGATTTGAGTCCAAAGTCAAAAGTGCAAAATTCAGACCAAACAACACTTTTAGCATCGAGTCCCATTTTCAAAATCAAAACCTTAAAAAAAAACGCCTACTAAGTTTTACTGGTATAGCTGGTAGTAAGTAAAAATGGCCATGAGTCATGACACGTCAGTGAAAAAAACAAGTTTGTGATGATATTGGCACAAAAATGTGGAGTTGTTGTTTTTTTTTTGGTAAATTTATTACTCCAATAAACAATTAAATACAACGGATGTGGGTGAATCCCACATCTCAACCCAAAACTAGGCGAAAAAGAACGCACCAACCGTGCTTCAAACCTAACCTATCATAAGAATGACATGTCACACTTATGAGACCCAATTACATACGCTATCAAAGTTGATCATGAAAACTAATATCAAAAGCATCAGCAAACTGCATTTGAGCATCAGTCAAACCAGAATCAACAAAGTCATCATTATCATCTTACGGATCTTCATAATAATCTTCCTTCTATTGTTCATACAAGCTTTTATGTCCCCCTCCATTGCCACTTTTAAAAGCTTTATTAACATTTGAGCTCGTAGAAGCCATAAAAGTGGCAGTTTCATCGTAAACCTCTAACACTTCATCATCACTATCCTCATTAACAGGGCCATCAACCTTTTTACAAACTACATTAGAAGAACTAAGAAGCGTTGATTTACAAGGTTTTAGCGACTTCCCATCTAGCATTTTACTTTCCAGTTCATTAATCCTTGCAACCAAAGGTGTAGAACTTGTACTCTGATGCCAAATAAACCACATCATGGACAACTTTCTTACCTGAGTTTGATGACCCCCCATTTGATCCAAGGTCATCATCATTATCAATCATATTAAGCGCATCAAAAGGGTTAGCTAAATTCGTCACATGTCTAGGCACTTCAGAAGTCTTTTTTCTACCACCTGAACTAGCACCATTCTTTTTAGATACGGCTTGGTAAACTTGTTTCTTATGCTTATTTTGAACCTTAGAACCCACGTTAGTACCACGAGAAGTATGTCTAAAAGTTTGTTGGAAACCATCATAAGTCGTTTGTTGCTTCTTAGGCTTGTCAACTACTCGCTTTGGGCATGACAAATTATCATGCCCAAATATCATACACACACCAATATAGGTGGTTCAAATTCGTACTCCACCCTCATCGTGTGAAGAACCTCTCTATCATCCTCCACATTTGGAATAGTAATAATCATCTCATCCTTTAACTCCCGATCAACCCTTATATCAATCAATGCATGGGCATAATTCATACGACCCTATGATTGCAAACACACAGAACTCGTATATGAATCATACATAATCGGTTTACCAAATTTAGTAGTCATCGCACTTAATCTATCAGCAGTAAATGCCATAATCAGAATATCAAGAAGTTTGACCCAAATAGGAACCGAATGTAGATCTTCCTTTAGTAAGTTAGTAGTAGGCGTCCATTTCTTCTGAATGATAGGAACATATCGAATAAACCAAAGACAATTCTCCAATACCCCATTCATACCATCTAAAGTTAACCTTGCTAGTTTTAGCTTCCTTAGCATTCAAAGTTGAATGAAGACCAGATTTGTTTACCTTACCAGAGTCAACATCCTTGCCAACCAAAGAAGTGTTACCTATTTCAAAAGATATACTTGTCACATTTGTTTTAGCATCTTTCATCATATCCTCCTCGAAACTACGACATGCTACAATAGTAGTATGTTCATTAAAAGAACCAGGTAGGCCAACATTGCAAACAGTTGGGACCTTCACACTATCATCAACCTTAGTAGTTTTATCAGTTTCAGATGATACATTAGTCACAATTGTTTCAACAACCTTTAAGTCATCAGCCCTTACCAACTTTCCATCTTCATTATGTACTTTGGCAGCCAATTCACTTAGTGAAAGAAAATTGGACTTCATAGTAATGTTACCAGTTCCCGAATGCAAACTAGTATCAATCGATCTCTTACTTCTTTTTTCTTTTTCTTCTTTTCCACCCCACCAGAATCCAAGAACCCAATCTTCAAAAACATACACAACCAGGAGCACAACACGTCTAATCTCCAATAAACGTAGAAACCCTAATAAAAGGGTTTGGAATCGAAAGCAAAATAAATTCACATGATTGAACCCTAACAACAGTTAATGTTATAATAATGATGCACAAATAGACCGCTAATGATTAAAAAAAAACTAACCAAGAGCAAACCCTACAAAACCCAATCAAACCCTAAATCAATCAAAGATGAAATAATCAGGGTGTGAACGATTTAAGGATGAGGCAATCGATAGTATAATGAATTAACGAATAAAAACCCTAACAACGATTTACGAAACCCTAAGTAGCCGAAACCCTAAAAAACGAACCACAAGCAACCAGATAAAAGTGCTCGATTTAGGTAAAGATTAACATAGGAATGTCGAATCAATACACAGAATCAAGACTGTTATGAGATGCGAAGTGGAATCCGATTAGAGTTTGAGTCAATTAGGTCATGTGTATCGCTAAAGTCGCCAGAGAGTTTAGGGTTTTTTTTATAAGTGAAGTTTGTAGGGCATACTGTGGTACTTTTTAGAGTTAATAATTGAACATTTGAAAAAGTATGTTACTATTAGATAGATTTAAATTTGAAAAGTATTGCTTAACAAGCGCAAAAAGTTCAAACATGAGATTATAGAAAGTGTACGTCACTTCGTCATTAGAATCAACAAATATAAATTTATTGTGTAGTCTATCACTAGTTTTCACTCTTTCTGTTCTATATTAAGTGTTTATATTACTATTTTGTGATATTTTCAAATAACGTCCATTATATATTTCAAACGATCAAAATAAACTCTAGTTGGTAAGATGATATTTGATTTATGCATTTTTTTTCTTTACTTTTAAAACCGCAATTTAACTATCTCACAACATTTACATAACATTTACATAGTTAGTGTGATTTCATAACACTATATATTTATTTTGAAAGTATACACATCTTATTGATAATGTAATGTTGATGGGGACACATCATATTTAATTCAATGTTTTCTTGCTGCAATCGATCAGTTGACATTCATGATGCATATTTATGATGAAGACTACTCTCCTTCTTATTACCATAAACACTCCAATCATTTATCATGCAATATCAAGAAGGACATATGTGGTGAACTTTCATAAACCTAACTTCATTTAATCTTTTTGTGTATTTGGTCATGGACGCAACATGTCATGTCTTCAAATATGGTACTTAGGATTATCATTTTTTTTCGACATGATTATGTTGACACCGTATAAGCAAAAGTAGTACCATACTTGGTGTTAGAAAATTGCGCGTTTATCTAGCATTCGTTTGTTCAAGGTCGGTAAACGATATGTGTTGTATTTTGGTCGTGTTATGTGATGAATCTAATTATTAAGAGACAAAAGCATATTTGAATTTGGATTTTTGTTGTACTAAATTTAGAATGTCGTTCGTTTAAAGTTATTATTTTTCGGTTCAAGAAGTCCTGTAATGTGGTCAATCTTATGGACATATGGAAGATTCCTCAAGTTCTTGTTCGTGCTGATCTTGAGTTTTGTTAGGCCTAATCGTGTTGTAATTCTGATTTTAGGAGCTTAGGTCTTTTGTAACATGAGTTGGCATGCCAATCTCATGGTAGTTAGTTTGAAGCACAAAAGGTGCGTATGATATGATAGTTAGTAAATGTGGTATGCAGCCACATTTCCTGTACTTATTTGTTTTCTTTTAAGTAATATATTTTACAAGGATAAAAACCCCTTTTACCTTAAATTTAGAATGCCATGAAGATTAGACAATGTTCTTGATACTAAAGTTAAGTAATCCGTGGAACTGTTTACGTGTTATAATATCCATTTTTGCTTGTGCTAATCAATTTTGTGTTTTCATCTTACCTAATTATTATGGGTATTATAAAAGAGTACATATGGATAGAATCTAAATCACAAGAACACAATACAAGATGCAGAAATCTCATGCAGTGTGCGTACCTTTTCCTGCTCAAGGTCACATAAACCCCATGCTAAAACTAGCCAAAATCCTCAATTCCAAAGGCTTTCATATCACCTTCGTTAACACAGAATTCAACCACCAACGCCTACTCAAATCTCAAGGATCCGACACCCTAAACCGCTATCCGTCTTTCCAATTTGAGACAATTCCTGATGGACTTACCCCACCGGAAAATCTAGATGCTACCCAAGACTTGGCATCTTTATTCAAGTCCTCATCTGAAAACTGTCTAGAACCTTTTAAAAGGCTTCTCACAAAAATCAATGCAACGACACTTCCGGTGAGTTGCATAGTTTCGGACGGTACAATGAGCTTCACACTTGATGCAGCAGATGAATTGGGCATCCCGGATGTTCTATTTTGGACACCTAGTGCTTGTGGTTTTTTGGGTTATGCTCACTATATTATGTTCAAGGAAAAGGAGTTAATTCCACTAAAAGGTACTCCATCTTTTGCATTACTACTGCTTGCATTAGGTAGTTTTATTTGTTTTTATAAAGGCGAGATGGATTCATTTAACTCTCCTTGGATATTATTTTGTTTTGAACATGCAGATCCCGCTGAATTAACTAACGGGTACTTGGATACGATCATCGATTGCATACCTAGCATGAAAGGCATGCGCTTAAAGCACATGCCGACTCTTTTGAGAACAACAAATCCAGAAGATATTTTGATCAATTTTTTTATCAGAGAAACTTCAAGATCCAAAAAAGCTTCAGCAATAGTACTCAACACCTTCGACGAGCTAGAGTCTGATGTGTTAAACGAACTATCATCGATTTATCCTCGTGTTTACACAATTGGACCATTACATGCCATTGCAAACAGCTTGGTGAACAAGGATTTGCAGCTTTTAGGTTCGAGTCTATGGAAAGAAGAGACAGAATGCCTTGAATGGCTAGACTCTAAAAAGCCTAATTCGGTCATTTACGTGAACTTTGGAAGCATAACCGTGATTACACCAGAACAACTAAATGAAATTTCTTGGGGACTTGCTAATAGTAACCAGAACTTTTTATGGATAATCCGACCAGACCTCGTTTCCGGAGACACTCAGATACTGGGAAAAAAATTCATGGAGGCTGCCAATGACAGGGGATTGTTGGCAAGTTGGTGCCCTCAAGAAAAAGTATTGAATCATCCATCAGTTGGAGGGTTTCTGACACATAGCGGGTGGAACTCGACCATGGAGAGTATATCTAGTGGTGTTCCGATGATTTGTTGGCCGTTCTTTGCTGAACAACAGACCAATTGTTGGTATTCATGTAATCGATGGGGCATTGGAATGGAGATGGACGGTGATGTTAATAGGAAACAGGTTGAGAAGCTTGTGAGGACTTTAATGGTGGAGGAAAAAGGTGAAGACATGAGAAGAATGGCTAGGATTTGGAAGAAAAAGAGTGAATCCTCGTCGTCTTGGTCGAACATAGACAACTTGATCAACCAAGTGTTGCTTCGATCCTAGGGTTCGAGTAGTTAGAACATGACATGTGTTTATGATGACTAAATCACATTGGTGTACGTGTACTTGAGTAATAAAACTGAATTTCTCTTATATCTTAGAAGTTAATTGCTTGTATCTTTAACACTCATGGTTCATGGGTATGTTTAATTTGAATAAGTATATGTACACTACATTTAAGCTCATTTACATATCTAAGCAAACAAGTATGACTTAATTTAACTCAGCTCATACCAAGTTGATTTAGTCTTAATCATTGTAAGTGAACAATTTATTTAGTGGTCTACTCTAGTGTGTTGGTAAAGGTATCTTTCTTATAAACAAGTACATAGTTAGGCTATCAAGGGGTATGTGGCTGAATTTATCGATCATAAGAAACGTACGACTCCATACCTGAATTAGGCCGATCGATCACTTGCATCAATATAATCTTAATTATGTTTGAAGTTTGTATTTTAGGTAAATAGTACGTATTGTTATAGCCATTGTATATATGTTAGGTAAATAGTATGATTGAAGTCTTTGTGATTTAGGTAAATGACATAATCACTGGATGTATAGTGGTCGAACATTATACATGTTTAGGTTCTTGGCCAGGATTAGGCCCGGTCCTTTTGGTGCAATTAGAATTCTCAGTCTAGCTGAAGCTAGCTAGTTATTGTAATAATAATGAAGGTTGAAAATGGCAATATAAGTACTGAGCTGGTCCTAACTAGGGCCAACACATTTAGCCTTCTGCAATTTTACAACATCACTAGCGATTATATATATACCTTTCGGTCCTTTCAACAATTCCCACTGATTGGCTGATATAAATCAAAGTTTTGATACAAGACATGAATATCACAATAAGTGGTCTGAATGTTCTTACGCCTTTCAATAGAAATGTCATTTTCCATCCGAAAATCGGCTGTGTTTCTAGTGTACAGGCCTCCCTCGTACCATTGACTTTAACCACTCGCCACAACCTCACTAGCAATATTTCTCAACCCCAGAAGCCAATATCAGCCGTTTCTGCTAATCTAGCCAGCTCTGCCACCTCGCTGCTCTCAATTGACAAGGGCACTCTTGGAAGCCATCTCGCTCAGCGCCTCGTCCAGATTGGTGTCTCGGACGTATTTTCTGTACCGGGTGACTTTAACCTGAGTTTGCTGGATCATCTCATTGCTGAGCCTGGACTCAACCTTATTGGCTGTTGCAACGAGCTGAATGCAGGATACGCTGCCGATGGATATGCCAGGTCTCGTGGTGTTGGTGCATGTGTTGTCACATTCACCGTTGGTGGACTTAGTGTACTAAACGCCATTGCTGGTGCGTACAGTGAGAATCTTCCTATTATATGCATCGTCGGTGCGCCAAATTCTAATGATTATGGATCAAACAGAATTCTTCACCATACGATCGGATTGCCAGATTTCAGCCAGGAGCTTCATTGTTTTAAGACAGTCACTTGCTATCAGGTTCAAAATTATTTGTCATTTTTTTTGGTAAAGGGTTTCCCCGGTAAATGTATTACTCCAAAAACGTTTAAGTACAACAGATGTGGGTGAATCCCACATCTCATCCCGTTACATAGGCGGTAAGACTAACATAACCAAGCAAACTACTTCTATAACGAAGATATGACAATGACTATATTACTATTGACTCAACATAACATCAAATATAATCTACTTCTTTTTTCGACCGCGAATCTTGATATCCCAAGCGTCACAGAAAGCCTGTCGATCTTTAGAGATACCATGATCATCGTACAAATCATCATCACTTGGATCATAATCATGATCCATTGTTTCTTTCCATTGTTCATACAAGCTCTTGGGCCCAACATTTGTCATTTCAACCACACTAAGAAATTCTACCGGTTATTATAGGACGAATTAGGATACAATTTTAATAACTCATCTAGGTTCCTGGTAGGGTTGATTAGGTTTTTGTGTTATGTCATTTTTGGTTTTCAGATTTAGATATTGAGGTGTAATTCATAGCGATATAAAATTTCAAAGGTTTCAAATTCAAATCCTTTGGACACAGATCAATTAGTTGAAGTTGAATTTTAGAAGACTTAGTTGTATTAGAGGTATAAATTAGTGTTAGCCACTTTTAAAATAATCTATATCTAGCAAATATTTTGCTTAACTAGTTGGTGTTTGTGACGTAGGCTGTGGTGAATAACTTGGAAGATGCACATGGACTAATCGATACTGCGATTGCCACTGCTCTCATAGAGAGCAAGCCTGTTTATATCAGCATTGCTTGTAATTTGCCTGCAACGCTTCATCCAGCTTTAAACCGAGCACCCATCCCATTTTTCCTATCTCCCAAGTATGTTTCTAAAAAATCCTTCAATACTAGCATATCGTAAAAAGTTTTGAGTTTATGCATGATTTTTGATGGTGTAGGTTGAGTAATAGAATGAGTTTGGAAGCAGCTGTCGAGGCTGCAGCAAAGTTTCTAAACAAGGCTGTGAAGCCTGTAATTGTGGGCGGACCTAAACTGCGTACTGCTCACGCATGCCAAGCATTTTTGGAATTGGCAGATGCTTCTGGCTATGCTCTCGCTGTAACACCAACAGCGAAAGGGCTAGTCCCTGAGTGCCATCCTCATTTCATGGGGACGTATTGGGGCGTTGTAAGCACAACATTCTGTGCGGAAATTGTTGAATCAGCTGATGCTTACGTTCTTGCTGGACCTATGTTCGATGATGGAATCTCTGTAGGCTATTCTCTCCTGCTCAAGAAAGATAAAACTATAACCGTGCAACCTGGTCGCGTCATGATTGGAAATGGACCAACTTTTGGTTGTATTCTGATGACGGATTTCTTCCAAGCTCTAGCCAAAAGACTAGATAAGAACACAACTGCGTACGAGAATTACCATCGGATTTACGTGCCGGAAGGGCGTCCTCTCAAATGTGCACCTAACGAGCCATTGAGAGTTAATGTTCTCTTTGAACATATTCAGAAGCTGTTGTCAAGTGACACAGCAGTGATTGCGGAAACAGGGGATTCATGGTTTAATTGCCAGAAACTTAAGCTGCCACAAGGATGTGGGTAAGCACTAAAGACGGTAACATTTCAGTACATGCATTTTTGTCTCATTGTAGTATTTTGATTATAGAAATTGGTGTTAAAGGTACGAGGTACAAATGCAATACGCGTCGATTGGGTGGTCTGTTGGTGCTACACTTGGGTATTCACTAGCTGCAACTGATAAGAGAGTGATTGCTTGCATTGGGGATGGCAGCTTCCAGGTATATGCAAACACTAACGGCTTTCTTGACACAAATTTGAGTATTTCTTTATCGCTTATTTTTAAATACAGGTTACAGCCCAAGATGTCTCAACAATGCTGCGATGGGGGCAGAATCCCATAATTTTCCTGATAAACAATGGCGGTTACACCATCGAAGTAGAGATCCATGATGGGCCTTATAATGTGATTAAGAATTGGAACTACACAGGATTAGTCGATGCAATCCAGAATGGCGAGGGAAAATGTTGGACCAAAAAGGTGAACGTATCACATTTAGTAATTTTGAACCATTATTATTGGTTATTTACATAACATTTGGACAAAAAGCGTTTGCAAGTCAATCTCGGCGATCCTTTTACCAATTTACCTTGTTTCAGGGACCACCCTTGAAACACCATTTTCTAGCTCTAATAGATATGAGAAGAGATCAATGTTTAACATTTATTGCATATACATGATATTTAGGTGTTATGTGAAGACGACTTGATTGAAGCAATAGAGACAGCAAATGGAGCTAAAAAGGATTGCTTGTGCTTCATTGAGGTGATGGCTCACAAAGACGATACAAGCAAAGAGTTGCTTGAGTGGGGTTCGAGAATGTCAGCTGTTAATAGTCGACCTCCAAACCCTACGTAAAGGTGAACCGCGTATAGTTTGGTGACTTTATTATTACAATCTTGTTCTTATTTCATGACATAATTGTAACTACAAAATAATGATTTAATGCATTATCATGCAAGTTCTAGTCCACTGGACATAGTATCAGATTTATCAAATTATGTTCGTTTTCATTATTTCTTAATTAATTCTAAAGCAAAACATACAGTTAAAGTGTATATAACAAAGTCTATGGCTAGTCAAGAACTAACAAATTACCCGGTTGACTAGAAGCGGAAACACATCATGAGACACTCCAAACAAGAATACGAACAGCCCTTGCAATATCCTTAACCTCGACTAGTAAGTAATACACACACGAGAGATCCAAACGTTTGTTTATAGATCAATGGAAAAGATAACGGTACACTTGACCCTTCCCCTCACCTTTATTTATAATAGATGAGGGGGAAGGAAAACCGACTCCAAGAAGGACATGGAAACCGGCTCATAAGCTGCTAAAAACTAAAACAGTCTTATCTATATGTCGGTTATATCTCATGCAAACCGACTAAAACACAGTCTAATAATCTCAATGAAATGATTCATTAAAAAAAAAATAAAAAATCAACCATTTCCAAATTATGAAAATTCTCTTGGAGCATTGTTAGTCAAAAGTTGGAACTATTTAAAAGTTTGGCGGCATCTAGGCCATCTTCATTTCTCCTATCCGGAAAAAAGTGTACGGACGATTTGGTTATGCATGAACTAGTTAGCGATATCAGAATGAGAGTTTTCTTATGGAAAAAGTCCACAAGTGTTAGCATTTGATGAGGATAGATTGACTATGACAAGATCATGTTAATTCTTTGAATTCCACATGTCTATTAACAACCCCAAGGTATTGACAAGAGTATGTTAATTCTTCTAGATACGTGCACACACAGGGGTGGTACCACAATGGGCAGTGTGGGCACTGCCTCCACAAAATTTATTCAAGTAATGTCGATTGATCACGAAATTTCATTTTGCTCCCATAAATGGGTAAATAGTATAACTGTGAAAATTTATCCGATAGCTGCATCACGGTCAAGTGGTTATGGATATTTTTACTTTCGTTGAGATATAATGTTCAATTGTTGTGCTACTCTATAAATTTTTGTGAATTTTTGTTATCCAATATTTTTATTTTTTGCTTCAACTACTTGTGATAATTTATATCAGAAAAATTAATATGTGCTAAATGAGCTATGCTACAACTACAAAAGGTTTACAAAAAAACATCCAAAAAAATGAGATGTTATGTTTTAATTGGGTTAATAAAAGAGAAAAGAGATAAGTTAATACAAAAGCCACCAATCAAAACATAACACCTCATTTTATGGATATTTTTTTGTAAACCTTTTATCTTTGTAGCATAGCTCTTGCTAAATATTGTGCATATCATCATCAATTCTTAGGTTTGGTTCTTACATGCAAATAAATACCGAAAAATTCACTTTTATTAAAAGTAAAATCGATTTCATTATAGCAACAAAGTTCGAGTTACTGAAATGACCCGACTGACACCTACTTTTAACTTTTGCCCCCTTTTAAAGGTTTTTCTGATACAGCCCTGTGCACACACCTTAGCTTTTCCTAAAAGTCACTGCATATAAATGCAATATTTATGTCGCATGGACATAAAATTACATGGAACCAAATATATAGCTACACATTACAAATATATACATTTATGGAAAATAATGAATAGTAACGAAGACTTGTGAATAGTAACCTGCTATTCATTACAATTTTTAAAAAGACCCCTTTAACTATTTTTTATTTTTTATTTTTTTTATTTTTTTAATTTTAAATAAAATGTTTTCATAAAAAATCTCTAAGATATAAACATTTTCATAAAACCCTCTAATCTCTAAATAATTTTATAATCTCTTCATAAAAATAAAAAACCTTAAGTTATAATACATGTCATAAAGCCCTCTAATTTATAAACATTTTCGTAAAATCTCCGTATACATTAACCAAAAAATATGAATTATTGAAACTAAATTATGAACAATATTATTACTATTCATTACAAAATTCAAAACCAGTTCCATAATAAAAACTATGTCCTGTTTAATCATTTTTATATTATATTAAACATGTAAAAAAGACATTAGACTATAAAACGTTTTCATAAAACCTACTAACATATAAATATTTTAATAAAATATGTTTTTATAAAACCCTCAAATCTACTAATACTATTATAATTTTTCATAAAAACCTCTTAGGCTATAAGACAAGTCATACAACCCTTAACTTATAAAGAGTTTCATAAAATCTCTCTAAACTAACAGGAGAAATTAATATTTATTATTATTATTATTATTATTATTATTATTATTATTATTATTATAAAAACTATCACTTCATTAGAAAACCAAAAGGATATTACAAAAAGTTGGTGGGAAGCCGAGACACTAGTTGGGCTCTCACTCCTTTCTAAATACAAAAACTTAGCCTATGAAAAATAAAAGCCCCACTTTTGACATTATTCGAGTGGCTGACGGCAATAGTCTTGATACGTGAAAGTGTATCCAAGGCTTCCGCATTAAGCTCCTCGAATGTAGAAAAAGCAAATGGAACAAACTTGTAGCCATTTTCTTCACATTTGGACATATATTTTTTTTTTCTTCTTCTCCACAACGTTATGTAAGGCTACCCCTGGAGCCCACAAATTTGCATCAATGCCCGCAAAAGGAGAGATCCCAGTGACACCCAAACATGTGTACTTACCTTGGATCCAGTTGAATAATAGCAAGTCTGCCGGGCGTAACTCTTTCCCATCCCTCGAAAGAAACCCCATTGGGGCTTCCTTTTTCACCAAAATCCCAACCTTGGAGCATATGTCGACAAGAATATCGCGTACCAGGTTATGTCTAAATTTCACCCCCACTTCACTGGAACAATGAACTGCATGGTCTCCCCATTGGTCCATACGATGTTTGCAGCTCGGACAAAGACAATCTTCAGAAAACATAGGTATGGTAAGCCTATAACGCAATACCGAACGGAATTGGCGATGATTCATCCTTTGGCCTAACCCATCAATAGGTATACTAAATAGGAAATCTTGTGCATGTGGAGCCCGGGTACAACTGAGGATAGCCACTTGCCTTGGACTTAACGAATACTTGGAAACAAGATCTTTCTCTATGACACCAAAGTAACACTTTGCCAAGGTTTTCATCATATGAGGGGCAGGACCGTCAGAGGCGACAGAGAGCATGTCTGTGTTACAAGCACTGTTAAAAATATCAAGAGCATGCTGAAACGAAGAACCATGAGAATTAATACCCGTTTTTACCAGAATATGGTCCTGCATATCATTAGTTTGTAAACAAGAGGCGAGGAAAGCGTATTGGATAATGTCACTCGCCGCATGGATGCCCACTCCACCCATCTTGATTGGGAGGGTGGCAAGCCGCCACTGCCAGTCACCAAACCCCGGTCCGGAGGCTGTAATTATTATTATTATTTTAATCAAACCCCCTTAAGCTGTAAAACATTTTCATGAGACCCCCTAATTGATAAACATTTTTATAGAATCTTCTGTAAAGCAAACTTTTTTTTGCCACAAGATGAGTACTTATACTATGATTAATGTGAGTATGATATTACAATATCTCTAATCTTTACGTGATTTTAAGTCACATAAACCAATAAAAATGTAAGTGTTTCACCTTTTAACTATGTATTAATAACAAAATATCGCATGTATCAAATTTTTATTTCAGTTACTCTTAATTTTGAAAATATTATCAGCGTAAAGCTTTCTATAATGCGATTAAATTGAGTTTAGTATAAAACAAAATTCATTTTATGTTTATTTCTTTTTGTTAATCAATATATGAAAATATTAAAAACTTTTTCATTCACTTATTTAGTCTTACATAACTTTTGAGATAAATCTCCATGTTCTCATTTATAATATAGAAGCCGTTTCAAGTTTATTTTTTATAATATATGTAAGATAAAAAGAGATGTGTATTCATTTTTAATGTTATTATAATGGTTTACATACAACATATCATAATCATTAGTTACACCGTCGTTATTTAGCTTTTAAGTGTCGACCAAATAAACAGACCTTAAATTTTATCAATGACCATCAATAATTACTCCCAAACATACATTAAGCCAAATAATATACAATTATACTCCAAAAACTCTATAGCAAAAGATTTAAAATTTTAAACTCCGTCGCAAAGCGCGGTTTTAAAATCCTCATTAGCCTACATTCTAAAGTGATTAAGGTTGTCTAACAAAGAAGCTGTTCGTCTACATTTAATAAGTAAATCAAATTTCTCATGCGTCTGAAATCTTTTATTGTTTAAGGATCAGTCCCAAATAGTATAGTTATAACAACTTGGTCATTATCGTCTAATATATCTGACCATAAAGCAAGTGTAAAAGAAATGTATAGTACATGCAGCAATAACATGGCAAAAATAAACAAACCAGTTTCACAACATTTGAATATTAATTAGTATAAGATTTAGGTTAGAAACTGAATCATATATGTTAAGAAAATGAAACTCCAACCTGAAATGATAATTAAAGTTTTTAGAACAATTATAACTGAGTTCTAAATATCGTAAAATAAATTGATACCAGACGCCATTCAGGTACTAATTTAGGTATCTTTCATTTCTCAATTCCATCTAAAAAAAGTATAATAGTAACTTCTTTCCATCGAAAGATGAATACCAAAATCGTAGGTCTAGATGTCTTTACGTCTTCAAATAGTATGAGTAGTATAGTTTACCCTCCGATAATCGCCAATGTTTGTTGCATACAGCCCACCTTCATACGTATGACTTCAACCCCTCGCCACAAACTTGGTCGCTGCTCTTGCTCTTGGCAGCCGAGGAAACTCTCAGCCATCAGTGCCACTCTCACTGCCACAACCTCCTCTCTAAACTCAGCCAACGAGGCCAATCTGGGACGCTACCTCGCTCGCCGCCTCGTCCAGATTGGTGTCTCTGACATATTTACTGTACCGGGTGACTTCAACCTGAGTTTGCTTGATAGTTTCGTTGCTGAGCCTGGCCTTAATCTCATTGGATGTTGCAACGAGCTTAATGCAGGATATGCTACCGACGGATATGCTAGGTCACGTGGTGTTGGTGCATGTGTTGTCACGTTCACCGTTGGTGGACTAAGGCTATACGCAGTGGAGGAGGTTGGCATCGGTTGGCAAGGTCGGTCGTGGTCGGTTGGCCCGTTGTGGAGGTCTCGGTCGTGCTCGGTTGGGGAGAGATGGAAGACAAACTCGGTTGGCCTCACAACCGAGTATAAACTCAAACTTTACCCTTTTTTTTTTCAAAACTTTACCACTTTTACAACATTATAAATACCAACCTCAAACACATTTTTAAACACACAATTTCAAACACAATTCAAACACAATTCAAACAACTTCTCTTCAATAATCATCATGTCACAAAGAAAAACTCCCAACTCAAAAACCCGACGATCCCGACTTCCCCAAAATTCCCCGAACTTGAATTTCTCACCGGATCCACCGTTTCAATTAACCGGTTTAACACCACCACAAAATCGGGATGTTCGTTTTGAAGCACCTGGTTTTAATTATCAAACACGACTACCACAACCCAACCCTAATCAAAACCCATTTTACGTCAATCGTCCATATTTCCCACCGGGTCGTCCGGTATCAATCAAAACCAAGCACCAAGCGGTTCGTCATATCATCCTAACATGGATTTCTCACAATCTTTCCAACCTAATCAATCGTTTTCACCGCTTCATGCTGTTAATCTTGATATGGATTATGAGCATTTTATGGAATTCCCTCCTGCTCAATGCTTCACGTCTCAACAATACCCGACTCAAGATGCTTCGATGGGACAAGGTTCGGGGCACGGTTCATACCACGGTTCTATTCGTGTTGAAGACGATGTCGAAGAGACGTCACCCGTCAAATCAAAGAAGGTTACAAAACGGGCTACATAGGGGAAGGGCAAGGGCAAGAATGTTGCAACCGCACCCGTCGTACCATGGACAAAAACGGAAGAAGTCGCGCTTTGTAGAGCTTGGGTACATGTGTCAGAAAATTCTGAAAGAGGGAACTCTATCAACCGGAGTGGGTTTTGGGATGAGGTGATAGCGTACTTTGAAAGTGAAACTGGTTCAACAAGAACCTACAACTCCATAACGACCAAATGGAAGGGTAGGATTCGTTCTAGGGTTGGTTTCTTTTGTGCAATTATGGATAATATCAAGGATAATCACGGTAGCGGTGAGAATGACGAAGACGACTATGAAAAGGCTTGTAACGAATACCGTGTGCTTCACAAGCATGAGTTTACATTGAAGGAGTGTTGGAAAGTTTTGAGAGGGCATTCTGCTTGGAAAACTGTTGAGATGCCTACTTTCACCAAGACTAGTCGGAAGAAATCCAGGACTTCGGAAACCACCTCGGGGTCAACAAAAGGTCCTTTTCATCCCCAAGACGTGGATGATTCTGAAGAAGAAGAGACTCGAGAATCACGACCCAAAGGTCGTGACGCAGCCAAGAAGAAATCACACGAGCCACCCGCTTCATTTGTTACTAATATGGCCAAGAACTTTTTCAAGATCAAAAGTTCAAATAAGGAAAAAACCAAGAATATGGAAGAGGAATACATAAAGTTGAAGCAGAAAGAGATGGAGCTTGCAGAGGCAAGGGCAAGGCGAGCCGAAGAGTTAAAAAGGGAGAAACTTGAGCTCCAACGTCAGCAGCTTGCAATGGCAGCACAATCAACCCGGACGCAAGATTTAATTTTCTACAACACACCTCTCGACACAAATATGCCCCCACGACAACTACAAGAACTTGAACAACTTAAGGCCGCAATCAAAGAACGTTACACCTTAGATTATTAAGTTGCAGTTTTTAATAAGTATTGTAACGTCTACGTTTTATTAGTTTAAGTTTTTAATTATTGTTGTAATGTTAAGTATTTTTATTAATGAAGTTTAGTTTAGTTTTTAAAAATATTTGAATTAAAAAAAAAAAAAAAAAAAAAAAAAAAAAAAAAAAAAAAAAAAATCTCAGATCACCACTGTGGCAACTAGGTCGTCGTCAGGTCGTCGGAGAGAGAAAGTTGATGTGTCACCGACGAACTAGGTCGCCATTGTGCATAGCCTAAGCGTGCTTAATGCTATTGCTGGTGCGTACAGTGAGAATATTCCTCTTATATGCATTGTTGGGGGACCAAATTCCAATGATTACGGAACAAACAGAATTATTCATCATACTATTAGATTGCCAGATTTCTGCCAGGAGCTTCGTTGTTTTGAGACGGTCACTTGCTATCAGGTTTGAGATCTACAGTAAATATATGACTCCAATTTCTAATTACTTTTTGTATCGCAAATGTATCACGTAGCCTGGCCTCTAATGAGGTTTGAACCCCTGACATTTGATTGATCGTACCACTTTGCTTTGATCTCCAATGCACCGCTATAGATGTTTCTGAAAAAGCTTGATTCATAGACATGCACTACAAATTCATTACTGATATCAAAATTCAAAGCTATAAAACTATGCACCTATATACAGTCACATTAATTAGTTGAAAACTTGAAGTTCGATTTTATTGGTATATTTAACATAAAGACTTAAACGTTTTACCGCGTATGAGGTTTGGCCGTTATCTAAAATCGTAGAGACTAGTGAATTCCCTATTGATTGATCTGACGGGGACTATTCCATTAGACAATGAGGGAATGAAAAATACAATTCGATATGCCAATATGAGCCAATTTTGAAAGTCCATAATCACATAACTCATAAACAGTGATATCTTACCTGGGGTGCCTTATATGGACTGAAAGCTCGCGAAGAACAAAAAATTCTTTGCAACTTACGATGGTGGTGTGACACATTTTGAGAATGAAAAGTTCAAAATTTTAGAAAAAAATGATATCTAATCTTAAAAAGTTCAACCAATTCAAAACAAAAACAAGTGTTGGTGTTATTAAAGATATTGGAGTACTTTTTTAACGCAATTTACAATCACCATGAGCAGCTAAACAAAATCATGTTTAGAAAAGTTTATCTAGGGCTCATATGGATTTTAGTCACAGCGAGGTGCCTGAGTAACGCAATGTCTGCCCCTCAAGAAATTTTCTGTCCATCTAAGAAATGGTATGTAACTCTTCATGGTTTGAGTCTTTGAGAGTTGTTTTTTATGATCATATTGTATGATGAACCACTTGCCTGCTACTTCTTGGACTTGATCCATATGAAAAATATGAAAATGATGCCTGAAATTGCACAATTGTTTGTTTAATTTTCTGGTGTTTTTAACGTAGGCTGTGGTGAATAACTTGGAAGATGCACCTCAACTGATCGATAAGGCGATTGCAACCGCTCTGAAAGAGAGCAAACCTGTTTATATCAGCATCTGCGGTAATTTGCCGTCAATTCCTCATCCTACTTTTTACCGAGATCCGATCCCATTTTTTATTTCACCCAAGTACGTTCCAAAAAAAGCTTTGAAATTTATGCACATTAATTGTAGATCTTGTTGGAATTATATAACATGACAATCATAAATATAAACAATAAACATCAAAGTAAGTGCGGAAGCGTAAAGGATGTATTAACGAATAATTAATTAACATAAAAGAATATGCGTACCTTTTCTTGATTCTAGCCGAACAAGAATCAAATCCCCAAACTAGCAATTAGGATGAACCCTAATTAGGGTTTATAGGATTATAAAAAATTACCCCTTACCTTTTTGTAATTCAATCCAAGATAATAACAAAAGTATGTTATTACTATGTTCTTGTACACACGTACTAATACCAAGTAAAAGATTATGCTAGTAATAATAACACAAAACGATTTTTCTTGACACTCAAATAAATTCGATCATAATGAAGGAGAAAACAAAACTGCATGTAATTGGTATTGATCATGCGTACATACTACATGCATGTATGATACATGCATGATATATCATAGTACCATGCAAAATCATTATTCCATATGGAACAATTGTAACACCCCAACCCGACAAGGGTAAAGATATCACAATACGGTTTCATATCAGAACTTTAACTAATGTACAAAAGCGGAAGCCTTTACAAAAACTTACAAAAGATAATATAAATAACTTATATTCAAAATAAATCTAAGATCTCTATGGTCAAAGTCTTGCTCTCAGTTCTAATCTCAAACCCAGATCAGCTATCCCATAAGCTCATCTTGAATGCTAAATACCTGCCGCAGGAAAAGAAAAGTGCGGCTGAGCTTACAAAGCCCAGTGAACGGATATAACGAAACAAAGGCTAAAACAAAATAAATATACAAATACGAAATCAAAATGAAATAATGACGAAGGATCTTTTAGGATTCTGCTGAAACACAAATATACAGAGATCCAAACAACCACATAACAGTTTAGACATCACATAGCACATTAAAGACACCAAAAACAAACACATCGGAACAACCAAACACTAAACATATCAACAATAACAGATTACGTATAAACCAAACGGAAAGTCCAAAACTAACGGAACCTGTTCCTAGAAAATAAACATGGCATTCATACAAATCAAGAAATCAACATCTATAGCACTTAATTCAATAATATAGCAGCGGAAATAGCAGACAGATCATGGCAGACATAATAGCTAAACCAGTTCTCATATCAATTCCTAACCTTAGCAGAGTTTCAACATGGCAGGTCACATACGCAGTCAGATAATTAACCTTCAATATACCCAATTATACACTAGCACATTAATCTCGTAGATCAACACATTCACGTAACGATAACAAATCATAATATCAGATATACGAATCATATTTTAACGTATTAATCTCATCCTAGCATGGCAACTAAATCACTTAAACAAATACGTCATAGGCACATTTACAAACATATCATAGTAAAATATCATTCTTCTTCAAAAGTAACTTCAGAAAATAAATGGAGTAGCTAGCTCCCAGATTTTGTGAAGACGCGTATTGCACACGACATCATTCACCAGATAACATATCAGATAACAGATCAGATCTAGGATGCATCCATACGCCCCTTCCTACATATTCAAAAATATGCTTCACCATCCAGAGACGTGGTAGAACATCACTCTACTGCCCTAGAGTCATATCAGAGGTGCATCACTGATACGGACATGGAACCTCCATGACTAGTTAAATATTTGGTTATAGTCAACCAACTTAAGTCAAACAGATTTCAGATATAACACAGATCATAGTCACACACAAGGTCACAGAATCATATCAGATAGTTCATATCAAAAGGTTCATATTCAGATAGTCAGAAATCATAAATTCATATCATAGTGGCATATCATATATTCATAACCAGAAGTTCATAGCCAGAGGTTCATAATCATAAGTTCATAATCCAATATAGCAGGGTTCAACAATTTCATATATCAAAGTCTTCCTAACATAAGTTCACATCAGATATTGCATAGTTCACTAGAACATAAGTTCAGATAAGTAACAGATCAAACATTCAGAAAAGGTTCATAGCAATGGCATCGGGAATCCTAATAAGTGAAACAGAAAAACGAACGTAAAGAACATCATACGGAACCTTTACTAAAAAGGTCAGAATATCTGTACGATAACACAAGTGTCTTAAAGTAAGACAGAATATCCGTACCTTAAAGCAAATGAGAAGAAAAGCAACAAATGAACGAATACGAAGATGTAACGTCGCGTCTCCTCCAACGAATCTACACGAATTATGATTTTTTTAATACTTATTAGTATAACGAATTAATCTCATTAATACTTTTAGAGTTGTCAGATTATTCTCATTTTTAGTGACGGACGGAATTACAACGTTTTAGGGTTTCAACTATTAATTAGCCAAACGTATGGGTTTAATATGATAATTATCTTATTTAAGAGCTTATATGATCATCATTCATAGCATAGAGTTTACAAATGTCAAAGACGGATTTTTAAGACTCTCTTCCAAAATAATTTACACAACTTCTATAACTCACATGAAATAACGAAATTACACATTTAGCTTTTAACCCTAATCCACTTCCTATTTATGTTCTAGGGTTTCTGTACTTTCAATATTACTTATTACGCATTTAATTAACTTGTCACTTCTTTTAATGATTTCCACTTTTTAACCTAGAACGTAAATGATAACAAACCGAAATTAACTTAAACTCATGCGTGTCTTTACAAAAATCAACGTACACTTGTTGAACCCATAATTGCTCAGAATTACATATTACACCCTTAATATCTTTAATTATACGATCTAACCTTATATTATCAGATTTTACACTTTTAGCCCAAAGGTTTTAGAATTTACAAAACATACCCTTTTAAGTTAAATACAATTCGAATGGCTCTCTAAATATCCAAAATTACACGTTTAACCCCCACACTTACTTTATACGTTTAGTACATGTATTTTACTGTTTCACAAAAATAACCTTTAAGTTTCAATATTTACAAAACCAACCCACAACTTTTATGTAAAACCGATTAGGTCAAAATTCAAAAGCAAGCCCTAAACCTAGGTTACACCAATCATTAGCTCATCATTACTACTTCATTAATTACCTCTAATGATTACAAGAAAACCCTAGCTTATGCAAAACCCTAATTGTCCCTTTTTAATTCTTTCCTTTTTCCATGTTAAATCGAACCCTAAAACTCAAAACAATTCATACAAGCTTCGAATTCCTAAATACATATTTTATTCAGGTCTTATAACATGTAATAGCTTCTGGAAAAATTAATTCATGATCTCTAAAAATATTATAAGCTCATTCGTTAATTGTATACGCTTTTTAGGGTTTTAGATTCCAAATAATTTAATACGACATCTTAAACATGCATGGCCAATTTTTATGTGTTATATACGACTTATAGGACTGAAATCAACATTAGAAACATACCCTTGATGAGCTTGAATCGTTGGAACAAAAGAAGCACAAAACCTCTATTTGCCGAAACCCTAATTGTTTCAAAAACTAACCACGATTACAACAGCAACTTAGGAACTCTATCACTATTTTTCCCACCTTGTTTACCTCCAAACTTATCCAAGAAAATTGGTCTCAAGCTCTGGAAACTGGAATTCGATTTGTTAGGGGTTTTGAAGTCGGTTTGGGAATAATCGGTGTTTAGGGATTATGAGGAACCGAATATATGTATATATACTTGAGCTACTATTTTTCTTGTGGGCTTTATAATACATTGGACTTAAATTAAATGGTCTCTTACTAATATAAATTTATATTGGGCTTTTACTAATTAATTTCTTTTATAAAATTTAATTAAATATATTCGGCAATTATAAAAATACAAAACTAATTTTTATAAAGTTATAAACTATAAAAATTACCTTTACAAAGTGTTTATTATTTATTTAGATCATGTGGGATATTTCTTAGAAATTTTCTGAATTTACATAGCTTATTTGATATTCTTTTGAATTAATTATTCATACTTTTGATTGTAGGGGTATTTTGGTCTTTTTGTGAATTTTATAAATTCAGGTATTACAATTCTTCCCCTCTAAAAGAAAATTTCGTCCTCGAAATTGGACAAGACGGAACAGAACAGAGAACGAATCGGATTTCAGGACTTCTAGGAATATAACGAACGTTAATCTTATCTCGGCACAAATGAATTTCTTATTAGAATATTCAAACTCAAACTTATTCAGAAATCAAATAAATAATCAAATACTTATAATAGATAATTACATACGTATCAGAATAATGGCGGAGAACAGAGGAGACGCAGAAAATCGAACGACAAATTCTAACTTATTCAGATATCAATTGATGAGGACATCATATGCATAGACGGAATAAATCCTATCGGCCTCAATAGTCGCAGAAATAAGTGAAGACATATAAACTTAGGGCGGTCGTAGCAATCTATAGGTTCGTACAGATCATAAAACTTCAGATTCCAAACGTACAAAACTTATACGAAACAGATATCGACGAAAACTCATAAATAGGTACGAAATTCAAACGAACATGAGGAGCACCAAATAACAGATACAAGTCAAAGTCTTCACACACATCAATCACAGGCATTTCCCAGACGTCGTATACCTTCAATAAGTTCAGATTATGTGATCTCGGTATTATTACGTTGATCAGGCGTCATAATACTTGCATCACATAACAAGTTCTTATTGTCATTATATTCGGTCTCGGGTCATGACAAAACACATAACTAATATCATAACAAAAATATACCACATACAGATAGCAAGTAACATACTATAACAAACCAGATACGCATAAGTATACCATCATGATGGCCATACTTCATCCAAGCGGTAATTAAACCACATTACTAAGAAAACGAATAGCAGACGAAACTTATGAGGACTAACGGAAACTTAACGAATCTATCAGGAAGAAACAACAACAGACAGGAATTATACTTTCAAATTTTGCTTTATTTCCATTAATCAAACAAAATTTGCAGAATCGTCTTAAGATGAACTTCCAAAACAAAACCTAATGATCCAAGATTCAATCGTCAAAATGAAAACAAAAGCACCTAGCTCAAAATCAAATGTCAGCAAATTCTCATAAAGAGGGTAACTAATTAGAAACGAAACTCCTATTCTTGTGTCGGATTGAACCTACTAGTAGCCGTAGACTCCAAATCCGAATCCACCTCGTATTCCTCTTCTTCCTCTTCCTCTTCGTCTTCCTCGTCTTCCTCGCTTATCCATCTGTTCTTGTTTCCTTCATGCTGTGGTAGTAAGCGACTAGCAAAGCCACCTTTTCGCTTCCTCTCTTCCTCCTCCGGCACACGATCCACAAAGGCATACAGATCGCGACTCTCAGCTCGTCCTACTCCTTCATCCTCAACGAACTTGGGACACCTACCAGGATATCTAGTAGTGAAACCTTCGTTGTCAACAACCTTAGTTTCATATTCCTCCACCACCTCTCCGTCAATGGTCTTCAAGGTCAGCTTCTCCTCGATGGTGCATGGCCACATAAAGGCCGGAACTTTTATCCTCTTATTAGTCCGCTTCACTTTACCATACCTCGTGCAGCCCTTAGCAATGATAACGGCCCACTTCATCTTCTCCTTATGTTGCCTAGCCGGTCTTTGATTACTCCTATCAGATGAACTAGGTCGACGGGGAATAACCATCTAAAAGAAATACCAACTATCAGCAAAACTTAAATACGATAGGGTACGCAAAGAAGTACGCAGAAGGGAAAATCCTAAATCTACCCACTTCTCACAGGTCATAGCCTAAGCTCTAAGGGTCCTAAAACCTGTCTCTGATACCATAAATTGTAACACCCCAACCCGACAAGGGTAAAGATATCACAATACGGTTTCATATCAGAACTTTAACTAATGTACAAAAGCGGAAGCCTTTACAAAAACTTACAAAAGATAATATAAATAACTTATATTCAAAATAAATCTAAGATCTCTATGGTCAAAGTCTTGCTCTCAGCTCTACTCTCAAACCCAGATCAGCTATCCCATAAGCTCATCTTGAATGCTAAATACCTGCCGCAGGAAAAGAAAAGTGCGGCTGAGCTTACAAAGCCCAGTGAACGGATATAACGAAACAAAGGCTAAAACAGAATAAATATACAAATACGAAATCAAAATGAAATAATGACGAAGGATCTTTTAGGATTCTGCTGAAACACAAATATACAGAGATCCAAACAACCACATAACAGTTTAGACATCACATAGCACATTAAAGACACCAAAAACAAACACATCGGAACAACCAAACACTAAACATATCAACAATAACAGATTACGTATAAACCAAACGGAAAGTCCAAAACTAACGGAACCTGTTCCTAGAAAATAAACATGGCATTCATACAAATCAAGAAATCAACATCTATAGCACTTAATTCAATAATATAGCAGCGGAAATAGCAGACAGATCATGGCAGACATAATAGCTAAACCAGTTCTCATATCAATTCCTAACCTTAGCAGAGTTTCAACATGGCAGGTCACATACGCAGTCAGATAATTAACCTTCAATATACCCAATTATACACTAGCACATTAATCTCGTAGATCAACACATTCACGTAACGATAACAAATCATAATATCAGATATACGAATCATATTTTAACGTATTAATCTCATCCTAGCATGGCAACTAAATCACTTAAACAAATACGTCATAGGCACATTTACAAACATATCATAGTAAAATATCATTCTTCTTCAAAAGTAACTTCAGAAAATAAATGGAGTAGCTAGCTCCCAGATTTTGTGAAGACGCGTATTGCACACGACATCATTCACCAGATAACATATCAGATAACAGATCAGATCTAGGATGCATCCATACGCCCCTTCCTACATATTCAAAAATATGCTTCACCATCCAGAGACGTGGCAGAACATCACTCTACTGCCCTAGAGTCATATCAGAGGTGCATCACTGATACGAACATGGAACCCCCATGACTAGTTAAATATTTGGTTATAGTCAACCAACTTAAGTCAAACAGATTTCAGATATAACACAGATCATAGTCACACACAAGGTCACAGAATCATATCAGATAGTTCATATCAAAAGGTTCATATTCAGATAGTCAGAAATCATAAATTCATATCATAGTGGCATATCATATATTCATAACCAGAAGTTCATAGCCAGAGGTTCATAATCATAAGTTCATAATCCAATATAGCAGGGTTCAACAATTTCATATATCAAAGTCTTCCTAACATAAGTTCACATCAGATATTGCATAGTTCACTAGAACATAAGTTCAGATAAGTAACAGATCAAACATTCAGAAAAGGTTCATAGCAATGGCATCGGGAATCCTAATAAGTGAAACAGAAAAACGAACGTAAAGAACATCATACGGAACCTTTACTAAAAAGGTCAGAATATCTGTACGATAACACAAGTGTCTTAAAGTAAGACAGAATATCCGTACCT
This sequence comes from Chrysanthemum seticuspe, assembly GCA_019973895.1. Classification (NCBI taxonomy): domain Eukaryota; kingdom Viridiplantae; phylum Streptophyta; class Magnoliopsida; order Asterales; family Asteraceae; genus Chrysanthemum; species Chrysanthemum seticuspe. Next base: position 360,343,257 of record BPTQ01000009.1, read on the forward strand.
TAAAGCAAATGAGAAGAAAAGCAACAAATGAACGAATACGAAGATGTAACGTCGCGTCTCCTCCAACGAATCTACACGGATTATGATTTTTTTAATACTTATTAGTATAACGAATTAATCTCATTAATACTTTTAGAGTTGTCAGATTATTCTCATTTTTAGTGACGGACGGAATTACAACGTTTTAGGGTTTCAACTATTAATTAGCCAAACGTATGGGTTTAATATGATAATTATCTTATTTAAGAGCTTATATGATCATCATTCATAGCATAGAGTTTACAAATGTCAAAGACGGATTTTTAAGACTCTCTTCCAAAATAATTTACACAACTTCTATAACTCACATGAAATAACGAAATTACACATTTAGCTTTTAACCCTAATCCACTTCCTATTTATGTTCTAGGGTTTCCGTACTTTCAATATTACTTATTACGCATTTAATTAACTTGTCACTTCTTTTAATGATTTCCACTTTTTAACCTAGAACGTAAATGATAACAAACCGAAATTAACTTAAACTCATGCGTGTCTTTACAAAAATCAACGTACACTTGTTGAACCCATAATTGCTCAGAATTACATATTACACCCTTAACATCTTTAATTATATGATCTAACCTTATATTATCAGATTTTACACTTTTAGCCCAAAGGTTTTAGAATTTACAAAACATACCCTTTTAAGTTAAATACAATTCGAATGGCCCTCTAAATATCCAAAATTACACGTTTAACCCCCACACTTATTTTATACGTTTAGTACATGTATTTTACTGTTTCACAAAAATAACCTTTAAGTTTCAATATTTACAAAACCAACCCACAACTTTTATGTAAAACCGATTAGGGCAAAATTCAAAAGCAAGCCCTAAACCTAGGTTACACCAATCATTAGCTCATCATTACTACTTCATTAATTACCTCTAATGATTACAAGAAAACCCTAGCTTATGCAAAACCCTAATTGTCCCTTTTTAATTCTTTCCTTTTTCCATGTTAAATCGAACCCTAAAACTCAAAACAATTCATACAAGCTTCGAATTCCTAAATACATATTTTATTCAGGTCTTATAACATGTAATAGCTTCTGGAAAAATCAATTCATGATCTCTAAAAATATTATAAGCTCATTCGTTAATTGTATACGCTTTTTAGGGTTTTAGATTCCAAATAATTTTATACGACATCTTAAACATGCATGGCCAATTTTTATGTGTTATATACGACTTATAGGACTGAAATCAACATTAGAAACATACCCTTGATGAGCTTGAATCGTTGGAACAAAAGAAGCACAAAACCTCTATTTGCCGAAACCCTAATTGTTTCAAAAACTAACCACGATTACAACAGCAACTTAGGAACTCGATCACTATTTTTCCCACCTTGTTTACCTCCAAACTTATCCAAGAAAATTGGTCTCAAGCTCTGGAAACTGGAATTCGATTTGTTAGGGGTTTTGAAGTCGGTTTGGGAATAATCGGTGTTTAGGGATTATGAGGAACCGAATATATGTATATATACTTGAGCTACTATTTTTCTTGTGGGCTTTATAATACATTGGACTTAAATTAAATGGTCTCTTACTAATATAAATTTATATTGGGCTTTTACTAATTAATTTCTTTTATAAAATTTAATTAAATATATTCGGCAATTATAAAAATACAAAACTAATTTTTATAAAGTTATAAACTATAAAAATTACCTTTACAAAGTGTTTATTATTTATTTAGATCATGTGGGATATTTCTTAGAAATTTTCTGAATTTACATAGCTTATTTGATATTCTTTTGAATTAATTATTCATACTTTTGATTGTAGGGGTATTTTGGTCTTTTTGTGAATTTTAGAAATTCAGGTATTACAACAATATATCCAATCGTACATCAGTAATAATTGTGAAGTTATGTTTGCTTTCTATGTGAGTCCCACGACAAAAGACCAGGGCCAAAGACAAGGAGCAAAGGTTTATTAATATAATAGCCAAACTTTTCCTCCAAGGTATTGCCTCCTATCTCCTTTAGTTATCAAAGTTGACAACCAACCCCTTTTTAAAACTTTCGGTCACAAAAAAATAAGACGAGGGTTTCAAACTTTGACACTCTAATCCTTCTTTTATATTTAAACAATTATTAGTCAATTGTCCTATAATTACTAACGGTCGTCAGACGTTTTGTGTATATAATAATTAAATATAACATTTTATAAATAATTATTAATCATTTACTCTTCATACGCAAAGTGTGCAATCCCATAGTCTCGAGTTCGATCCTAACTCACGTCTATTAATTTATTGTCCATAAAACCAACAGATCTGTTAGTACTAACTTTTATAGGTTTTGATGTGTTGACTTTTTGAAACGGTAGGTTAAGTAATAAGATGGCTTTGGAAGCAGCTGTTGACGCTGCAGCAGAGTTCTTAAACAAGGCGGTGAATCCTGTAATGGTTGGTGGGCCTCAACTACGAACTGCACACGCGTGCCAGGCCGGAGTTTGTAGAATTGGCAGATGCTTCTGGATATGCTCTTGCAGTAATGCCATCAGGAAAAGGACTAGTCCCAGAGCACCATCCTCACTTCACTGGGACATATTGGGGCGTAGCAAGCACCTCATTTTGTGCAGAAATTGTTGAATCAGCAGATGCTTGCCTCTTTGTTGGATCTATATTTGACGATATCAGCACTGTGGGTTACTCTCTCCATATCAAGAAAGCGAATACACTAATCGTGCAACCCGATCGGGTGACAATCGGAAATGGACCCACTTTTGGTTGTATTTTAATGAAGGATTTTTTGCAAGCTCTAACCAAGAGGCTAAAGAAGAACAACACTGCATACGAGAATTACCATCGAATGTACGTGCCTGAAGGTAATCCTTTCAAATACGGCCCTAAGGAACCGTTAAGGGTTAATGTTCTCTTTGAACACATTCAAACGATGTTGTCCAGTGAAACAACTGTGATTTCGGAAACTGGGGATATCTGGTTCAATTGCCAAAAATTGAAATTGCCACAAAGATGTGGGTAGGTTTCAAAGCTTGTTTCATTTCAGTACACAAGTTTTTTCTTTTTTCTTTTTTTTATTTTTATTTTTTTTATTAATTTAAATTGATTAAAATTTGGGTGTTATAGGCATGAAGTACAGATGCTATATTCCTCAATTGGGTGGTCTGTTGGTGCGACCCTTGGGTATGCACAGGCTGCAACTAATAAGAGAGTGATTGCTTGCATTGGCGATGGTAGCTTCCAGGTATATATTGTACAACTTAAGCGTAAGTCTACGAATTTCTAGCTCAGAATAATCGTAGTTTAAGAAAACTCATTTTACATACAGGTTACAGCCCAAGATGTGTCAACAATGCTACGATGTGGGCAGAATCCCATCATTTTCCTGATAAACAATGGCGGTTACACCATTGAAGTAAAGTTCCATGATGGGCCTTACAATGTGATAAAAAACTGGAACTACACTGGATTAGTTGATGCTATCCACAACGGTCAGGGAAAGTGTTGGACGAAAAAGGTGAGAATATTCAGTTTAACACTTGTAAAATTCAAGACAATTGTCTCTTCTGACAACAAAATTATGGTACTAAAAAGTCACGAATCAGATGTGGCGTAGCTTTTAACTACAAATGAAGTAGTGGTAAAGACCTTAATAGACACAAAAAAGTGTTTGGGAATAGGTTCGGAACTTCTTCATCCATTTTGATTAAGGGTCCCCGTGCTTAGTCGCTTTTAACCAGACTTTCTAAAACATTTTGCTATTGAATAGATTTTTACAGATAAATTTAGTAAGTATGATCCAAACTAGGATAGTGGCACTATTTTTATGTCCCTAAACATTTTCCGCAAAAATATACATTCCTTGTAATAACATACTAGATGCGTCATTTTTACCAATTACAAGTTACAAATATTTTGCATCAATCCGTCAAATGAGCAAAATATTTTACTTTTAACTACAAAGGAAAGGGGTCTAAACAAGTTAAAAGTAGTCAAAAGGTATCAAATAATCAAGTAAATAATGAATAGAACCCTTTAAGATCTTAAAATCAGATTATTGCGTTAATATTATACTTATGGCATGATGGGAATACATGTTATTGACCTAACACCAACCATATATGATACGTTATCCGTTTTCAGCCAACTTTGTTTGCTCTATTGATAATAAAGCTACTTAATATGGCAACTCTAATCTTTACATTTCTTTTATTAAAATCCATAGGTGTTTTGTGAAGAAGATCTGATAGAAGCAATAGAGGTAGCAACAGGAGCTAAGAAGGATTGTTTGTGTTTTATTGAAGTGATGACTCACAAGGACGATACAAGCAAAGAGTTGCTCAAGTTTGGTTCAAGATTCTCAGCAGCTAATGGTCGTCCTCCAAACCTTGAGTAAAAGCTTTACATACTGTACTATAATGGTTACACGTATGACGGTTCTAAAGAGGGTAAAAGCCATAAAATAACAACGTACTTTCTAAAATGTACCGACTTAAAACATATATACCCACGTACTTTCAAATTTTGTTCCGACTTCACCCATATCCGATTTATATCAATATAATATCATATTAAATAATATTATTTTATTACAATATGGGTAAAGTCGGAACAAAATTTGAAAGTACGTGGGTGTATATGTTAATAAAAAAGTAAGTGTTTTAAATTTTAGAAAGTACGTTGTTATTTTATGGTTTTACCCTTCTAAAGATCAAGGACTGAAAGTGTGCCCGTGTCTAGACTTCAAGGGAGCTAATTAGAAATATGAAGATCAAGGCTATATAAGGATTTTTCTATTGTTTTCAGTCATAATTTGTGTGTGTATTAGCTTGTACTGTGTGTTTTCTCTCCCAATTTTCACACAGTTGATAGGGTTTGTGTTCTTTGTATTTTTTCTTTCTTCTCTTATATGTTTGAACTTAAAACATTTCGCTATATACCGTACTAGCATTGATATGCAATTATAAAAATAAAAGAGTTGGTTGGTTGAATTTATACATAATCTATGAGTCTTTATTGTTTTTTCGTAAAGTTTACATGGTATCAAAGCAAGGTTTTGTTCTATACTAAAGATTTTGAGTGTGAATTTGATTTCGTGAAAAATTAGGGTTCATCAAAAAAATTGGTGGGTTTTGTGTTTGTAGTCGGATCTTGATTCAATGAAGGTTGAATTAGTTATATAAGTATTGGATATGTTAGTCTTCAAGTTTTAACGGTTAATTTTGATTTTCTAAAATTAGGGTTTTCATTAGTTTTGGGGGTTTTCCAGAATTAAAAGTTGTTTAGTCTATTGGTTTTAATTTCTTGGTTTATTGGGTTAAGATCTTGGTCTGTGTATGATATTGGGTCTTGATTTGAAGTGTAAAAATTAGGGTTTACTATATCAAACCCTAACTAAGGTTTTGTTTCTCTACTTTTTATTTTTTTGATAGGTCTAAAGTCTAATTGTGTTAATTAGATTGTCTTGGTTAAATGGTTTTCTTAATTTCAAATCTGTGTTGGTCTTTGAGTAATTGATTATACTAATTATTGTTTTGTGTTTTCCGGATTTAAAGACAATCTGCTTGATTTGATCTTGTGCCAGAGCATGTGCACATTAACATCTCTCACGCTTTCTTTAGGTTGTTTCTTTTAGGTTTTCTTAGATAATTGGTGGTTAGGTTAAAGGTTATTTATGAATTGAGAAGTTGTTGGAGGTTGTTGATAAAAGGAGATTATTTGTGATTGTTGGGTGTCAGGCATTGAGCCGAGTTATTCTAGTGATTTTATTTGCTATTTAGGTATCAGTTTTATCTGTTTCTATGTTAGTTAATATCATCTAGTCAAAATGGATGATGGTGATAAAGATAAGAAAATTGACCTTGGGTTCAAGTGAGTTAAAAGTTGATGTTTACGACCCTCTTTATCTTCATTCAAAATATTCCAATGGAGTTCTACTAATTATTTTTAAACTAGAGGCTGCAAAAAATTTAATGGTTTAGTATGCTGCAATAGAACTTTCTTTACATACTAAAAATAAATTAGGTTTTATTAGTGGAAATTTGAAATACCAGAATGATTGTGATTTATTAAGACAGGACCATTAGGACATATGTAATTGTGTGGTTTTGTCTTGAATTATTGGATGTGTATATCAGGATTTATACTTGGGTAAAATATTCTGTAGTAATGCTAAAATTGTTTGAGATGAGTTGGAAAAAACATAAAGTCTGGTGGTTTTGTGATTTCGAATATGCATTATTAAATTCATTCTTTCTTCTAGTCTGGTATGTCTTTTGTATTTATACACATACAAAAGATATAAAGGAATCTCCTATTCATTGTTAATACCGGGCATTTGATTCCTGATGACATAGGTGTATAAACCTATTTATACACCTATGTCTGAATCCTATTAAGGACAGTCATATATATATTGGATAAATCAAAGTATACACCTATGTCATTAGGAATCAATTCATGAAAGGAATCTCCTTAGTAGTATTTCTGGCAACTACGTGTTCGGATACCGAGAGAACCATACCAATGGAGAACCATACCAAAACCAGATGTAAGGTGAAATTCAGACATATACAAAACCAAACAAAACCAGATGAAATCAGGCATATACAGATCCAGGCTTAACCAAGTGTAACCAAATGCAGAACCAGAGCGAATCCACGTGGAACCGAAACATGTTGTTGCCAAATAAAACCAAACCACTAAACGGATGCACCAAACACATAACCAATGAACCGAACTTATGTGAACCAATATTAAACCTTAAATCAAGAACATACTTTAGATGATCCGAATTTAAAACATTCTTAAAAGTATCCATGTTAATTAACCAATACAACCCAATAAATAACAAGTTCGATCAAAGACAATAACCTTAAATCATAAAACACACAAGCGAATACAACCAAGTGAAATAAAACCCAACAAATACGTCTAACCCAAAATCAAATAGAACAACTGATGCCAAACAAAAAAAGGTCGACACTTTCTCTCTGGCGATCTAAAAGAAAAACGAAACCCTTACCAATCTCCAAACAACGATCTTCTCAGCTCTAATCTCTTAATCTTTTGCTCTAATCCGTTATTCTTATGCAATTACTTTTGTGTTTTGCTTAATTGTTTCAGATTCTAGTGATCGCTAAGGAGTTAGGGTTTTGTTTGTCATTATTTTTAGGGTTTCGTTTTTATTCTGGTTTCAATTCATTAACGTGATATTATTTACAAGCTTAATCGATTGAGTGTATCATCATAACATGGAGCCTGGTTAGATTTGTGGGATCATTGCTTAAACCCTAACTTTCAGTTAGGGTTTTCTATCTTTATTTTGGTCGTTCTATGGTTGCTGCTGGGTTGTGTAGTATTGCGTGGTTTTGTGTGATCGTGTGTGGGGTTTCGAGATATGGAGAAAGGGTTTTTCAACAAGGAAGGGTCATCGAGGAAAGCGGATACACCAGCCACCAACTTGGCCGATCAAGTTGGGTCACTTAAGGAACCTAATCCGTATGAATCGCTGGAGGCTAGGCTTAAACATCTTAGAGGAGAGCATGGAATTGATTCTGCTGCTGGTCCTGACTTGCGCAATGCTGCTAGGGTTGTTCGCAGCCCTAGTGAGTATGATGGTACGTTTGATTCTGTGTGGGGTGATGCAAATCTGGACAATACAAGTCGAATTGATATAAATGTTGGGGGTTTGGAGTCGAACACTAATGCACCTTCCAAGGTGGTGAATGTTGCTACTTCGAGTCACCCTTATACTCGTGATGGTCCTTTGACTTCTGATTCGGGTAACGTTAATTTTGAAACTAATGCTAGTGGTCCGGATGTTGCTTCGAAGGATGGTAAGAATGCTTCTACTTCTGGTCTTAATGTGAGTGATAGTATACACAATGAAGTGAGGTCGTTTGCTAATGTGTTAAACTCGGAACGTGTATCTAGGAAAGTTAACTTCCGTTCATTGGTGAATGAGAATCGAATTGATAATCATGATACAGTTCTTCCTAAGGCTGCTATGGAGGGTATGTTTAACCGCTATGATAATACTCTTGTTGGCTTCTTTGTCGGCAAGAATATTGCATTTCAGTTGGTCAAGAATTATGTCACCAATACGTGGGGTAAGTTTGGTTTAAAGAAACTTATGAAGAATGATGATGGTGTATTTCTCTTTAAATTTGATTCTAAAGAGGGTGTTGAGAATGTTCTTCAACGAGGACCTTGGATAATTCGTAATTCTCCTATCATTCTCACTAAATGGACTCCTGACGTGCTATTGTCCAAAAGTGAGGTTACCAAAGTGCCTGTGTGGATTAAATTGCATAATGTGCCGTTACTTGCATATTCGGAAGACAGGTTGAGCCTTATTGCTACTCAGGTGGGTAAGCCGATCATGTTAGATGCATTCACTAGCTCCATGTGCGTTGACTCATGGGGTCGTATTAGTTTTGCTCGTGCTCTTGTCGAGTTATCATCGGAAGCTGATCTTAAACATGTGGTAACTATGGCTATCCCTAAGAAGGATGATAGTGGTTTTACTACGGCTAGTATCAAGGTTGAATATGAATGGAAACCTCCACATTGCATGGAATGTAAAGTGTTTGGGCATGATAATGCTTGTTGTCCTAAGTCTCCTAAGGAGCATCATGCTGATGCTCACACCTCGACCTTGGATGTGAATGATGATGGTTTTAAGGTGGTGCAGAATCGGAAAGCCAAACCCCAAGGTCCGAAGTTGTCTAGCGGTATTAATATGGGTAAGGGTCCTAAATTTGCTCCTAGGAAGCAGGTTTATATCCCAAAGAAGAAGACACCGGACGTTGCTAGTGTTAATGCTACAGGTACTCCTGTTACTACTTCTAACTCTTTTGGGACTCTTGAGGTGAATGAGGACACGGGCATTCAAAGTCCTGTGTTTGATTCTACTACTGAGGAGGCGAAGATTGGGGATTCAACTGGTTGTTCTAAGGAAGCAGGTATGGATGGCTCTCGGGGGCAGGAATCTCGTGTTGATACAGATGTGGATATTGGTCGTACAATGGAGGTTAATGAGGATGAGTTGAATAAGACTAGTTCTACATCACATGTACCACTTGTGAGTGATTCAATGGGAACAATGGATGTTGGTTCTACTCCCATAGTTGAGAAAATTGGTAAGCTTGAAAAACTACTTATTGCTGGGAAAGCTACTCTTGTGGATGATGATGGTCAACCTATTCCGTCTACCTCTTCTACTAAGAGAGCTAACCTTTTTTCTAAAGTGGGAGAGATTGAGGTGTCTCATTATGAAGATGAGGTTGTTGCTAACCCATTTGATGAGTCTGCAAATATATTTGGTGGTGGCCAAGAGTATGAAGATGAGTATGATGAATATGACTTCGATGACTATGCGAAACAGGTTCGTGATCTTCCTGGGAATTTGGATGCCTTTAATGCCATGTATGGCACAAAGTTTCAAGGTCCTAGGAAATAATCTTATTTCGTTGTGTCATATGTTATCATTTGAGTAGTGTTTTGTTTCTTGTTTAGATAATTGGAAGTATCTTGTTATGTAAGCTCTATGCCTATGTAACGGGCTGATATATGGGATTTCACTCATATACATTGTACTTAAACATTTATTTGATTAATATATTTACCAGGGTGCAGGATTACTCTCCTTTACCCAAAAAAAAAACTGATGCCAAACAAATCACTAAATTAAACCAAATGATACTAAGGAGTGTTGTGACGTGATAGTAACTTACTTCAATAATACCATCATCCAATCAAACCAAATGCTTTTTAAATAAAATACTCCATCCGTCCCTAAATAAGTGTCCAGTTTGACTTTTCAAAGTCAAACTGGATCAACTTTGACCATATCTATTTTTGTGAGTGTTATATAATACTTGATGCAAAATATATGAATTGATTGGATTTTAAGTGTATTTTTCATTCATATAGTTTTTATCATGTATTATATAACACAAAGAAAATATTTACGGTCAAAGTTGAACCAGTTTGACTCTGAAAAGTCAAACTGGACACTTATTTAGGGACGGAGGGAGTACCCATTTAAATCCGTCGTCCCACTAACTTACTTATTAATACCATCATCCAATCAACCGACGGTTACAAGAAAAAATATAACTTCGGCGATGAATGCAAATAACCGACAAGCACCAACAAATAATCGATACAAGTCACTGGTACGGATTCGTGTCTCTGATACAAATTAGATGCTAAATGAATAATATTTAATCAGATTCAACTAAAATAATACACTAAAATTACATTAAATAGGATAGACATAGGAAACCCTAAAAGCTAAACAACCTAAACAAATGGGCCAGGCCTAAAGTCCTTATTAGCTAACAAGTAGATGCGGGGTTTCAGTAAGCAATCCAGCACACCCTCCAAGGGCTTATTTAGAATAAGTAAATGACTTCTCATTTTTATTGCATTGAAGTACTCTTCTAGATCACGCTAATTATGCGTACCGAACTTACGATAATTAGTAAATATGTCGATAACTGACCTATTAAGTCAGACCATGATTTAGTGATACACGTTGCATATAGTTTGGTAAAATATCCAAATTGCAACAGTTGAAAGTAAAACATGATAGTAGTCAGTTAACCGCTAGATAATTCACAAAAGGAAATCAACTCAGGATCCTTTTGAAAAAACAGCATGTCTTGCTTTCCTAGGCTCACAAATACTTCAATACCACCTCCGTTACGGGCATCCACGGCGACAAAACTATTGTTGGTCAACGTTCCTGCTACTGAAGCTTTTATGGGCTTTCCCCATCCAAAATCCATTCCATATAGAGGAAATGTACATATGGTTGTTGAAGTATAATAATCATCTAGTTTTCTTTGCTCCTCTTCGATGACGCTATCTAGAGACATAGTTTGAAGGATTTCAAACTCACTTTGAATATTTTTTATACCTTGAATTTCCGTCTTCAATTTTTTAAACTGGCTAATAAAAGAATTCGGTGTAATGTCATTTGGATCATCTGTTGTTGAAAATACCGGTAGTTTGTAAAAATTCCCTATGGTGGTTTTGGGTAACGGCTCTATCATTTTGTTTCTTATATTTGTTACCATGACAAATCCAGTTGGCTTAAACGATCCAGATTTACTTTTAGAAGCTGCTCGCAGTGCACATCTGTAGAGTAGCCAATTTAAAACTTCCAACCGAGTGGGGTTGATGATCGGCTGGTCAGAGTCCGCAGTCATGGCCATAACCTTGAGCTTAAGGTCATTTAATTTAGTGCCGGGGAACATGAAACTCCTAGTGACACAGTTATCTCGTGATTTGTCAAGTGAAATTCCTTGGAAATTTAGGTTATTACCCTTAACAGAAATAAAATAGGGGTTGATAGGCGATACTACATACTTTTGCCCCCACGTGCGCAATCGTGTCATTATGGCCCAGTCATTAAAAAAGTTGCACCAACTGCTTCCATCTGCTATCTTGTGGGATAACGACACCGCTACCGCAATTCCTCCGCATGCAAACTGGTTGACTTGGACTGCCAATAGGCTCGCTATATCTTTTTCGAAGTCCTCAAAAGTATGATTCAACTTGGTCCACAGTCGACCATTGGGAATGAGTTGGTCTAGATCTTCATGTTGCATATTTAGCATGAAATCTGTCATTGGTTTGTCATTTTGTGCTTCAAGAAACTCAACTCCATCATCGTTGCAATCTACGAATGATGGTGTTTTTTTGGCTAGCCTACCAGCAAACGGGTAGTATTGCGTTAAGGTTTGAGATAAGGACTTCTTCATATCCAATAACTTCAAACGTGAATCAAGATCAATGTTGGAGTAGTTTGGGTAGAAGATAACCAGTGGCATGTATGCGTCAGGTGCCAATTGATCAAACAAAGAAAGATTATGAGTTTGTAGATGAGAAGGGGTCGGAGAGGAAGGTTTAACGATCTCTCTAGAGACAATTGTGTGAAGCTGCCTTCTACCAAATCTTACAAGGCTGCTTAACATTGTCATCTTTACAAATGCGGAAGGGCTTTCGATGACAATAGCCTCATATATATCTCATCTTATATAGCCATGAGAAAAGCTAGCACGAAGAGTTTGCCATGGCCTACCCAAAGTTTTCAAAATATTTACTCACCAAAGAACAGAATGAAGTTTTGAAGAGTCAATATATCTATTTAAGGTTTTGTTCAGTTACTCGCCATGCGATTAACTAGAAAATATTACTGATGGTCCACTTGTTCGGCGGATCTGGTACCACAGAAAATAACTGTGTAAATGCTACTATTAAGGTCTTAGTCCTAGCTAGGCCTACGAGTCAAGGTATGGGAACCATCTGCCAAGAGGGTGTCATCATAATTCCAAATAAGGCTTCTTGATTTCTCCCTGGTACGTATTACTATAGGTTAAGTTAATTTGTAAGTTTAGTCTAAGACGGCAGGTTTTACTTACATGAATGTTATCATGTGTCTATTCAATATGTAAAACATACAACTTATTTTGAATGTATTTGGATGAAATTGCTTATGCGTATGTTTAGAAATAAGTAAACACTTAAACATAATTAGTACTTGCAGATAAGCACTTTAAAATAAACAATCCGAAAATAAGCTAGTTATATATATTGCGCGCGGAGATGGATGATGTCCGTTTACAGCGAATTGTTCAAGACAATAACTTATATGATGGGATTTTTTATCATCTTATGTTTTATGTTTTCGAAATATGTTGAAATTCATAATTCTAAATATCTGAAAACAAATTAGGGTTTTCTTGGGGGTAGAGGTACGGCAGAATGGTGGGGGGAGGAAGAGCCGAAACTTTTGCTAAAAAAATTGGAGAGGATCGGTGATTATTCATAATTCTAAATACCATGTAAAAGGTTATAATTCTCATTAATGTTTAATGAATTACATCCTTAATTATATAGTATCTAAACATAATAAATCGCCTAAGCCAATACACATATGGCCTAATCACAAATAGCCCGCTAACACTTTCTCCCTAGTACAGGACTATAGGTTAAGTTAATTTGTAAGTTTAGTCTAAGAGGATGTGCAGGCTTACTTACATGAATGTTATCATCTTTCTATTCAATATGTAAAACAGACAACTTATTTTGAATGTATTTGGATGAAATTGCTTATGTGTAAGTTTAGAAATAAATAAACACTTAAACATAATTAGTACTTCCAGATAAGCACTTTAAAATAAACAATCCGTTTATAAGCTGGTTATATTGCATTGATGGATGATGTCCGTTTACAGCGAATTGTTCAAGACAATTACTTATATGATGGGATTTTTTTCCTATTCATCTTATGTTTTATGTTTTTGAAATATGATGAAAATAGGATGAAAAACATAATTTTAAACATCTGATGTAATATGAGTTTTCTTTTCTTATCATGTTTTTTTTAAAGGCCGTCATTGTATAGGAATATAATTTTAAACATCTGATGTAATATAAGTTTCTTAGGTTGCCTACGCAACATTATACTTTGGATTTCTGGCAAATTGTTTCTCATGATACATTGAACAACTACAATAGTATCAATTAGTAGCACTAAACAAGCGCCCGGTATTAACAACATGATCGAGTATCAATCTGGTATAGTAAAAGCTATTGTCAAATAAAAATATTTACTCTCTCCGTCTCAAATTAATAGTCCACGTTTCTTTTTCGAAATGTGTGAATATAATTGTCCACTAATAAAAATAAATAAGAAAGTTTGATAAAGTTTGCCGTATTACTCTTGCTTTAAATTATTATTAAAAAATTTAAAGAAGAAGTGTTAGGCCAAAGTACGACGATCCATCAATTAGTTCCACCTAGCAAAAAAAACAAGATGCACAAGTCCAATTATTCATATGTGGTTTAGACTTCAACTCATCTTATAACAATATACATTAGTTACTTGGTATACAACTTATGTAATTCGCTGTATATTTCGAGTAAATGTGGAATGAGTTAAAAAGGTTGACCATCTTGAGAAAAATATGAAAATATGTTACCATTTCGAGTAAAGTAACAACCTTTTTATGCAAATAGGTCAAAATTGATGAGTACACGTTTTTATGTCTCGGGCGTTTTATAATTTCCACAACATGCTGGTTTGGTCATTTAAGAGTTTATTTGTTCGTATCTCGCAATGAATAGGTATTCGAATCCGATCTGGATTGATTGGATATGCGATCCAAGATCTATTTGCATAAGAGGTGAGATCCATGACAAACAACAAAAATTTAAAGAACAAATAAGCACATCTTAGCCTTTCGTTTTGCTTTCATCAAACGGTATAGAGTAAACCAAAAAATAACAAAGGGAGGGCAAAATTGTTATTTTAGCTTATTTAATATAAAAACCCATTTTCCACATTTAAAAAAATATATATATGTATCTTACCAACGGTAAATCTTCAAGCAACAAAAAATAAGCCATCGCGACGAGAATTAAATCATCTTTCTATAATTATGCACTTTTATATACTTTCGACGAACTTTTTTTTTTCAAAATTTCCGTCCAAAAAAATCCTACCTGATTCGTAAAAAAATCCCACGTGATTCGTAAAAAATCGCTTGTGATTTGTTATTTTTAAAAACTCGCGAGTGATTTGTAAAAATGAGTAAATCACTGTTTTTGAGTTTTATAGTTTTATGTCACAGCTTTTTACGGGTAGATGTTTTTTATATGATTGTTGAAATGAGCTCTTTGAATTTCTTTATTAAAAACTTATATGTTGTTATACAGAATTCCATGTGATTCTCTCTGATCTCTTGTGATTCATATAGAATCTCATGTGATCCACAAAGATACTTGACGGGTATCTTTTATGTGATTCAAACAGAATCTCATGGGATTTGAATTACAATTGATTAATCAAAGAATCTCATGAGATTCTGTATGGATCACTTGGGATTTTATATGAATCACAAAAGGATAAGAGATAAATCACATGGGATTCTGTATAAATCCCATGGGATTTTCATTTTGCTTTATATAAACTGGAAGTACAAATCACTTGAGATTCTATTTTTATTGTGTAATGTTATGAGAAAAATTTGTGTTTTTCACTGTGAATATATCTTGTTTACTTTGAATATATCATGTTTGTTATTTATATTCTGTTTGATCACATGGATAATCTGTATGAATCACATGCGATTAGGGATGAATCACAAGTGATTCATCAAAGAATCCCATAGGATTCTGTATGAATCACAAGGGATTCGTCAAAGAATCACATGGGATTCTGTATGAATCACATGGGATTCTGTATGAATCACATGTGATTCTTTAAAAGACTGATACGTGAGATCCAACCATTGTTTTTCGTGTGTAAATCATATATTTTGTGTGTAAAATAACTCGTAACAACCTTGCTTACCTCAACCGTTGCTTTTCTTTTCCACTTTAAATTTTACCTTTTGCTTTATATACTCCTCCCATCTCCTTTTACTTTTAGCTATAGTATATACATATCTAAAATCGATAAAGAGACCACATACAATACAAGCCACCTCACTCAATTAACAAGATAATTAAAAAAATGGCTCAAAAGAAATAAAAAAAGGCACAAATAAAAGATATGAAAACTAGAATCCTACCAACACAATTACTAGCTGCTACAAACTATAATCCGCTGAGAGTATTGGCAATGGTCTTCGGTTTGGAGCGGTTTGGATTGATGTCGAGCGGCAACACCGCCGCCACCAAATTGGCATGGCACGGCATGAAGAAGATCGACATTTCATCTCGCTGCAGCATGGCGACTTTGTGAAGAAAAATAGCCGTTGAACGGCACATAAAACTAGTTGTTATGTTAAAAAAAAATAAATAAATAAATAGATAAATCCCTTTATAAATATACACTTTAATAACCATTTTCAAATCACATTTTATTCACTACTACCACTTCCAACTCTCATTCTTTTCACACAAACAAATCAACTACAATACTCTAAACAAAATGTCTTCATCCTCCTCTTCTTCATCCGAGAACGAGTTAGTTTTACCCGACGAGTCTTCCGAACTATTGTTATCCGGTAGTACCCTATCAACCTATTTAGCCGTGTACGATTCCATTGAAGACACGGCAAGCTCAAGCACTACCGAAACCCGGGAGTCTGTCACCCATTTTCGTGAAAAAGCTTTACAAACTCTAATGAATGACTATTTCATCGAACGACAAAAGTTTCCCGCCCATGTTTTTCGTGATAGGTTTCGTATGAATAAAAGCTTGTTTTTAAGAATTGTTGGTGATGTTGAAGCGAGATTCGAATGGTTTCAAGAGGGCCAAGACGCGAGGGGAAAAAAAGTTTCACGTCGTTACAAAAATACACATCGGCCATTCGGCAACTCGCAACGGGTGAACCTCCGAATAGATTTGATGACTATTTAAACATGGCACGAAGAACGTCAGGTTAACCTTCTCATTTTTATTTATTTAATTTGGTTTTTTTTATAAAGTTTTCGTTTTTCTTTTTTTTTTCTTTTTTCTTTTTACTATTTAATATTTTGTTGGAGAATGCCTTGATCATTTTTGCCATGCCAAACAGTTCATTTTCTGTAAATGGACGGCTTTACAAATGTGGATATTATCTTACCGATGGAATCTATCATACGTATTCAACGTTTGTTAAAGCATATAAGTATCCCACTGACCCAAAGGAAAAGAGATTCAAGAAGCAACAGAGTCTGCAAGAAAGGATATCGAACGAGCTTTTGGTCGTCTTAAGGCAAAATGGATGATTCTCAGTCGTCCTCTCCGGGCTATGTCGGTCGAAAAGATTCGACAACTCATTTATACGTGTATTATATTTCACAATATGATTTTAAAAGACGACGATATGGCAATATCACCGGTTCATATAATGGATCAGCCGGTCACGCCAGTTTATGATGAGAGTGTACTACCGGAGTTACTCGACGAAGATATCCATTACCATCTCCGATATGATCTTATGGAGCACGGAGCGGCTCAAGACTTACCATACCTCGATGACTAGTTATTTCCTTTTTTTCTAAGTTTTATGTAATTTTCTTTTAATTATTAATGAAATATTATGTTTTTATTAAACTGTTTAATATAATTATGAATATAAAAAATGAAAAAATAAAATTAGGTGAGGCATTATATCATGGTTGCCACTAAAAAAGTATGATGAGGCACGAGAAAGACATGAATGATGTGGAATAATATTATTGATGGGTGGTGAGTCATGGGTGAGACATGGGATCATGACTGGCACCACCCTGACTCGATAAAACCAAAATAACATCACGTGACAGTTGAACGTAATGAAAGGTTTTATGGATATTTTAAATATATGTATGACCGGATTCGAACTCGAGACTTCGGGATTGCACACATTACGTATGAGAGTTGATGTTAAAATAATTAGTATATATATAAACGTTATTATTATTAATTATTTGTCACGAAATAATAACTTAACGATAGTTAATATTTAACGAGGTTTGACTAACGGTCGTTAAATGTAAACTAAAGGGACTTGAATTGAAATTAAAAGTCGGGAAAGATCTGGAACCCCTCCATAGGTACTAGGCCGATCGGTTTGGGCCTCCCAAACTCATTCCCACTCAAACTTGGTCATCAAGTTAAGTTACCTATAAATACAATCTCTTGTATTCATTCATAACTTAACCTTGGATCACTTTCGATTTTCCAAACCAAGAAACAAGTGTTTAGTTTTAATTGTGATTCAAGAACCTAGCTTTTCACATCAAATCGCGATTAGTACGTGTGTACAAGAACGAAGAGCAAATACAATTGTATTTGTGGGATTTGTGGTGGTCGATTCTTTGTGGGTCGATTTATATAAACCCTAAGTTAGGGTTTTGGGTTTTGTTCCTTATTCACATTATCGTTTGGTTTCTTGATTCGCTAAAAGGTATGCATATTCTTATTCGGTTAATTACTTACATATATTATTCCTTATACTTCCGCTGCATGCTTTGATGATGTTTACTTGTTTATAATAATTGTTATGATTAGTAAAACCCAACAGTGGCATCACGAGCCGTTAATATGATGTAATTAATTACCGAAACACATAAAAATTGGATCTTTATGATTATTGCATGCTTTTATTGGTTTCTAGGGTTTTGAAATTGGAAACCCTAATTTTTTTAATAGGGTCGATTACCCTAACTTTATATTTATTAGGTTTTAATTTTGTAAAACTTGTAGAAACCCTAGGATTGCATGCAAATTTTATGTGGTTATTATGAATAATTGTTATGTGCCATGTATTATGCATATCTTGGGATATAATTGTTATGATGAATCCATGGTGGAACATGCATGTTTTGCTATGGATTATTGTTGTTTATTAATTGTTAAGTGATAAACACATGTTTATTTATTTGATAATTATTGAATTGGGGAAGACCTCAATTATACTAATAAAAATTCGTAATGTGCTAATTGGTGTATTATTGACTTTGGCTTACGCAATCGACTTGTCGATGCATGTGGCCCATCTACCTTGTAGGTGAAAGCCCTAGTTAATGTATGCATTATTTTACGCCTAGAATTGTTTATTATGTTTTATCGAAATAATTATGCATGTGGCTAATTGTTTTACATATGTTAAATTGTTTAGTTATATGTTTATATTATTTGAGTTTGTTTAATTTTTATTAAAGTGCTTTTTGTTTATATATTGTTTGACATGTTAGCAAGCAAAAAGGGTTTTTTTATGAATAGAAAATTAAATGGACTAAATAATGGCGAAATTGATTTGTTTTTCTAAGTATTAATTCTTAAACTTTGAATCGATTGATGCAACTGTACTAAATGGTTAGAACGGCTCACCCAAAAGAACAAACTAGAAAGGGGGTTTAAAGAAGTGCGCACAGTCACAATGAAAGGATGTCTAAGGTTATTTTTTTGCGCTTACCTGGTCCTCTGCCCCCCTGTGCGTTCGATTGGAGCTACCTAGTATAACCATTCTATGTACGAAGCATCTTAGTGCAATGTTGTAAGTTTTTCAACGCATCGATTAAAACTTTGTAGAATTTAATCTTAGCAATTAAAATATTATGTAAGTTTTTTCGAAAATTTTATGATATAAAGTTGTATGCATGCTTCTTTATACATAAGTTTTGATTACACGTCAAAAATTGTACCTTTTAAAATTTAAGTTTATGCCATCTAATGATATGAAACACTTGAAGTTGTAATTTAGTTATGTGAGACCTTGAGCTAGATTACGATAACAAGGTGAATCTTTATGTTGTGTGAGACCTCAGCTTAATAATTTGCAGTTTCTAAATTAGACAACTTAATTAAGTTAGTTAGTGAGACCTATAACTTAAGGCATAATATGGGATAAAACATGCTTACGTTTTGCATTAATTGTTTTGGCAAAATTGTAAATCCCATAATTTTTGGAATTGAAAACTTGTTTGTTAATTATTGTTTTTCAACAATTACCTATTCTATACTTTCACCACTAGCAGATCAACTAATGTGGTGAAACTATGATAATGAGGATCCAAAATTCAAGGAAAAATCTATTGTTAATATGAATATTGACAAAAGGGTATTTTATTTTCTTGAATGTTTATTTATCGAAAGTACTAACTTTTGAACTTTTCTTTTCTGTAGAAATGGCTGAAGCTGAATCTACTGCACTAGCCTCGTCGTTCAAATCTATGTTTGATCAAGAGAAATTGACTGGTAGCGCGAATTTCAATGATTGGTATCGGCAACTCAGAATTGTCTTGAGGGTTGCCAAAAGACTAGATTATTTGACTACGCCTTGTCCTCCTGAACCTGCAGCTGGTGCTACTACTGAAGCACGAGCTGCATGGCAAAATGAGTATGATAGGTATAATGAGGTTGCCTGCATTATGCTTGGGAGTATGGCTCCAAACTTGCAAAAACAGTTTGAGAATTAGTTCCCTCACTTGCAAAGGTTGTTTGAAAAGCCTGTGACTGTAGAGTTGTATGATCTGATAGATGCTCTACACAGTTGCAAGCAAGGGGACAAGAAACCTGTGAGCGCCCACTGCCTGGAAATGATGGGTTACATGGACCAGCTCGGGAGACTCAATTACGTCTACCCTAATGACATACAAATTGGCCTGATCAACAGATCCCTTAACAAGGAGTTTGATGGTTTCGTGCGCAATTATAATATGCATTGCACGGGGAAGACAGTTAGTGAGGTACATGCAATGCTCATTGACTACAAGAAATGTTTGCCCAAGAAGGCTCCTACACCTACGGTTCTAACCATCCAAAATGGTAGGATTTCTAAGCCTAATAAGTCGCTAGCGAACAAGAAAGGGAAAGGTAAGGGTAAAGTTGATAAGGGAAAACAAGTTATGACTTATCAACAAGAACCCAAGAAGTACCCTCCCAAAAAGCGTGAGAATCCTAAGAAGTATGAGGCTTGTCATCACTGCACCGAGGTAGGACACTGGAAGAGGAATTGTCCGCTCTACCTTGATGAGTTGCGTACTAAGAGGTATAAAAATACTGGCACTGTGGCTAGTACTTCAGGTATATGATATTGGATGTGGGTATATGCTATTGGATGTGGTATTCACATTTGTAATACACTGCAGGGACTTAGAGGTGCAAGGAAGCTCGCCTATGGACAACAATACCTGCACATGGGTAATGGAGCAGATGCAGTTGTTGAAGCTATAGGCACGTTTGATTAGTTTTACCTTCGGGTTTTGTACTGTCTTTGAACGATTGTCATTACGCGCCTTCAATTGTTAGGGGTGTCGTTTCTATTTCCTTGTTAAAAGATATTGGTTTTATTCATACATTTACTGATTGTGGAATTTCGGTTTCTTTAAATGGTGTTTTTTACTTTAATGTTATTCCAGTAAATGGTGTGTTTGAAATTGATTTGCATGATAATGTGATTGATAAAAATAATTATGTCTTTAGCATCAATAATAAAATAATCAAAAGTGATTTGGATTCTTCATTTCTTTGGCATTATAGACTTGCTCACATATGCAAGAAACGCATGCAAAAGCTGCAACACGATGGGCTTTTGCAAGACATCAATGATGAATCATTTGATAAATGCGAATCTTGCATATCTGGGAAGATGACCAAGAAACCTTTTACAAATAGTTTAGAAAGGGCTTCTGATCTTCTTGGTGTGATACATATGTGGACCACTAAGACATGTGTCAAGGAAGGGTGCTAGCTACTTCTTAACCTTTACTGATGATTTCAGTCGATATGGTTATGTTTATTTACTTAAACATAAACATGAAGTCTTTGAAACATTTAAGGTTTTCAAGAGTGAAGTAGAATTGCAACTAGGAAAGAAGATTAAAGCTCTTCGATCCGATAGAGGTGGTGAATATATAAGCCAAGAGTTTAAATATTATCTTGATGAGTGTGGAATTGTTCAGCAACTCACATCTCCATATACTCCACAACAAAATGGTGTATCTGAGAGAAGAAATCGTACATTGTTAGACATGGTACGATCAGTGTTTTTCCTTTTGGGATTATGCTTTAGAAACTGCTGTTCGCATATTGAATATGGTTCCAACTAAGAAGGTTGAAAAGACTCCTTATGAAGTGTGGTATGGGAAAGCTCCCAACTTGTCTTACTTAAAGGTCTGGGGTTGTGAGGCGTTTGTAAACGTGACTCAGCTGATAAGCTACAACAAAGATCTGTTAAGTGTATCTTCGTAGGATACACAAAGAAAACTATGGGTTACTACTTTTACTTTCCACCTGAAAACAAAGTAATTGTTGCTAGGTATGGAGAATTTCTTGAAAGGGATCTCATATCTCATGAATTTAGTGGGAGAGTTTATGATCTGGAATATGATCAAGAAGATACAACACCTTCTGAAAACACTAGCCAACCTCAAGTAGAACCTGAAAGTCTGAGTGTTCCACCTGAAGTTGAAGTGGTTCCCATCCGTAGATCCACAAGGACTACGCGTGCACCTGAACATCTATGTCTTAACGTAGAAGCTGAGGAAAATATGTTAGGGGATCTTGGTGAACCTGCTAACTATAAGGCTGCCATGATGAGTCCTAAAAAGGATAAATGGCAAGTTGCAATGAATGGGGAAATGCAATCCATGAGAGATAATGAAGTCTGGATAGAGGTTGACTTACCTCCAAATGCTAAGGTAGTTGGAAGTAAGTGGCTATATAAGATAAAGACTGACATGGATGGCAATGTACACACCTATAAAGCTCGTCTTGTAGCTTAAGGGTTTACTCAAACTTTTAGGATAGACTACGAGGAGACATTTTCTCATGTAGCAGACATTAGAGCTATTAGGATTCTTATAGCCATAGCTGCATACTATGACTATGAGATATGGCAAATGGATGTCAAAACTGTCTTCTTAAACGGTCACCTAGATGAGGAAATCTATATGGCGCAGCCTGAAGGGTTTGTGAATCCAAAATTTCCAAAGCGTGTATGCAAACTTCAAAGATCCATTTATGGGTTGAAGCAAGCATCAAGGCAATGGAACAAGAAGTTTGATAAAGAAATCAAGAAATTTGATTTCACTCAAAATCTTGATGTGCCATGTGTATATCACAAAGCTAGTGGGAGTAATGTTATTTTCCTTATCTTATATTTCGATGACATATTGATCATGGGAAAAGACATTCCGAGTTTGTAAGATGTAAAGTCTTATCTTGGAAAGTGCTTTTCTATGAAGGATTTAGGGGAAGCAGCATTTATTCTGGGAATCAAGATCTACCGAGATAGATCAAGGCGGTTGATTGGACTAAGTCAAAGTACTTACATTGATAAAATATTGAAGAGATTCAATATGCAAGATTCCAAGAAGGGATATTTTCCGATGCAAGTTGAACATGGCTTAAGTAATGAACTATGCGCGTCAACACCTGAAGAGGTGGCACACATGAGAAAAGTTCCTTATGCTTCGGCTGTAGGGTCTATCATGTATGCTGTGAGATGTACAAGGCCTGATGTGGCGTTTGCACAAAATATCACCAGTCGATATCAACAGAATCCAGGTGTGAAACATTGGCATGCTGTTAAGAACATTCTTAAGTTTCTAAGGGCTACTAAAGAAATGTTTCTAGTGTATGGTGGGAATCCAGATGCAGAACTTGATGTTACAGGTTTTTGCGATGCGTCTTTCCAAACTGATAAAGATGATAAGAAGTCTCAAACGGGATATGTCTTTGTCATTAATGGAGGAGCATTTGACTGGAAGAGCAAGAAGCAGACAACGACTGCGATGTCTATTACAGAAGCTGAGTACATAGCTGCTTCGGAAGCTGCGATGGAAGCTGTTTGGATTAGGAAATTCATTTCGGGACTTGGAGTAATGCCCTCAATCGAATTACCTTTAAATGTGTATTGTGACAACTCTGCTGCAATAACATTTGCCAATGAGCCTGGAGTCATGAAGGGCGCCAGACATTTTCCTCGTCGATATCACTATGTTCGAGAACAAGTCGAAATAGGTGAAATCAATCTACTCAAAGTTCATACAGATGATAATCTAGCTGATCCCTTTACGAAGCCTTTGCTAAAGGAAAAACTTACTGACCATGCTGATGGGATAGGATTTCGTTTAGCTAGTAGTTTCATGCAGACCTGTGATTAGTATTTGGATAAAGGATGTTATGAACAAATATTATTTTAAATGAAATAAAATAGTTGTTTATGTTTATTTTTCATTTTCTTAATATTATATCCTATATTTGCATGTTTAATCCGTGAATGACTTATGTTATTCTAAATAGTCCGTTGTCGATCAATGATGTGGGAATGTAATTGAATTAAGACAAATCTAAGTTTTGGTAGAATATACTTAAAGTATATTGATGCGTGGGACATACCAGATTCATATGATATTCAATGAATTGAATATATGACAGATCCCAACTTTACATGATAATACTTATGGATCTTTGTCATTAAGTAAGTCATGAAGTGTTTATCCTCATACTTGAGATACCAGATAACTGTTATGAATGTAATGCATTTGTGTAAGATAGTTTAACGCTATCCGTAACTAGAAGTGTTACAAAGTTCATGAGTTATGTTTGTAGTCAAGAGAATTTGTTCCTTTGAATTTGTTTCAAAGCATAATACTATATTTGGGCCCCTCGTAGGGTTGACAAGATGTTTGTATGGCCATACCCAAGATCAATCTGGAATACGTTCAGATGATTTGGTAATCTTGTTCAATCAGATATAACGAGAAACAGAATATTAACTTATGAAATGACTTGATCCATATTCATAGTTAATGTAGTATTAGTAGCAAAAGGATAAGTAAAAATGATGAATCATTAAATGGTTTTTTCAGGAAACCATACTCGATTCGATCTGGGGGCATTGGCGTGTTAGGCTAGACTAAACCAATGTCATTACTATATTTAGTAATAACCAAGTGGGAGCTGAAAGGTTTTATGGATATTTTAAATATATGTATGACCGGATTCGAACTCGAGACTTCGGGATTGCACACATTACGTATGAGAGTTGATGTTAAAATAATTAGTATATATATAAACGTTATTATTATTAATTATTTGTCACGAAATAAAACTTAACGATAGTTAATATTTAACGATGTTTGACTAACGGTCGTTAAATGTAAACTAAAGGGACTTGAATTGAAATTAGAAGTCGGGAAAGATCTAGAACCCCTCCATGGGTACTAGGCCGATCGGTTTGGGTCTCCCAAACCCATTCCCACTCAAACTTGGTCATCAAGTTAAGTTACCTATAAATACAATCCCTTGTATTCATTCACAACTTAACTTTGGATCACTTTGAAAACCTAATTTCTTTCCTCCTCTCCTCCCTCTTGCTTGGCCAACCGGTTCCAAACCCTCACCCAAGGGTTTCGATTTTCCAAACCAAGAAACAAGTGTTTAGTTTTAATTGTGATTCAAGAACCTAGCTTTTCACATTAAATCGCGATTAGTACGTGTGTACAAGAATGAAGAACAAATACAATTGTGTTTGTGGGATTTGTGGTGGTCGATTCTTTGTGGGTCGATTTATATAAACCCTAAGTTAGGGTTTTGGGTTTTGTTCCTTGTTCACATTATCGTTTGGTTTCTTGATTCGTTAAAAGGTACGCATATTCTTATTCGGTTAATTACTTACATATATTACTCCTTATACTTCCGATGCATGCTTTGATAATGTTTACTTGTTTATAATAATTGTTATGATTAGTAAAACCCAACACGTAATGATCCAATTCCAAATATGATATGAAAAGAAAGGAGCCAAACATTGAACAGTCAACGTGGTCCCCCCAATAAAATCAACCTTGTCTCAATTGTAGAACATGACATTGTACCATGGGATGAAATTGTCTGCGTATGTTAATTTGATACCAAATAATATACCATTCTGTATGTCTATTAAGCTGTGATTTATAATAATTTGATATTAATTTGGGGGTTAGAGTTTGAGAAAGAAGAAAGAATTGGGGAAAGTTCGTAGATGAGAGTGAATGAGAGTGGGTAGGTAATTAGAGGAGGTCTGGTTAAGTTATAGAATTGTCCATGTGTTAATTCAAAATAAATGAAGATATTTAATCAGGACCGCAGGATGAAAAGAAAGATCAAATGCTGAGATGAAATGATTTGATCTTTAAATATTTTTTGTTCTTCATTGAACTTTTGTCATTTGCATAAAACTGTTGTAATCACAATTCCTACCTAGCTTGTATCATATTAATTTTTTTTTATATAAAATTGTCGTCGCTAGTACCATTAGAGACGGAGCTAATAAGGCGGTTCCATTTTTTTTATATAAAACCTCAAAATCTTATCGTGACTCTACTATTGTTGACGCTAATTACGGATATTGAACTCACGATAAGCGGTAAATATGGCATTACATGACTTATTAATTCGGACGATGGTTTAGTGATACACATTGTGCATAGTTTGGCAAAATATCTAAATCACAACAGATGAAAGTAAAACGTTATAGTAGTCAGTTAACCTCTAGATAAATTCACAAAAGGAAAGCAACTCGGGATCCTTTTGAAAAAACAGCATGTCTTGCTTTCCTAGACTCACAAATACTTCAATACCACCTCCGTTAGGAACATCCACAGTCATAAAATTATTGTTGATCATCGTTCCTGCTACCGAAGCTTTTATGGGCTTTCCCCATCCAAAATCAATTCCGTATAAAGGATACGTACATAGGCTTGTTGAAGTGTAATAGTCATCTGCTTTTCTTTGCTCCTCTTCGATGACGCTTTCTGGAGACATAGTTTGAATAATTTCAAACTCACTTTTAATATCTTTTATACCTTGAACATCCGTCTTCAATTTTTTAAACTGGCTAACAAAAAAATTCGCTGTAATGTCATTTGGATCATCTGTTGTTGAAAATGCCGGTAGTACGAAAAAATTCCCTATGGTGGTTTTGGGTAATGGCTTAATCATTTTGTTTCTTATATTTGTTACCATGACAAATCCAGTTGACTTAATCGATCGAGATTTACTTTTTGACGCTGCTCGCAGTGCACATCTGTAGAGTAGCCAATTTAAAACTTCCAACCTAGTAGGGTTGATGATCGGCTGCTCAGAGTCCGCAGTCATGGCCATAACCTTGAGCTTAAGGTCATTTAACTTTGTGCCGGGGAACACGAAACTCCTAGTGACACAGTTATCTCGTGATTTGTCAAGTGAAATTCCTTGGACATTTAGGTTATTGCCCTTAACAGAAATAAAATAGGGGTTGATAGGCGATACCACATACTTTTGCTCCCATGAGCGCAATCGTGTCATTATGGCCCAGTCATTTAAAAAGTTGCACAAACTGCTTCCATCTGCTATCTTGTGGGATAACGACACTGCTACCGCGATTCCTCCACATGCAAACTGGTTGACTTGGACTGCCAATAGGCTCGCTTTATCTTTTTCAAATTCCTCGAAAGTATGATTCAACTTGTTCCATAGTTGACCGTTGGGAACGAGTTGGTCTAGATCTTCGTGTTGCATATTTCGGATGAAATCTGTCATTGGTTTGTCGTTTTGTGCTTCAAGGAACTCAATTCCATCATCGTTGCAATCTATGAATGATGGTGTTTTTTTGGCTAGCCTACCAGCAAACGGGTAATATTGTGTTAAGGTTTGAGATAAGGACTTCTTCATATCCAATAACTTCAAACGTGAATCAAGATCAATGTTGAAGTAGTTCGGGTAGAAGATAACTAGTGGTATGTATGCGTCAGGTGCCAATTGATCAAACAAAGAAAGATTATAAGTTTTTAGATGAGAAGGGGTTGGAGAAGAAGGTTTGATGATTTCTCTAGAGACAATTGTGCGAAGCTGCCTTCTACCAAATCTTACAAGGCTGCTTAACATTGTTATCTTTACAAATACTGAATGGCTTTCGATGACAGTAGCCTCATGTATATCTCATCTTATATAGCCATGAGAAAAGCTAGCACGGAGACCTGGTGTGACCTACATTAAGTGTCTTTTACATCAAATACAGGAAAAGGAAAAAGAAAGAAAAAAAAAATATTTTTTACAAATAAAACATGTTTTTAACTTCATCAGAAGTATTATTTTATTGTTTTCCTTTATCAACATTAAATCAACAACCATGTGGAAGTATACAAGTTGTCTTTGTTTTCATATTGTAGTAGTATAAGCCAGTAGTAGTGAAAGTACCAGTGAGCTACAACTAAAAGAAAGTATTTCAAGTGTTTAATAAAGAATATTTTTGAGTGATATTGCTTCCTAATACAAAAGAGTTGTTACATTTTGTCAAAATAAGGCTTCTTTTTCCCAAGAGGGAAAGTATAGGACTATAGGTTAAGTTAATTTGTAAGTTTAGGCTAAGAGGATGTGCTGGTTTTGCTCTGAATTGTTGGAAGTTTAATGACAAAACAATAGTTAAAGTTAGAAGATTAGTTTGATAATAATAGTTAGAGGACCTTTTTAGTATTTTAGTTTGTTTTATATTCTGTAAGTTTGTAAAAGTCTGTAAACCCATTACATTGGGCTGGGTCAAAAAAGGGTAGAAACGGTTATGTGGAAAACTAGAAGGGGGGTTGAATAGTTTTACCGATTTTAAGTTAGTTTCAAAAACTTTAGATTCGATGTTATGTGAAATCGTATGGATGAAGAGAAAGTATAGATTCTAAAAGTAATGCGAGTAAAGAAAGCAAGTAAAGTAAAGGATAGAAATGACACAACCGATTTATAGTGGTTTGGCTACAAGGACACCTTCCTTGCCCTACTCCACTCCCCGAGTCACCTACTCGAGATTTCAATCACTATGTCAACAAACTCCTTCAACTCCAACTTACTTAAAGAGGATTTGACCAACATCCCGGTGTGGGTTAAATTCCATGATGTTCCTCTGGCTATGTTTTCTGATGATGGCCTTAGTCTCCTTGCCACATTAATAGGCACGCCTAAAAGGTTAGATGCCTTTACTAGCCAAATGTGCAAGGACTCGTGGGGCCGTAGTAGTTTTGCAAGATGCATGATTGAAGTAAAGTCGGATGAGGTGCTTAGGGACAACCTTACTGTTGAGATACCGTTACTTGATGGATCGGGTTCGACTATTGAGAAGATACAGGTTGAATACGAGTGGAAACCACCTCATTGTGATAAATGTAAGATTTTTGGTCATACTCTTATTGAATGTCCGAAAGTTGTTGCACCTACTGCTCAGCCTACTATGCGTGTTAATGATGGTTTCAAGACGGTCAATAATAAGAAGAAGGGAAAGCAAGGTGGTTCTACTATTCCGGGTCAAGGAGGGTTTACTAAACCTGTTGTGGGTAAGCAGTTTCAATATCAACCCAAAAAGGCTCCTCCTGAACCGAAGAAAGTGGAAGTCACTAAGAAGAATGCTTCTGATGTGGCTAGTTCGAGTGGTACTAAGATCTCTACATCTAACCGGTTTGATGCTCTTAATATGGAATCTACGGATGTTTCTGGTACTCCTCCTAATGACACCAACAAGGATGTGGATTCTGGTCGTACAAAGGAAGCTAATGAAGATAAGTCTACTAAGACAGGTACTGCATCACAAGAACCCCCTGTGAGTGATTTGAAAGAGATGGAGTCGGAAGTGGCTCCTACAACTAGTGATTCTTCTATTCCGCCCGCCTCTTCTACTAAGAGAGTTAACCCGTTTTCTAAAGTGGGAGATATCGTGGTGTCTGATTCTGAAGATGAGGTGATTGCTAACCCATTTGATGAGTCTGCTAATCTATTTGGAGGTGGCCAAGAGTATGAAGATGAGTATGATGATTATGACTATGATGACTATGCGAAGCAGGTTTCTGATCTTCCGGGGAATTTGGATGCCTTTAATGCCATGTATGGCACCAAGCTTCAAGGACCTAGGAAGTAATTTGTTTTTGTTATGTCTTATGTTATCATTTGAGTAGTGGTTTGTTTGTTTGTTTTCTTGTTTAGAAAATAGGTAGTATCCTGTTATGTAAGCTTTATGCCTATGTAACGGGCTGAGATATGGGATTTCACTCATATCCATTGTACTTAAACGTATTTTTGGTTAATATATTTACCAGGGTGCAGGATTACTCCCCTTTACCCAAAAAAAAACTCCTTCAACTCGGCGGATAAGCCTTCACAACGTCGCTTATACTTTTTCCGGTACAAAGCTAAATACCGAGTCCGTAACACGGAGGACCAAACCAACACTACTATAACACAACAAATATGTGAAATATGAAATCCAAGATATTCGCTACAGAAATCTTGTGGAGGAACAAATCAATCAAGGACCCCTTGCTTGGTTGACTTGTAGAATGCTCGTGATCTCGCCTTAGAGAAGGACCTATATGAGAATCACAACAAAAGAAAGAAGAACTACTCTCTAGATCAAGTGATCTTAGGTTAGAAGAATGTAAGAATATATGAGAGAGTTTGTAAGAAGAGGGGTGAGTTACAATGAAGAAATGGCTCTCTATTTATAGGCAAATTCTTGCCACTGTTGCACGGATCCCTTGCTTGAGGGATCCGTCTAGTGTAACTTGAGGGATCCGTGAGACGCTCCTGTTTGCCCATGGGTTTTTGGTTATGGGTCATGGGTCCTAGACTTTGGACCATGGGTATCTAAGTAGATACAATATATCTAAAAGATGCAATGCATCTAGACACATGGGTTATGGGTTAACTCCATGGGTTAATATTAATAAACGTTTTTACGGTTTATTTGTATTAACAGGTTATTTAGTTTAGGTTGTAACATTGTGTCGTTTACTTTTAATCGGTATGCCTTTTCATGAAAGCACCGATTCATATAGTATATATAGGGTATGACTTTGTAATCAACAGCAACCATTTTCTTAGTTTTAATATATCAGTTTATAAGGGTTCACCCCAATCTCTCTTGTTTCCTTATTGTTCCTTTGTTTGATGATTATACATGATACTGTTCTTGATCATTCGATCATGGAGATGTAGATGCAATACCTGTGGGACATGAATGTTATCATTTGTCTATTCAATATATGAAACATACAACTTATTTTGAATGTATTTGTCCGTAAGTTTAGTCTAAGAGGATGTGCTGGTTTTACATGAATGTTATCATCTGTCTATTCAATATGTAAAACAGACAACTTATTTTGAATGTATTTGGATGAAACTGCTTATCTATAAGTTTAGTCTAAGCTGATGTGCTGGTTTTACATGAATGTTATCATCTGTCTATTCAATATGTAAAACAGGCAACTTATATATTTTGAATGTATTTGGATGAAACTGCTTATCCGTAGTTTAGATTTCTGCTAGCACGGAAGACGTGCAGATTCTTGGCGTATTGATTCACATAATACAATAAACAACTACAGTAGCATCAATTAGTGTTGGTGATTCTGCATCACCAATGTAATTTAAGTGTAATGGATTGACTTAGGTGACCAATGTGTAATCATGATAAATGTTCAACAAGTCGAGGTTGTGCGGAGTGCACACTTGTGTGACATTATTATGATTATCATTCGGGGGCGAAGCCCCGAATGACGGGGGTCCGGGGGTAGTGCCCCTGGTAGCAGGGTCCAAGGGGCAGCGCCAAGTGCTATGTCAAAAATGCACTTGAAAATAAAATTCCCGGAATTATGGACTTAATTTTTCCCCTTTGATTTAACTGAAATCGGTGGTTAAATAACTGCTATGGCAGTTATAACCGACTTTCAGTTTGGTTGGTCATATATTGGTTATCCATTCTGATTCGGTTGATAACAAGAAAACATATTCTCGTTTCTAAATCTGAGTTTTATCCGATTTTAGATTTCGATAGAACCGTCGAAATACTTTAATCTGAAAGTGTTTACACAACTCTCAGATTAATGTGATCCTAATTTTCTAACAATTAGTAGCCTAAACATGTGCCTGGTATTAACAACATGATCGGTAGCAATCTGGTATAGTAAAAGCTAACCGAGTTGTCAAATAATTTTTTTTTTTTAATTTATACAACATGGCATGTTAGCATGTTTTCTTTTTGAATTTTGGGTATAGAGAAAATGAATATATAACTTGGTACATATAATGTTATAATTTATATAAATGCTTTTCATGTTGGGATACATGTGAATTTTCCTTCGTTTCCTTGATTTTTCGTTGATGCTAAGCACACGATGCGTGTAACCCGAGTTCCACAACATCAAGTGGATTGCTCATATCACAAATGCTCAAGATAGGCTGGTACATGGTTTTGATTTCCATTGATAGTTTATGCTGACTAGAAGCTAATTAGTTTCCTGGTTATGTATCTTATGACGAAGTATTAACTAAATTTACAATCACACTGCTGATTAGAGTTGTGTTATGTTTAGATGTGCTTTCAATCAGATCCTCTGTTACTTAGGTAGCAGTACGTAATAAATTTAAACACGCATCCAAACACCTACTTACGTATGTGATCAAGAGTCTCGCTGTTTCTGTGTAACAATCTTTTAGTTACTCTCGATCCATACGAAATGCATGACAAGAAAAAGCAATAGATTGTTCGGCTTAATTTGTCACATGTTACAGTCTTTACAAGATCCAAGTGAATATAAAAATACGTGCGGCGATATATATAAAGGGAACAACCAAAAACGGTGTTTAAGAGAAGAAGCCGAATGTGTCAAGGATAGTGGTGTGAAGTGGATCACTCAAATGTGTAACCCAGTTGTTAAGTGGGCCCTTTCCAGTGGCCGCTGCTTGGACAGCAAACCCAAGGAAGGCAACCATGGCAAGACGTGCATGCTTGATCTCTGCCAATTGAAGTGTGGCCTTCTTCTCGGGGTCGCTGGCCAAGTTCAATGGATCAAATGGGCCACCAGGGTAGAGCCTCTTTTCGGGTTCAAGTTCAGCATTTCTTTGAAACTCAATGTACCCAATGACCAAAACCTCGATCCATATCAAAGTGGTGATTGAGAATGGAAGTGGTTGGCCGAAGTACGACGATCCATCAATTAGTTCCACCTAGCAAAGAAACAAGATGCACAAGTCCAATTATTCATATGTGGTTTATACTTCTAAGAATATGCATTAGTTCATATATATCTCGAAAATGAATAGGATTTTGAATCCGATCTGGATTGATTCGACATTCGATCCAAGATCTACTTGCATAAAACTGTTGTAATCACACTTCCTACCTTGTTCGAAAGGTACATTTATATACTAAGAACTAATTTAAGAAAAAAAGTTTTTTCACTCTTGTGTATAGTGTTTTACTCTATAATTACCAGATTAATCTATTACAAAAACTTTAATTAATAAGCAAGACATAAATAAATATAATTAGATTAGCCATCTTGAATAATACACTATATTTTAACAAACAGGTTCTAGTTATGACATAGTAACAAATGTAACACATAATAACTATAAATATAGATGAAAAATAATTCAACTAGACTAATAAGCTTTTCCTAAGAAACTCATTCAATTTACTTTTTAAGGTCTAGATATTTTATGTCTTTGACTCATTATAGCAGTTCAATATACATAAACTGTTAATTGAAGTAGGCTTGAGGGTCCGTTTAAGATATTCAGACACGCATTACCTTGAATAATTATTGACTACTGTCATGTTTGTTTTTTAAAAAGAGGCTCTTAACCGCCTCTGAATTTGAACTGTTTGTTCGCGGTCAGACATTTTGGCAGTTCAGACTATTTTTTTTTTCGTTCAAATGCGGTCAGAGGCAGTAAGATCTTAATGGTCTAGAATTGAGAGGGATGTCTTAATGCCTCTTGTTGTCTCTTGTTGATACAAAAATAACAACAAAAAAAATTAGTACGAGCAAGCAAATGTGTGGTTCAAACATGAGTTTTTTTTCCCGTTCAGATGCGGTTAGATTCAGACATTTACCCTTCAGATTCATATTCAGAGCTTCTTAAAAAACAAACTACTTCTGCATTTAACTTCACTCAACCGACTTTATGTAAAACCAATTAACTTAAACAGGAATGATCATAAATACATATATATTACCTTTCCAGCATCTTGCCATGTGACACCAGTAACAGACTCAACAGTAAGAGCACCAAGAGTAGCCAACATAGCCCACCTTCCATGAATCAACTCACACTCCCTAAACCTTTGTAGCCCGAAAACCTCATCATAAGGTTGAAACGGGGTCGATTTCACGTCCGCACTTTCAAACCGAGTCCCGATAACATCTCCCGCCAAGTTCTTAGCCAGGTTTTGGTCCAAAGAGTCCAAATCAAATTGCAAATATTCCGCGGGTTTCCCTAGACCAAAAGGGTCAAACCCGTAGTCACCAACCAGACTCCCGTCCAGGTAATCTGGTGCAACTGCACCAGGGTACCATAATGGACGGTCTGTGGTTATTTTTTTAGCCGCCTTTTTAGGTGCAGCTTTCTTTTTTCCAAAGCTGAACCTGGCTGAAACTCGTCCTGAATTGGAGTACACGTCTGGTAGACGTGTACCAATGAAGGACGAGGCCGCGGCTGCGGTTGTAGTGGTTGCCATTGGTGGTGATAGTTGTAATTGTTATGTGTTGTGTGAGTGAGTAATAAAATGATGTGTGATCAAATGATATGTATAATTGTATAGAGAGTGTGATGAGTGTGCATGGATGAGATAAGTGAGATTATAATGACCGTTGGATCAAGGAAGTGAATATATATGACGGTTGAGATTGCTTAGACCTTATCTATGTCTTATCTGTTTGTGAAGAATGTTTGATTCCTAGTTTTCTAGTACGTGGATGCTTATTTGTGGTTCATGTTTTTTTTTTTTTTTCCTCAAGAAATTAGTTATATGTCACAAGAAGATTTTTTTGAAAATTAAATGTAGGAGAAAATGCAAACAAAGAAAAATGTAATGCTATCTTGTTAGAAAATGTTAATTATTTGCACATAAATGTGAGATTGAAATGTTTAACAAGAGAACTTAGCTTTGCATTAAGAATTTGTAACTAGTAAGTTTTTAGATGAGTGGTGATACTCACACCACAACTTTTTATACTTTCACCATAATTTGTGCATTACAGTGTTGTACGATGTGTTATACAGCTTGTATAAAGTGGTGTAACTATCAAATAAAATGGTGTGAGTATCAACACCCTTTTTAGATATGTAACACTTTGTTTGACAAAGCTATTTTGAGTTGTGTGTGTGTCGAAAAAAGACTAGTTGAATAATATGTCAATAGATGTAGAAGGATGACATATCAATTACTAATGAGTTTTAGTTACTGGGATAATAGAGTTTGATTGGTTTCATTTTTTACCTTCGACTAGCTTTACTTATCATTTACTCAGTTTAAGTGCTCACATGTTAATTAAATCTTTAACAAGAGAACCGTGAAAATTCGACAAAAACTATCATGCCAATATTAGCCCTTGTGGGCTTGGGCTAGTATTTATTACATCATCAATTTCATGGGCTGTTCACTCAAAATCTCTAAACATAAAATGATACTTGGTTGAAGTCAAATTTTAGTTTATACGTAGTAACCAAGGGTGTGTCAAGGGAGAAGTTTTACCTTTTAGCTTTATAAAACAAGTTTTTGTCTAACATATAAATATAAGTTTGTAAAACTTTTAGAAGTTATAAACTCAAGCTAATCAAAACGACTTCTTCTGAATTGACTAGAGCTTTAATTAAAGTATACATTATGAATATACAAAAGCTTGAAATATATGTGAATTTAATTATATATTCTTTTATGTCATTTTACAAGCATAAGCTCAATGTTTAACTAATTTGTCATATATTAAAATAAAAACTCTAGCTTTCAAAAAATGAAGGGGTCTTGGAATTAAAAGATTTGACGATTTTAACAACTTAATGACCACTCATATTTGGAGTATTGTCACAAATAAGGAATCGTTATAGGTTCACTAAATTCACTCATACAAACTCATGGATCGAAGTTTTTGGGATGTTCCTCCAAAAGCTGGTATGAGTTGGGGTTGGCGCAAGCTGCTTCAAATTCATGAATAAGTCTCAGAAGTTGGAACAAGTGCGTGATTTTATTATTTCAACCGTTATACTTTATTAGACGTTTACCATTTAGTATAATTAGAGGGTGCTTAGTGTAACTTGATCTTATATATAAACACATGTACCCTAATCTTTATGAGATGAGAAATACAATACAAATTACAGTTTCAACTTGGTATCAGAGCCAGGGAAACAAACCCTAACAGCCGCCGCCCTTACTATTCCCACCACCACCTTCGATTACTTCCCACCACCCTCCACAACAATGGCCACCGTCATTCCCTTCTCCACACAAGAGAAAACCTCTCACAACTCACACAAGTTTGCCTTTACTCTCAAACTCACGAATTATGGGAATTGGAAAACAATGATCCAACCCTTTCTTGTAACCAATAACATGTTTGGCTACATCGATGGCTCGATCTCCTGTCCCCGAGTACAAAGCTCTTGCAGATACAGTGGCTGAACTCACGTGGCTAGAAGCTTTATTACGTGAATTAGGTATTGGTCTAAAATCGACTCCTACTCTTTGGTGTGACAATTTGGGTGCAACGTATCTTTCAGCCAATCCTGTCTTTCATGCTCGCACAAAACATGTTGAGGTTGATTTTCACTTTGTTCGTGAAAAGGTTGCTCAAGGCAGATTACAAGTTCAGTTCATTTCAACTCATGATCAAATCGCTGACATCTTTACAAAACCGCTGGCTGCTGATCGGTTCCAATTCTTAAGGTCCAAGCTGAAGGTCGTTTCCCGGCCTTAGCTTGCGGGGGACTATTAGACGTTTACCATTTAGTATAATTAGAGGGTGCTTAGTGTAACTTGATCTTATATATAAACACATGTACCCTAATCTTTATGAGATGAGAAATACAATACAAATTACAGTTTCAACTTACTTAAGTTTTTATCTCTTCGTTTAAGAAATCATCGCACGTTGCAAACGTCTTGGAAATTTGGAAGATCCCAAACGAAGCTGTTACGAATGACGCCTGATTTCTATTTGTGGTCTCATTACATGTTGAATGTAGGGTTGCTCGTGGGAACGCATGCATGAGGATGCATGTGTTTGGGCTATAGTTTCTGTCTTTGTCTTCGTTTGTTATGGACTCCTTTGATTAATGTGGGTATTGGCTTGTCAATCCAAAGTAAAATGATTACGTACATGCATTTAGGTTAATATGGCATGTCAGTCATATTCTTTTGTACTTAACAATTTTTTGATGATAATATAATTAATGGAATAATTTACCAGAAAAACAAGAAAAAAAACAAACAAACAAGCAAGCGCGAAAAAAAAATAAAAATAAAAAAAAAAAAAAAAAGAAAGAAAAAAAAAAAACTCTCTAGCTTTCAACTAATAATAATACAAGCTTCAGCTTTAAGTATAGTTCCAACTAAAATACACACATTAACTTCAACTTGTCTAAAATAGTAGTAAAACATATAACCATTACAACAATTGTTTTGATTCTTACGTCCACTTTAATATATTGTTGACATAGTAAACAAAATAAAAAAATACAAATTTTAAAATAGTCTAAGACGCAATTGTTGGCCAAATCATGATATTTTGTAGTTTGCTCAAATCATGAAAATATCTCATCTAATCCCCGTTTTATTGGCACTAGCTAGTAGCTAGTGTGAGTTATTTACATTGAACAAAATAAAACTTAACGGGCCTAAAGCCTAAGATCGAGCTTGAGCCACTCATTGTGACAACTCGTAATTTCAGGTCATTTTGTAAACTTTAAAATTTTTACTATTCATCTCGGGAATTTACTATTCATCGGTTACTATTCATCATTTTTTAAGTCGATTTGATATTTTGAGAACGTATTTCAAAATTTTACTATTCACGAAACACTATTCATTCCCGGAGAAAAATCACTATTCATGCTTCACTATTCATCATTCATCGTAAACTAGGTTTACGAGTATCAAATACGCGTAACCGTAAGGGTTTAGCTGCGTATTCATGAAAAATCATTTAGGACATTTCATATAAACTAGATTTAGTCTACATATCATTAGTAACATCATCATCATATTAGTTCATGCATGGATTTGCATATTTCATTAAACGTTTATTTTCTTATTAAATAAACGCTATCGCATAATCATTTATTTTAAATATTTGATCAGGCACCTCCAAAAATAATCCTAATATATTTTTATACTCATTTTAAGACTATAAAAATTACTAGTATATTATTAGTTTACCCGATGTTTTCAATTTATTTTGTATATAAATTGTTACATATATATATTTACGACGGTTTTCGTAAATTCAACTCGATAACTATTTATTCACTCAATTCTTGCGAGAAATGTATTTTTATAATTTTTATGACTTCGTTATATTTTATTTTGTTCCGTTAAAATTTATTTCTAGCCAACGCTACACTAAATAATTACTTTACTTATCAAATATACACTACAATTATAATATAATACATTTACTTATTAAACTTTCACCACCCCTTTTCTTTTCTTAACCTTGTCGACCAAAAACTATGACACAACACATTCTTTACATAAAAATCTACCATAGACTAACACATTTACCTCCCTAGCTATGACACTTGTAATATACACCTAACATACACAAACTACACACATTCATACATTATTGCAAAGGTGAAAAAAATATAAAACTCCCTCCCTTTCACTCTAAAAACCGGCCAAGGAAGAAAGAAAAGGAAGAAAGCCAAGATTTTTCAAGAACAAGCTAATTTATAAACACTAGCATACTCTTATTTAAGGTTTTGCAATAAAAACCTAGGGTATTTAAGAAAAACCTTGTTCTATAAACCTCATCATTACACTAGTAAGCATTTCATGACCATTTTTACTCTTTCATAATATTCATGAGTTATTTTTATTATGCTTGAAAGAAAACATGCAAGTTATATGAGTATCTATACCACTTTTCTTGTTTTTAGTACTTATAATTAGTATATATCATCCTATAATTAATCCCTTGAAACATATCATTTTTGATGATGTCTAGGAACCCATGACACCCTAAGAAGGTGTATGGTAGGTTTAGAATAGATTTGGTGTTGATTTGAAGTGGTTAGAATAAGTATTACGCGAGAAAAATCAATTTCGACAACAATAAATAGTGGTCTGATCAATTTCGACAACAGTTTATAAAATATTTTGGGCTAGAAATTCAGAAAATGAAACCGTGGTCGCTTGAACGGGTTAAAACAGATTTATAACGAAGAAGTTATGCTATTTTCAAGTTTAACGACGAAAACTATATTTTTCCAAAAAAACAGCATGTTGTCCAGATTTTTAAGGGTCAAAAATGAGTTTTAAGCGTTATCTAAATGAGTCGTTTTGTCAAAAATATATTAGTATACTTTAACACGAAGCTAAGGACATATAAAATGTAGAAAACGGACTTATAACGATTAAATTACACGTGTTTAAATAAGGTTGACGTAACTATTTTCACAAGTATAACACATATATATTTCCTATTAGCAAAAACCAATTGTCGCTAGTGACCATGTTGGGAGTCGTTTTTAACATCGATAGAATACTTTTTAGAAAACGATGTCTTCTAGTAAAAGTAAGTTCACCTAGCCTATTTTCCAAAATGTTCAACCGTTCGTCAAACGGAGTTGTAACGAATAAAATACGGTCATTCAAATTTTGCCGAAATCTACCCTTAAACAATATTTTTGGTACAAGTACTCTACTTCACCTATATTTTTCTCCATGATCGAGACCTCTATGATAAAAATTTAAAAGCTAAGACTTTTAGATAATGTGACAATCTTTCCAAAACCATTGAGTTTGTTTCCTAACACTCGATATTCACTATTTTACGACTAGCTTTTCGAGGCCATCTAGTCACTTTCATGAATTGTCAAATTATAGTATTTTGCGACGAAAAGCTAGAATTTCTTAATAAATCACTAAACGACTATCGTAGGATGTTGTTTCAACGTAAATACTTGTAAAGTATTTTATAACATGACGAGATGTCATAAACATATATTTCGACGATAAACTCTATTTTCAAAACTGCACAAGTGGTATAGATTACATGTGGATTTGCATGTACGACATTGTTTCATGACTTACATTAGAACATATCATTCATACTAGGTTGCAGCTAGAGATTGCACCTCATTTCAGTGTATCTAATTTTGTCATCATAATCATTGCATCAGGTGAGTTTTCATAGCCCCATTTTCAATTGTTTTTATACTACTTTTGGGGGAGATACATGCTCATCAACTTTTATGACATTCATGTCTATTTGCAAAATATGTGTTTATCTGAACTGAAAGTTTAGTCATGCGAAGTAACAGTATTGCCATACTTACAATTTCTATATCATAAATCATTGGGCTAACTGACTTGGTATGATCACGGTCTAGCGGTCTTGGTATATTGTTGAACTAGCGGTCTTGGTATAATGTTGAACTAGCGGTCTTGGTATAATCATGAACTAGCGGACTTGGTACAATCATGAACTAATGGTCTTGGAACGATTTGAAACTATACGAATTATGTGTTATATCAATTGACTATTGAAACCTTAAGTGATGCACTACTATGTGAATTTATTCGACAACATGTGCTTGAACATACGCTATACATATTTTGGCAGTGGGTTGTAAACACACAAGTTGCAAGTTTTGTATGGGCGGAACTTGGAACTGAGTGGATTTGCAATGCCTTTGCTGCATGAACATTCTTTAAAGGTTTTCATGACAACTCAAACTCTATGAACTCACTCAACCTTTGTGTTGACACTTTTAGCATGTTTTATCTCAGGTATCTAAGGCATACACTTCATGGCATGCATGTGGACTTATCATAGAGTCGTGGTGACGACGCATCTTACATGGGATTTATGCACTTTAAAAACATCGTTTGGCTTGTATCAAATTTATTTCCGTACATGTTGACTATCATTTGGGACCTACACTTTGTAAACTCTGACTATTTTACTCAATCAAACGATGTATTTTCCAAACGACACTTTAGGTCGTTCAATATAACTGTAACTGTGATGCTATGGCAGTCACCCCCAGGTATTCCATTCCGCTGCAAAAGAGGTAATTTGGGGGTGTGACAGATTGGCATCAGAGCTTCGGTTATAGAGAACTAGGTTGCATCATTGACCCTAGACTATAACTACATCATCATAGCATGTCATCATTTCATCATAAGTGCATATTCACTTTACATGCGGATTCATACGCACTTTATGCGAGTTATTTACTTTCATTTCAAACCGATTGTCACATAGATGCCCTCAGATACCCATTCCATTATCCTTTCTTCAGATTCCAACGTGGAGAATGCCTTGTCATTCCCTATCTCAATTTTAACATCAGTTGACTCATTACCGATAACATCGAATGCCGAGATAAAACCTTCAAGGAGAGTGAAGTCGTCCTCACTCCTCTGTTTCATCACCAACATGTCGAGTTACACGTTATTCACACATTAAGTCACTAAACCATCACTCATTTTTAAAAATAACCTCAAATTTATCACCTCCTATCACATCTCTTTAGAGCGCTTATTCTTAACATAGGACTTTGCTACATCTCACCTTTCCTCTTATTTTGAAGAGTTATGGCACCGAAGAAAGCTGCACCAAAAATGACACCAACCGCTATCAAAAAGTATGTAGAGGATAGTATAGCCGAGGCACTAAGGAAAGAACGAGCAACGGTAGCTGCTGCTACCGAGGCCGCGGCTGCTGCTAGACTTGCTGCTGCTACAGGAGCTGCAGGAGGGTCTGGAGTTCGAAATTGTACATACAAGGACTTTAAGAATTGTGATCCCACAAAGTTCAAAGCCACCGAAGGAGCCACTGCTATGATCCGTTTGTTTGAGAAGATGGAGTCTGTATTTCTTCTATGCAATTGCCCAGATGACTATAAGGTAAAGTTTGCCACTGGTACACTCTTAGATGGCGCAATGTCATGGTGGAATTCATATGCGCAGCCTATTGGTATCGAAAATGCATACAAGCTCACGTGGGATGAATTCAAGAAGCTGGTAACTAAGAAGTATTGTCCGCGTACTGAGGTGAAGAAGTTGGAAACAGAATTTTATGAGTTAGTGATTGTTGGTTATGACATCGAGACCTACATCAGGAGGTTTCAAGAATTGGCTGCACTATGTCCATCAATGGTTTCGGACAATGAGAAACTACTGGAAAATTTCATTGGAGGACTTCCACAATGTATTCAAGGAGATGTAACTTCTTCCAATCCACAAACAATTGAAGAAACTATCAGGATAACTCAAAAACTCATGGCTCAAGTTGTGAAAGGGGAAAACATTATCAACAATAACCGCAACAACAACAACAACAACAACAACAACCAAACTAGCAACAACAAAAGGAAATGGGAAAATGACCAGGGAGGTTATGATAACGACAACCAAAACCGTAACACTAACCATCATCAACAACAGAATAGAGGGCACTAAACTGCGATGGTTTATGTTGCTGCACCAATAGAAGGCAGAGGTTATGTTGGAACCTGCCCACTATGTAATCGATGTAAGTATCATCACACGGGTCTTTGTCCTGCTAAGTGCTACAAGTGTCAAAAACTGGGACACCTTGCCAGGAATTGTAGAGGCAAGGCCATAGTTACATGTTACGGATGCGGGGAGCAAGGACACTATCGGAACCAATGTCCCCAAAACCAAGGTCAACAAGTTGAGGGTGGTCAGGAGAGAGCCTACATGTTAGAAGGAGGAGAAGCTCAACAGGATCTCAACAATGCGGAAGACTGAAGAAGTTTAGAAATTAACAGTCTTATTTCCTTATGTACTATGTCGTACTAAGTTTATGTCTTCCATCGTATTCGGATCTTTATGACTTAAGTAGTATTACTGTTTGATAAATCACTCGTTGTGAGATATTCTCATCTATCGTACTTTCTTTTCCTTCTGATTCGTTA
Organism: Chrysanthemum seticuspe; assembly: GCA_019973895.1. Taxonomy (NCBI): domain Eukaryota; kingdom Viridiplantae; phylum Streptophyta; class Magnoliopsida; order Asterales; family Asteraceae; genus Chrysanthemum; species Chrysanthemum seticuspe. The sequence continues at coordinate 360,385,662 of BPTQ01000009.1, forward strand.
TCACTTTCAAGGATTTTACTTCCTTTTACTTTAACTGTCATTTAAAAGACACAGTTTAAATCCATGTAAACATTGAGAGTTATAACAACTAAACCGAACGTCACATTATCGTTCCTTAAGTATACATAGCCTAGCTAACTATGTCTAATCCTGGAGGGATCAAGTTATGTTGGGAGCAGTTATTCATAAATCTTAGTGCAAGCAAAATTTTCACATATTCCTGTAAGTCAAAGTAATGCTCATCGGAGATGTTCTTTCAATATTTTCTCTATCGCGATGTCTATACACTCTTATTCATAGATAGTCGTAACGACACATCCTCAGGTCTTCTCTCCTCGTTATTCATCTCAAACCCTAAACCTGAAAGACCAACACGAACTGAATTCAGGGACTGAATTCCTTTTTGGGTGGGCGAATGTGACAACTCGTAATTTCAGGTCATTTTGCAAACTTTAAAATTTTTACTATTCATCTCGGGAATTTACTATTCATCGATTACTATTCATCATTTTACTATTCATCATTTTTGAAGTCGATTTGATATTCTTAGAACGTATTTCAAAATTTTACTATTCACGAAACACTATTCATTCCCGAAAAAAATCACTATTCATGCTTCACTATTCATCATTCATCGTAAACTAGGTTTACGAGTATCAAATACGCGTAACCGTAAGGGTTTAGCTGCGTATTCATGAAAAATCATTGAGGACATTTCATATAGACTAGATTTAGTCTACATATCATTAGTAACATCATCATCATATTAGTTCATGCATGGATTTGCATATTTCATTAAACGTTTATTTTCTTATTAAATAAACGCTATCGCGTAATCATTTATTTTAAATATTTGATCAGGCACCTCCAAAAATAATCCTAATAGATTTTTATACTCATTTTAAGACTATAAAAATTATATTATTAGTTTACCCGATGTTTTCAATTTATTTTGTATATAAATTGTTACATATATATATTTACGACGGTTTTCGTAAATTCAACTCGATAATTATTTATTCACTCAATTCTTGTGAGAAATGTATTTTTATAATTTTTATGACTTCGTTATATTTTATTTTGTTCCGTTAAAATTTATTTCTAGCCAACGCTACACTAAATAATTACTTTACTTATCAAATATACACTACAATTATAATATAATACATTTACTTATTAAACTTTCACCACCCCTTTTCTTTTCTTAACTTTGTCGACCAAAAACTATGACACAACACATTCTTTACATAAAAATCTACCATAGACTAACACATTTACCTCCCTAGCTATGACACTTGTAATATACACCTAATATACACAAACTAAACACATTCATACATTATTGCAAAGGTGAAAAAAATATAAAACTCCCTCCCTTTCACTCTAAAAACCGGCCAAGGAAGAAAGAAAATGAAGAAAGCCAAGATTTTTCAAGAACAAGCTAATTTATAAACACTAGCATACTCTTATTTAAGGTTTTGCAATAAAAACCTAGGGTATTTAGGAAAAAGCGTGTTTTATAAACCTCATCACTACACTAGTAAGTATTACATGACCATTTTTACTCTTTCATAATATTCATGAGTTATTTGTATTATGCTTGAAAGAAAACATGCAAGTTATATGAGTATCTATACCACTTTTCTTGTTTTTAGTACTTATAATTAGTATATATCATCCTATAATTAATCCCTTAAAACATATCATTTTTGATAATGTCTAGGAACCCATGACACCCTAAAAAGGTGTATGGTAGGTTTATAATAGATTTGGTGTTGATTTGAAGTGGTTAGAATAAGTATTACGCGAGAAAAATCAATTTCGACAACAATAAATAGTGGTCTAATCATTTTTGTGAAATCTGGAAAATTAGACAGTTTGTAAAATATTTTGGGCTAGAAATTCAGAAAATATACTTTAAAACGAAACCGTGGTTGCTTGAACGGGTTAAAACGGATTTATAACGAAGAAGTTATGCTATTTTTAAGTTTAACGACGAAAACTATATTTTTCCGGAAAAACAGCATATTGTCCAGATTTTTAAGGGTCAAAAATGAGTTTTAAGTGTTATCTAAATCAGTCGATTTATCAAAAATATATTAGTATACTTTAACACGAAGCTAAGGACATATAAAATGTAGAAAACGGACTTATAACGATTAAATTACACGTGTTTAAATAAGGTTGACGTAACTATTTTCACAAGTATAACACATATATATTTCCTATTAGCAAAAACTAGTTGTCGCTAGTAACCATGTTGGGAGTCGTTTTTAACATCGATAGAATACTTTTTAGAAAACGATGTCTTCTAGTAAACGTAAGTTCACCTAGCCTATTTTCCAAAATGTTCAACCGTTCGTCAAACGGAGTTGTAACGAATAAAATACGGTCACTCAAACTTTGCCGAAATCTACCCTTAAACAATATTTTTGGTACAACTACTCTACTTCACCTATATTTTTCTCCATGATCGAGACCTCTAGGATAAAAATTTTAAAGCTAAGACTTTTAGATAATGTGACAAGCTTTCCAAAACCATGGAGTTTGTTTCCTAACACTCGATATTCACTATTTTACGACTAGCTTTTCGAGGCCATCTAGTCACTTTCATGAATTGTCAAATTATATTATTTTGCGACGAAAAGCTATAATTTCTTGATAAATCACTAAACGACTATTGTATGATGTTGTTTCAACATAAATACTTGTAAAGTATTTTATAACATGACGAGATGTCATAAACATATATTTCGACGATAAACTCTATTTTCAAAACTGCACAAGTGGTATAGATTACATGTGGATTTGTATGTACGACATTGTTTCATGACTTACATTAGAACATATCATTCATACTAGGTTGCAGTTAGAGATTGCACCTCATTTCAGTGTATCCACTTTTGTCATCATAATCATTGCATCAGGTGAGTTTCCATAGCCCCATTTTCAATTGTTTTTATACTACTTTTGGGGGAGATACATGCTCATCAACTTTTATGACATTCATGTCTATTTGCAAACTATGTGTTTATCTGAACTGAAAGTTTAGTCATGCGAAGTAACAATATTGCCATATTTAGAATTTCTATATCACAAATCATTGGGCTAACTGACTTGGTATGATCACGGTCTAGCGGTCTTGGTATATTGTTGAACTAGCGGTCTTGGTATAACGTTGAACTAGCGGTCTTGGTATAATCATGAACTAGCGGACTTGGTACAATCTTGAACTAATGGTCTTGGAACGATTTGAAACTATACGAATTATGTGTTATGTCAATTGACTATTGAAACATTAAGTCATGCACTACTATGTGAATTTATTCGACAACATGTGCTTGAACATACGCTATACATATTTTGGCAGTGGGTTGTAAACACACAAGTTGCAAGTTTTGTATGGGCGGAACTTGAAACTGAGTAGATTTGTAATGCCTTTGCTGCATGAACATTCTTTAAAGGTTTTCATGACAACTCAAACTCTATGAACTCACTCAACCTTTGTGTTGACACTTTTAGCATGTTTTATCTCAGGTATCTAAGGCATACACTTCATGGCATGCATGTGGACTTATCATAGAGTCGTGGTGACGACGCGTCTCACTTGGGATTTATGCACTTTAAAAACATCGTTTGGCTTGTATCAAATTTATTTCCGTACATGTTGACTATCATTTGGGACCTACACTTTGTAAACTCTGACTATTTTACGCAATCAAACGATGTATTTTCCAAACGACACTTTAGGTCGTTCAATATAACTGTAACTGTGATGCTATGGCAGTCACCCCCAGGTATTCCATTCCGCTGCAAAAGAGGTAATTTGGGGGTGTGACAGATTGGCATCAGAGCTTCGGTTATAGAGAACTAGGTTGCATCATTGACCCTAGACTATAACTACATCATCATAGCATCTCATCATTTCATCATAAGTGCATATTCACTTTATATGCGGATTCATACGCACTTTATGCGAGTTATTTACTTTCATTTCAAACCGATTGTCATATAGATGCCCTTAGATACCCATTCCATTATCCTTTCTTCAGATTCCAACGTGGAGAATGCCTTGTCATTCCCTATCTCAATTTTAACATTAGTTGACTCATTACCGATAACATCGAATGCCGAGATAAAACCTTCAAGGAGGGTGAAGTCGCTCTCACTCCTCTGTTTCATCACCAACATGTCGAGTTACACGTTATTCACACATTAAGTCACTAAACCATCACTCATTTTGAAAAATAACCTCAAATTTATCACCTCCTATCACATCGCTTTAGAGCGCTTATTCTTAACATAGGACTTTGCTACATCTCACCTTTCCTTTTATTTTGAAAAGTTATGGCACCGAAGAAAGCTGCACCAGAAATGACACCAGCTACTATCCAAAAGTATGTAGAGGATAGTATAGCTGAGGCACTAAGGAAAGAACGAGCAACGGTAGCTGCTGCTGCCGAGGCCGCGGCTGCTGCTGAAGCTGCTAGACTTGCTGCTGCTACAGGAGCTGCAGGAGGGTCTGGAGTTCGAAATTATACATACAAGGACTTTAAGAACTGTGATCCCACAAAGTTCAAAGGAACCGAAGGAGCCACTGCTATGATCCATTGGTTTGAGAAGATGGAGTCTGTATTTCTTCTATGCAATTGCCCAGATGACTATAAGGTAAAGTTTGCCACTGGTACACTCTTAGATGGCGCAATGTCATGGTGGAATTCGTATGCGCAACCTATTGGTATCGAAAATGCTTACAAGATCACGTGGGATGAATTTAAGAAGCTGGTAACTAAGAAGTATTGTCTGCGTACTGAGGTGAAGAAGTTGGAAACAGAATTTTATGAATTAGTGACTGTTAGTTATGACATCGAGACCTACATCAGGAGGTTTCAAGAATTGGCTGCACTATGTCCATCAGTGGTTTCGGACAATGAGAAACTACTGGAAAATTTCATTGGAGGACTTCCACAATGTATTCAAGGAGATGTAACTTGTTCCGATCCACAAACAATTGAAGAAACTATCAGGATAACTCAAAAACTCATGGCTCAAGTTGTGAAAGGGGAAAATATTATCAACAATAACCGCAACAACAACAACAACAACCAAACTAGCAACAACAAAAGGAAATGGGAAAATGACCAGGGAGGTTATGATAACGACAACCAAAACAGTAACACTAACCATCATCAACAACAGAATAGAGGGCAAGAAACTGCGATGGTTTATGTTGTTGCACCAATAGAAGGCAGAGGTTATGCTGGAACCTACCCACTATGTAATCGATGTAAGTATCATCACACGGGTCTTTGTCCTGCTAAGTGTTACAAGTGTCAAAAACTGGGACACCTTGCCAGGAATTGTAGAGGCAAGACCATAGTTACATGTTACGGATCACGTTACTGGGGCACCTAATCGCCTGAAGGTCGCTGGAGAGAGAAAGCTGACGTGGCATTGAAAATGAAAGGGACTGAATCCCCTTACTGGAACCAGCCTAAGGCACAAGTTAGAAAAACCCTTTTTGCAATTGTATCGTCTTTATTATCATTTAGTCTTTATTATCATCAAAATCTTTTAATTGATATATGATATAAAGATGCTAGTAGAGATGTATGACGAAAATATGTGGTTGGGGGTGATTCTTTTTTATCTTTTTATAATTTTTTGAAACCAAGTAGAATCTCGGTGTTTGAAGAGTGGGGGGTTGGTAATTCTACCAATTAAACTACTTAACAATCAAAATTAAAAACTAATTAAACTAATGAAAAAGAAAAGCTATGGATTGTATGAGTGTGTTTCTTATGATAATTAAAAACGTGTTTACTTAGATTTTCTTACTCCCTAGTTATCTTTTATTGGTCGGTTGAATTGTCACATCCTCATTCTAATTGGTGCGTTGTATTCCGTGTTAGTCATAGGGGGTGCCTAATTCCCTAATTCTATGAATTGTAACTCTCCTCTGGAATATCCTGGATCGTCAAGTACCGAAGTATCTCCCCCGAATACTCTATTATCCTTAAGCTACAACTCACGCAATAAACACAATGATGGCCTAAGTGCACTCTTAAGCTTTTTGCTATGTAGAACGTTCAAGCTCGCAACAATCAAAGAAGAAACCAGTTTTTCTTACTCTAGCGTCTACCAATTTAAACAAGAGACAACCTAACAATTATCAACAACTACGTTTCATTGGATCTAAGCAAACACTAGATTAATTTAGGTGTTGTTTGTTTATTAAGAGGCTCTGAATCTGATTCTGATTCGCACATCTGAATCTAAATATGTGGTAGAAAAGTCTGAATCTGATTCCCATTTTAGTCTGAATAGGTGGTTGAGAAATCTGAATCTGACTCAAATAAAACTGTTTTTTTTTTTTTTTTTTTTTTTTTTTTTTTTGTAAAAATGTCTGGTCAGTTTTTACAATATAAATATAAAACCGTTGCATTCGCACAATAGATAAAATTTATTAAATATAAGAAACCAATTTCTATTACATAAATCAATTTAAAGTTAAAAGTATTTTAAACAAAATATCCAATTTTATGTTTATTTGTCAAAAATAAACGTGTTGGAGTTTAAATTGAACTTTTAAAAATGATTAACTATATGGTTCGTGTTAGAGTTGAGATGTATGAGTTTGAAACTGAACCCTTCAACTTAAAAAAAGTATGAATTGTCACATATCATTTTATACATTCTTTATCTAACAAAACATATGCAATGATTCTATTTAATACTTTTAATACGAAAAACAAAGGTGAAAAAAATACAGAAAAATATTACAAAAAAAGTAATAATAAAAAAGAGACATTAAGAGGTGTTAAGACACCTCCTCCACATCTAGTACAATAAGAGGTTTATGCCTCTTACTGCCTCTTAATGACCAGAAAAAAAACAACACTCTTACCATAGATTACCTCTTACTGCTGAATGACATTAAAAAAAAAAAAAAAAAAAAAAAAAAAAAAAAAAAAAAAGTCTTAATGATCCAAACGTCTTACCGCATTTGAATGAGTCAGATTAAGATGTTGTTAAGAGTCAATTATTAAAAAACAAACACCACCTTAGTTAAGCATGGTAGATAAGCAAGAACATAAACAAACAATTGAACATAGATGAAACATGGTGATAGATTGGATAAACAAAATTATCTTTGAGTGTATAAGAGGGTTTGGAACCCTAAAATACTGCCCAAGTCGAACTCTTAATGAACTAGGGTTTGCTCTCCAAAATAATGCACACAAAATACAGAAAGTTTGAAGTCTATATATAAATTTACACTCGCGACGGCGTCACCTTTTGATGGTGACGTCGTCTGATCGCCATCAATAGGTTTCGATTTGGACAAGTCATCGTTGGGACGGCGTCAGGTGAGAGGATGTGACGCCATCTGACTTGCTTGAGGACGTTGTCTGGGATGGATCTTGGTCGTCTGGTGAAGAAAGTAAGGGCGACGCCCTTCTTGAATAAGGCGTGACGACGTCAGGTGTTAGAACCAAAATATGACCTGAGCCGTCGCTTGAGACTTTTTGGAAAACCTTGTGAGCGATGGCGTCGCCCTTGGAGTTGGGACATCGCCGGGCTTGTGAAAACAGCCTTGTTCTTGACTTTGTCGTTTTCTTCATGTTTTCGCTCCTTTTCCAGTTGGAATATAATCTTCGATATCAAACAAGTGCAGCATATTATCTTAGTATATATTAATATGTGACAATATAGTTAAGTCACATAAAGTATTTATTATATTTTAGTCTGTAAAAGCCTGTAAACATATTGGGTTATGGGTTGGGCCTTAGTGGGTCGCTTTAGGGTAATAGGGTACAACGGTTATATCACTTATACCTTTGGGAATCGACATAACTACCTTCATTGGCACTAATTCTATTTGTATATATAGGTTTAACATTTTGTAATCAAATATTCACTTGCAACTTAAATAATAATGTTTATACTACCTCCGTTCCAAAATTATAGTCCCCGTTTGACTTTTTCGGTCTTTCCTTTTCAACTTTGACCTTAAATATTTTTATTTTTATTATACAATAAATGATAAAAATTATACCAATGAAAATACATTTAAAAATCCAATCAATTCATATATATTGCGTCAAGTATTATATAACACAAACAAAAATACTCAAGGTCAAAGTTGTAATGAAAAGACCGAAAAAGTAAAAAGGGGACTATAAATTTGGGACGGAGGGAGTAGTTCTTTTATATTTGTTGTGTTGTTCTTCTGAATTCGACATACAGAATCAATTTATCATATTCTGTTTATGTCAATACTCAACATGGCATTAGAGCCAAAGGATTCGAAAACCTGTAGGAAGGACCGATTAATATGGTTAAGTAAGAAACACCTTAAAGGAAAAGAAGTGGAAGATGTTCAGGAAGATTACAAGGCCAAAAGATGCGGACAGTCATCATTGTTCCAGGGTACTTCTCAAAGGCAGAAAGGCAAAGAGAAGGGTGTGTATGATCAATATGATCATCAGGGGAACTATGGCAAGAAGATGTAATCAGGATATCTATCCATCCAAAGGCATAAGGTTTCAAAGAAAACCAAATAGTATGATGGCAGTCAACAACAAGTTTGGTATAGAAGAACTCGATTGGAAGTATCCCAAAGGTATGTGTTGCTCCTTTTGCAAACAACCATTCCATTATAGGAAAAAATGTCCCGAAAGAATAGGAAAAATTGAATTCATGATCAAAGGGACAGATAGTAGAACATGGAATGAAATTTGGTTTGCAAGTATGAATAGGAAACAACATGCCGCTGGTGATAAAAATCTCTTCAAAAACTTAGAAAATTCATTTAGCATAGAAGCAAATTATGAAGGTTTTAAGAGGGATTTGTACCAGGGCAAGGGAATCATTGAGATTTTTAGTTCAGGAGAGATCCACACTATTGATGAAGTTTATTATATTTCTACTCTCAAAAGAAATATACTTAGTGTGGAGACACTAAGAAATCAAGGGTTTAAAATAATGTTTGAGGGTGATGTATGCCACATCACAAGAGACTCCTTATGGAAAGGAAAGAAGAAACATGCACGTTATGATCCTGTTTATGAACAAATGGTCCATTGTTGGACTTGTAATGATCATCACCATGCTTATATGTGTCCTTTAAAGAAGGACTCAAATGATGATCAAAATCCTTTCATACCAACAACAAAAGAAGGAAGTTTCAAGAAGGATAGTGAGGCACAAAGTGAAGGAATGCACGCTGAACTCATTAAAGAAACAAGAAGAAGAGAAAACATGTATATGGAAGCATTTTGGGAAAGTCAAAACCGAACCTGACTTTCGGTGGAATAGAAACATTGAACAAATATGACTTATGGGCTTCAGTAGCATTAAAAATGGGATATGGATATGGGCTGCCAAAGTTATACTTGGAAGATGAAATAGTGGAGACTTTAAAGACAATCTATGGCAAGTATTTGCAAATGCGGAATTGGTACCACTTAAAACACAAAGGAAGGGAAATCCAAGTTAAAACAAACGAAGACAAAAGTGAGTTAACAGTGAACCAAAGGAAAGAGCAGACCAATATCCTTCCACCAAAGAAACGCTCAAAGACCAGCAGCAGCAGCAGTTGAATATGAAGAATGAAGCGTTTGATAATTCGAAGATTAAGGGGGAATGTTGGAATATAATCTTCGATATCAAACAAGTGCAGCATATTATCTTAGTATATGTTAATATGTGACAGTATAGTTAAGTCACATAAAGTATTTATTATATTTTAGTCTGTAAAAGCCTTTAAACATATTGGGTTATGGGCTGGGTCTTAGTGGGTCATTTTAGGGTAATAGGGTACAACGGTTATATCACTTATACCGTTTGGGAATCGACATAATTGACTTCATTGGCACAGATTCTATTTATATATATATAGGTTTAACATTCTGTAATCAAATATTCACTTGCAATTTAAATAATAACGTTTATAGTTCTTTTATATTTGTTGTGCTGTTCTTCTGAATTCGACATACATAATCAATTTATCATATTCTGTTTATGTCAATACTCAACATTTTCGTCCAAAAATGCTTGATTCCAACATTTTGCTTCAAAAAGAACTTAAATGTTTATGTCAATACTCAACGGTTATATCACTTATACCGTTTGGGAATCGACATAATTGACTTCATTGGCACCGATTCTATTTATATATATAGGTTTAACATTCTGTAATCAAATATTCACTTGCAATTTAAATAATAACGTTTATAGTTCTTTTATATTTGTTGTGCTGTTCTTCTGAATTCGACATACATAATCAATTTATCATATTCTGTTTATGTCAATACTCAACATTTTCGTCCAAAAATGCTTGATTCCAACATTTTGCTTCAAAAAGACCTTAAATGTGAAAAGGAATGATTTTAAGCAGTAACAGATATAAAATGTATTGATTTAGGGCTTAAATGACCCCCTAAAAACATATGTTTTAAATCCTTATCAAATGGTTTGATAAAGATGAGGTTAATATACAAATATGTTACTAAAACTTTCAAAAAATTTCGCCCGAGTTACTGAACTTTTATTTTGTTCACTTAGTTTACTGAACTTATTGGAAGCATATTTTAGTGTTGATAGTAGTGAATTGATAGTATATTTGTGGATATGTTAAGTAACATAAATGTCATGTTTTTACAAGTTCAGTAACCTAAGTGAACATTTTTATAAGTTCATTGACCTCAAATGGCATATTTTATAAGTTCAATAACCTAAGTGAACAAAATGAAGTTCAGTAACTTAGGCGAACTTTTTTGAAATGTTTAGTAACATATTTGTATATTAACCCATAAAGATGGGAATTATTAGCTCAAATGAAAAGATGTGGGAATAAATTATCTATAGTAGAAGCCTTTGATAAGCAGGAAATGGTGGAGTTTAATGAAATGAAAAAAAAGGAAAGAGTTGATGCATATATCAACATGAAAAAGCATCCCCATAAGGAGGAATTTAGTGAATGGAATCATGATATGGTTTGTATTTCTACTCAACCTGTCTAAAATAGTAAAATATATAACTATTACAACAGTTGTTTTGAGTCTTACATCCACTTTAATATATTGTTGACATGACATAGTAAACAAAATGAGAGAAAAATTTTAAAATAGTCTAAGACGCAATTGTTTGTCAAATCATGAAGATATTTTTTAGTTAAGTATGAACCACAAGGTAATTGGTATTTAATAAGGTTAAGTCCACGAACTGGCCATGAACTTTCACAATTTTCATTTATAGGTAATGGACTTTGGAAAATCCTACAACCACCCTTTTAACCCTAGCATTTGTTCCAAAGACAACCATAACATCTCTTTTTGCAATTGGTGACCGACTGAAACCGACACGTCACCATTTTAAATAAATAACTTTTTTTTGGGTTCCAAGTCATCCTTTTTTTTTTTTTTTTTTTTTTTTTTTTTTTTTTTTTTTTTGCAAAGGTGAAAAATATATTAACTTCCAAACAATAGTACATCATAAGGATAAAAGACTAAAGATTTGGACATTCCCAAATCTGATACAAAGCAAAATACAAACTACCCGATATGAGATAAAGATATAAGGGAATCTGACAAAGCTAAACTAGCAGACCAAAACAAAGCATCTAAATCCGAGCATATGACTACACTGCACTTAACAAGCCTTATCCTTCCTAGTCATCGTTGAAAGTCATGTATTGTGTAAAAAAAACTAGAGCATCACTCGTACAACACAAAAAACCCAGATTCAACACATATCAAACCAAATCCTTCAAATCACAAAACCAAATCCACATATCCATCCGGATCTACAAATCAACACACGAATACTAAACCATAATCCCGATAAAAAATCTGCCTAAAACAGATTTACAAAACACCCAACATCATAACCTATAAACCATCACAGATTCCTCACAACAAAAAAGATTTTAACCAAACTCCAGCACCCGCGATGGTGGTATTCCGGCGGCGGTAGCAGTGAGCACAATACATGACTTTGTATATTTGTGTTAATTTGTTTTGTGTTAATGATGGTGGCGTAGGGATAATCGTGATTCGTCTATGGTCACACGGTTGCAACCGGTTCGATCAATTTAAAAAAAAAACTAAGCAAAAAAGAAAGAAAAGAAAAAACAAACAGTTGCATCAAGGGTTATACCAGAATCACAATTTCGCAAGTATAATTATTTGTCGTTATACACCGCCGCTTTACGTGGGTATTCACCTAGTTAGAAAATGATTACACATTGAACATAATAAAACGCTAACGGGTCTAATGCCCATAATCAAGCTTGAGCCACTAACTTAATATGTCTAATAATTTGTAAGTGCCCGATAAAACTAAAGTTAGTGGTCACTACCCTCTCACCTTACACATCAACGTCATCTCAGTTTTCTATCTTTTGTCACTTCCCCTCACTCTCTATCACCTTTTACCCATTTTGGTCACCTTTCATTAAAATATTTACTTTATACAAATATGTCATATTAAATACCTCACACACACTTACAAACCAAATAAAAAAATTAAAACAAAAGTATGGCCCACATTTTTTCAACATACCAAAGTTGAGCCACTCACCTTTCATTTCTCTTTGATGAGTGCTCACTTGGTGATCGCAGTGGGAATGAAAGGTAAGGCTTGCCTCACTTCGTGAATGCTCAAACCCGCTCCGCCCAACCTAAAATCTTTTTTATGATACACTACTATGACTTTATACTAAGTTATAGTGTGAAATTGCATTTTAAATTGCATGGTCCATTTTGTTTAAGGTTCGAAAATTAAGTATTTTAGCAACTGTATCGTCTTTATCATCATCCAAATATTTTGATCGATTTATGATGAAAAAAATAGTTATCGAAACTTTTCAGTTTTATTTTCAATAAACACAAACAAATATATAGACAGGAAACAAAATGAAAATCTTTAAGCTTCGTTTTTGAGTTTTTTTTAGAAGAAAAGGAAAGAAAATGACATTAAACTCAAAATTTATTGTATTATTGAGTTTATGTTGAATAAAAAAGAAAGGAAACATAAACGAAATGATTAAAAAAAAACCTTAACATTATATTTCAAAATTTTTTCGCCCAAATATGGACGGATTCGGAAGGAAACATAGCTACACCAAAGTTATTGATTTATAATAATCAATATAACCCTCAGTATTTATACGTCTCTTACTCATATTCGACTCTTGTGATAAAATAAACATATTTAAAAGAACATAGATGTAATTATATCTCTTTTTCTTTCTTATCTTCCCATGCTTGAGAACACAACATTAAAAAAGTGTGATTGAAAATGAATCTAACACATTAGTTCTCCCACAAAGAACCCTATGCTCACATCTCAATCAACCTCCTTTAGGTATATGCTCATCTAAAAAGTATGTCTTATGTTCGATCCAATCGATTCTTCCATCTAGTATCATTTTTCTCATATACCACACAAAAAGCACACTTATACGCTCACATCTCAAATAATAGACATATACATGTACTTGCACCTATTAAACGTATACATACTCGTAATATATAATGGATATTGATGTTACTTTAAGTGAGTACCATGCTAGTTTAAAGTAAAACTTTTCGGATATAGTACAGTTGGTATATTGGTGGTTAAGTGGTTTAACTAGCTTGACATAATATCAGTTTACTTGTCGTAGTTATTTGTAACGCTCCATTCTCAAGAAAAAAAATGAATGAAAGTGAAAGAAAGATGAAGTAAAGTAAGAGAGAGGAAGTAAAGTGACTTTCACTCCAAAAGTGGAGTGAAAGTTTTATAACTAAAATATCACCACTTTACTTCACTTTACCTCACTTTACTTCCTAAAAAAAACTGGAGAACACAAACTTCCTCGCTTTCACTTTACTTTCTCCCTTTTACTCAACTTGAGAACACAGTGTAATTGTTATGATATACATATTATATATTGTTTGTTAATTTTTATGGTTCTAGTTTTGTGAATTAAGGTGTTACGCAAACGTAAAACTTCGTCCTTTTCTAGTTATGGACTTATGGTGTTCTTATAAACACTAAGCTTTATCTTGCTTTATGGTATACCGATTCTAACGATCTTATGAGTTCTAGCTCTTTTTATTTGAAGATCAACATATTCATAATGCTAGTTTGTGACATTGTACGTTAAACACCACTTATAAGTTATAACTCACATGTTCAAAACCCAATCATTGGAGTAATATGTTCATTGAAACGACTTTAGGATTTCATTGACATGATATCCTAGTCCTGTTGTTACAACTCCAATATTCAAATACCAAACATTTCAGAAGTTATAAATGATAGAATGCGCTTGCGCAATTTTTAAGGGAGCACTGGCATTGGTACGATCGCAATGGAAATCAGGGCAAGTTTGGCTTATCAAGTTTGCTAATAGTACCTACCCAAAACCCTCCACATTACCATTCCTAATTAATACAACATGCACAACATAAAATAGGGTTGAACATCGAGTCAAATCCGAACCGAGTGATAATCGATTTGTGGAAGACATGAACCGAGAACCGAACCGAAGTGACTTAGTTCGGCTTGGTTTTGTGTATGTCGGTTCGGTTCGGTTCATATAATTTAGGTGTGTTTTCTCGGTTTTGGCTCGAACCAATACTGAACAGCATAAATACATAGAACCCAAAACCAAACCGAATATGATCAGTTTTATTTCAATGGGACTGATTCAACTCAATTTTTCGATTCGATTTAATTTTCGATCTGTTTTGCTAAGCCATAACTCAAAATAACCAAAATCACCAAAAATCTCAAAACAAAACCAAAAGCAACCTTAGAACACCCCAAGGGTCCAAATCTCACAAACACACAATTCTCACACCACTAAACATATCAACTTTTGTCTGAAACCGGCTACAACAAGTCACCAACGTTCTTTTTTCAAAAAATAAAACCGGCTATTCCGGTCACTCTCTTAGTAAAAGTCTCCTCTGTTCATTCTCACTTCTCACAACAGATCATCACTTCTATCTTCTTCACTAATTTTAGGTACTTTTTATTCTCAGATCTGTTTTCAAATTAATTGCTTGTGCATCATTGCTTTTTGCTTAATTTCAATAATATGTGCTTTTTTTATGTTTTGATCAGTTCTAAGTAGGTTAATTTTACTGTTTTTTGGCCACTTTTTTCACTGATTTTGGGTGTTTTCTTGTTGCTGATCTGTTTTCAAATTAATTGCTACTACAAGTTTGGTTTTTGCTTAATTTCAATAATATGTGCTTTTTTTATGTTTTGATCAGTTCTAAGTAGGTTAATTTTACTGTTTTTTGGCCACTTTTTTCACTGATTTTGGGTGTTTTCTTGTTGCTGATCTGTTTTCAAATTAATTGCTACTACAAGTTTGGTTTTTGCTTAATTTCAATAATATGTGATTAGTTTATGTTTTGGTCAGTTCTAAGTAGGGTAATTTTACTGGTTTTTGGCCACTTTTTTCACTAATTTTGGTACTTTCTTGATATTTTGGGTGTTTTCTTGTTACTGATCTGTTTTTAAATTAATTGCTACTACAAGTTTGTTTTTTGCTTAATTTCAATAATATGTGCTTAGTTTATGTTTTGGTCAGTTCTAAGTAGGTTAATTTTACTGTTTTTTGGCCACTTTTTTCACTGATTTTGGGTGTTTTCTTGTTACTAATCTGTTTTCAAATTAATTGCTACTACATCATTGTTTTTTGCTTAATTTCAATGATATGTGCTTTGTTTATGTTTTGGTCTGTTCTAAGTAGGGTAATTTTACTGTTTTTTGGCCACTTTTTTCACTAATTTTGGTACTTTCTTGATATTTTGGGTGTTTTCTTGTTACTGATCTGTTTTCAAATTAATTGCTATTACAAGTTTGTTTTTTGCTTAATTTCAATAATCTGTGCTTAGTTTATGTTTTGGTCAGTTCTAAGTAGGTTAATTTTACTGTTTTTTGGCCACTTTCTTCACTACTTTTTGGGTATTTTTTAATCTCTGATCTGATTTCAAATTATTTGCTAGTACATCATTGGTTTTTGTTTAATATCATTAATATGTGCTTAATTGAAGTTTAAATTGGTTTTAAGTAGGTCAATTTTGCTGTTTTTTGGTAATTCTGTCATTTTGGGTATTTTCTGGTTACTGATCTGTTTTCAAATTAATTGCTAGTACAAGTTTGGTTTTTGTTTAAGTTGAATAATATGTGCTTACTTTATGTTTTGGTCAGTTCTAAGTAGGTCAATTTTACTGTTTTTTGGCCACTTTTTTCACTATTTTGGGTATTTTCTTATCTCTGATCTGTTAGTTAGTCAAGTGTTTTTATAAGTTTGGTTTTTGTTTAATTTCAGTATTATGTCCTAAGTTGAAGTTTAAATTGTTTTTAAGTAGGTCAAACTTCATATTTTGAGCATGTTCTTGTTTCTGATCTGTGTTTAAATTTAATTCTTGATTTAAGTTTGGTTTTTGTTTAAAGTTTAGTAATTTATTCTTAGTTGGTGTTTTTTTTGCTGTTAAGTAGGTTAATCTTACTATTTTTTTGGTTCCATCTTCACAATTTTTAGATCTGTTTCAAGGTAATTTTTTAATTTATTATAATTGATGTGTAATTGTAATAATATGTGTTTACTGTTTTTGGTTTGATATTTGCTTGATCTGATTGTTGTTAGTATTTGTTAGTTTATTCGGTGTTAAAAATGAAGCATTTATGCTTAATTACTTTACTAATTACTTCAAAATTGGTAAATTTATCTTTTTGTATTTGATTTTTTCGCCACTCCTTTGCTGTTAATTTGTTTTTGAACTTAAAGTTGGATGATAAATTAAGTTTTTTTCTTCTTGATTTGCGTTAAAATTTTGTAATAATTGTTTTGAATTGTTCTTTATGAAAAGTTGATATTCTACGTGTTATCTTTTAGTGAGTTGACTTATATGCTTATTCCTTCTTTAGTTTGCTTTGGAATAACATTATTATCACATTGCAATTATTAAAATTCTTTTATGCTTTAAGATCATTATAGCTTTATGATAAAGATTTGGGTTCCTTTTGTCCACTGTCATTATTGAATGATATTTTAAAGTGTCGACTAATATAGATTTTTTAAACTTCTTTTTAGGCATGAAGGGTGCTAAAGGTAAGGCCGCAAAGAGGGATACCTTGAAGGCCGTTGATGACAAGTTAAGATCGTTCTTAATATCATCTTCTTAAAATTGCTGTAAAACAATTGATATATACAAAAAATGAGCATACTTTTTTTTTAACCTAATGATTAAAGTAATCTTTTTGATTCTGCAGAAAGGTAGGTAAAAGAAAAGCTCCGGCTAAGGCCGCTGGCAAAAGCAAGGCTGCTAAGAAAGCAGCGAAAGATCCTAACAAGCCAAAGAGACCTCCCAGCGCTTTCTTTGTCTTCCTGTACGTTTAGTCAATGAAAAAAGAGAGGCTTTTTTAGTGTTCTAATATGAACTTATAATGTATTAGCTGCTGATTGGTGTCATCTTATCGTTACAGGGAGGAGTTCCGCAAGACATTCAAGAAAGAAAATCCAAATGTCAAAGCTGTTTCAGCTGTACGTGCTGCATAATCAGATATTACATGACTGTTTCCAAGTTTTCTTATTCTTATTAATTTTTAGAATCTTATGCATATGTTTGCTCATATAGGTCGGGAAAGCTGGTGGAGAGAAGTGGAAATCCCTGAGTGCAGCTGTAAGTAAGCTGAGCTTGTCTCAAAATATGGCTTTTGTGTGCAATATTGGTTATCTTGATATGATGCTCGATAGGCCAAGAGACACTATTTTTAGGCTAAACAAGTTTTGTCGTTACTTAGCTATACTATCTTGTCTATGGCAGGAAAAAGCACCTTACGAAGCCAAAGCTGCTAAAAGGAAAACCGATTATGAGAAACTAATGACCGCTTACAACAAGAAACAGGTGTGTTAACCTTTGGCATTTCATGACACCAATGCAATAATCTGGCATTTGAGAAGTCAAAACTCAGAGATTTATGTATTTATATGTGCAGGATGCGGCTGAAGATGATGAAGAATCTGAGAAGTCAAAGTCTGAAGTCGATGAGGAAAGTGGACAGGTAAAGTCTTATTTCTTTTACTCTATGATTGCTAGAAATCTGTTATTACAATAATTCAGTCGACTCGTTTGATCTTATATGTTTATTAACATATGTTCGTTTAAACTTTATAGGATGGTGGTGATGACGAAGAAGACGAGGAGGATGATGAAGACGACGAGTGAAAATAATGCTCTTTCCACCGGTGAAATCTGTATGATTCAGGCCACGTGTTTACCGGAAACTTGGATGTTGTTGATATTCATAGTTTACTTGCTTATGTGCTTGCTTTGTGTAACTTGGTCTGAACTCTGAAGCTTTGCATTGTCTACTTCAGTTGTAGCTTAGGTTTACTTATTGACATTTACTTATGTACCCTATGATTTCCGTTTAGTTTGAATCAAATCTTGATTTTACCTTTCTAAGTTAATATTACTTCAAACAAGATATGCATTGATAAGTACATAAGATTTAAAATAACCTGAGCTTATGAAACATAAGCTGTAATCGGATAAGCTAAAAACAAATAATAAATAAAAAGCTTAGACAAACACCCTTTCCCTTTTTTTTCTTTTTTCTTTTTTGTTTGTTTGTTTGTTTTTTTTTTTTTTTGTTTTGTTTTTTTTTTCCCTTTTTAATGGCAAATTTTTTCACGTCTTATATCACCATTTCACAAATGCCTCCAGTGACGTTTGAATTGACAACCATCAGGTTGGTGGGCAACTCAGACAGGGGTGAGCATCGGTCCCAGATCGGACCGAGGACCGAATTAACCAAAAAGCCTAGACCGAGGACCGGACCGAATGTGGTCGGTTCGGTCCAACAAGACCAAAATAGTCGGTTTGTGGACCGGACCGGACCGAAGACCGAATTAGCCCAAAGCCTAGACCGAGGACCGGACCGAATGTGGTCGGTCCGTTGGTCGGTCCGGTCCGTTCGGATCGTTTGCTCACCCCTAAACTCAGATATAGGGCTGTAAACGAACTGAACGTTCAGTGAACATTTCATGAACCGTTCGGTAGAAAGTTCGTTTATGTTCGTTTATTATTAAATGAACGAACATGAACCATATTTTACGTTCGTTTAGTTAAAAGAACGAACATGAACAAAAGTCGCGTCCGTTCATTTATGTTCGTGAACGTCCGATTATGCGTTCGTTTATGTTTATTTATTTATTTATATTCGTATATCATATTTTTTAATTGTATAATTTTAAAATTGATTTGTTTAAACAAAACAACACTTATAAAATAATATATCGTGCATAAATTAGTAAAGTTTATGTTTATTTGTCTATGTTTATTTATGTTCGTTCGTTTACCGTTCGTTTAGTGTCTTAATAAACGAACATGAACAACCAATTTTTTTAATAAACGAACATGAACAAGAAAATTCGTCCGTTTAAGTGTTCGTGTTCGTTTATTTGTTCGGTTAAAATTAAATGAACGAACATGAACAAGGCTCCGTTCGTGTTCGTCCGGTTCGTTTACAGCCCTACTCAGATACCACTAAATCAAAAGCATTGGGTTTAAACTAACACCCCTTAAATCTAACCGATCGAATAAGCCGAACACCCCTGTAACCGAACGAACACCCCTAAATACAAACGCTAGTTGGTCATGGGTTTCTTAACACTGGTTTCTGGCCAAGCTTCATTTGGTCTTGGGTCATTGGCCCATTGCATCTTTATTTCAAAAGAAGCTTGTTAGTATACTGTTTTCAGTAGTACAAACGTTGATTACAATTTTAAACCTATTCTTGTATATCTTACTGAAGTAGACATTCAAGAACATATTTTGAAAGGCAAATATTATTTATTATATAAACAATTGAAAAACTAGCAAGAAACTAGAGTCACGTAGATACAACGACATCAAAATGACACTATCACGACTCCACTAACCATAAACTTGAAGCTCTCCAACTTTAAAAACTACTCTATTACCAACAACAACGACGTTAGAAAGTGACAATCAAACAGAACAAGGCATTAGCCCGACCTCCAAAACCTTAAACTACAATATTTAGGGTTATTATACAAAGAAGTTTTCAAAGTTTGCGTGAAAATTGTCCTAAGTTATTAAAGTTTCAAAATTGTCATTCAGGTTACTGAACTTATGAAACATTTATTTTAAGGTTACTGAACCTATATAAGAATATACGTAAAAATCACTTTACTTGTAAAAACACAACATTTATGTTACTTTAACATAGCAAAAAAATATGTTCAAGTTACCCGATTAACACTGAAATTATAGAAGTGTGTGCTTTTCAAAGTTCAGTAACCTGAATGACAACTTTGAAACTTTATTGACTTAGGACAACTTTCTCACAAACTTTAGTGACTTCTTTGTATGATAACTCTATTACTAAATACTAAGAGCATTCATTCGGTACAAATGACATTCAAAAACTTGCATAATTATATTACATCTCACATTCTTAGATCTTAACGTTTCACATTAACATCTATTAGTGGCCAGAACTAGGGGTGGCAATTCGTGTCAAGTTCGGGTTTGGGTTAGCATGTTGGCGGGTCAAAAGACCCTAACATGAACCCAACATGTTTAAATAACCGGGTCAGCCATGTCAACCGTAACATGTTCATAGATAACACGAACACGGCCTATTTAACCCGTATATATATAGGGTTGGCAGGTTAAATAGGTTACACGGGTTGAATACGTTAAACGAGTTTCAGGTTAACCAATTTAACCCATTTATCTAAACAAGCTGGCGCATTACACAGGTTAAATTAGTTCGCGAGTCGATCAATTTAACCCGTATAATAAAGTATAAATAATTTCTTAAGTTTAAAAAAAAATCTTAAACGGGTTAACCGGTCAACCCCGTTTAACCTATACCAATCCGAACCCGAGCTGTTTAATAAATAATAAAAAAAACATTTTCCCGCCATTTTGTTAGAAAGCAACAACATTCCCATTTTCCCGCCATTTTGTTCCAACAACTCACCGCCCAAAATGGTCAGCACCGGTGGAGGAGAAGTGGGGCAGTACGAACATGTACGAGAGGAAAGGATCAAAGAGAATCATGTACGGATGCAAAAGCTTGGGATTAAGGAACTCTCTCGTAACTTAAAGCCGAAAGTTGCGAAACCGAAGCCGAAAGTTGCACGCCCGAAGAAACCGAAAGTTGTGATGTCACCTCATGAACCACCAACGCGCTCTTCTAGGTCTACTTTTTATTTATTTATTTATTTTGTTTGTTTGGCATAGATAGGGGGTATGTTTGGCACATAGCAGTGTGAAGCTTTTTGGAGCGAAGAGCAGCGAGTAATGAGCATTTTGATTTTTATTAGTCGTTTAGCAAAGGAGCGGTGAGCTTTCCTAGTTTTTTTTAGGAATGCTCAATTTTCCGATGCTTCTTTAAGAAGCTGTGAGCGGTGAGCAGTGAGCTGCATAGCTACTGCTCACTACTACAGCTCACAAAGTCACAGCTACTTTTGCCAAACACACCCGGGATGTGGGCACAAGGGGCTAGTGCCGCGAACAAAATTGTAGTGTAAATTTTTTATTTTATTTTTTGTTATTTTTATTTTATTTTTACTTCTATTTTTTATTATATTTTTAAGGGGTGTTTGGATTAGCTTATTTATCCAGCTTATGGGCTTATTTGAATTTGGAAAAAGCCGATAAGCTCATTTTTTAGAGCTTATTATATCTAGTTGACTTGACCATATTGGCTTAAGCCAATAAGGTGATGTTGATAAGGTGATAAGCTCCAAAGAATGAGCTTATCGGCTTTTCCAAAATCAAATAAGCTCATAAGCCGGATAAATAAGCTAATCCAAACACCCCCTTATTGGAATTTGCCCCCTAAGAATCAATTTGTAGTGTCATTTCAAAAATTTATCAAAGTGTGCCCCTCGACAAAGCTTTCTGGTTCCGCCTCTGGTTAGTTATATGTGAAGTTGAAGTATTAATCATAATGTGTATGTGGTTTATTTATTATTATTATTAGAGGTCTTTTTGGAAGAAGTCTCTTTACCCTTGAGTAGAGACTATATAGTATATACATCCTACCTCTCCCATACTCCGCTTTGCCGGTTAATGTTAGGGAGTGTTTGTTTTAAGCCTACTTTTTGGCTTACTGGTTTATGTTGTTTCAGCTTATGTTTCGCAAGCTCGTTTGCTTAGGTTTATGTTAGGGGTGTTTGTTTAAGCTTATTTCCGAGTTTCAAACTAAATGAGTTTACGAAACATACCCCAGAACCACATAAGCTATTTTTTCTTATATTTGATTAGAGTGTTAGGGGGTGTTTGGCTAAGCTTTGAGAAAGCTATTAAGCTTTGAAGGTGCGCGTGTTTGGATTAGTTTATTTGAGGAGCTTATAGCTTATTTTGTTTTGGAGTACTTTTGGTGGTGGAAAGAGCTAATAAGCTTATTAAGGTCCAAATTTGGGGGGTTTTCTCAACTTCTAAAAGCAGCCTATAATAGTAATCTACTTGCTAATTTTTGGTCAAGCTACTCAAGTGATGAAATCGGTTATCTGGGCTTCGTGAGCGGGGTTTTGAATATCCACTAACCAAGTGATGAGTAGTACAATGTAAGACTGTAAGTTCATTTAATCAATAATTTCAGTAAGTGTTTTATAATTTTAGTTACTTAGTTAATATTAGAATGTAAATACTAAAAGTGGCCAAAAGTAGAAAGCAAGTTACTATTAGGTGGCGTTAATCTTAAGTTGGTGACACTACAATTTTCAGATATGATATTTTGATTTTCAAATATGCAATGTCTCAGGGATACCTTGAAGGCCGTTGATGACAAGTTAAGATCGTTCTTAATTTCAAAAAGTCGAGCATCTTTAAGTTAATGACTAAAGTAATCTTCTTTAATCTTTCAGAAAGGTAGGTGAAAGAGAAGCACCGACCGAGGCTGCTGGCAAAAACAAGGCTGCTAAGGAAGCAACGGAAGATCCTAACAAGCCAAAGAAACCTGGGAGCACTTTCTTTGTCTTCCTGTATGTATAATCATGAAAATGGCCTTTTTAAGTGATGTACCGTATAGTTTCAATGTAATTATCTTCTGATTGGTGTCATTTTATTGTAACAGTGAGGAGTTCCGCGAGATATTTAAGAAAGAAAATCCAACTGTGAAAGCTGTTTCAGCTGTAAGTACTACATAATCAGAGGTTACATGACTGTTTTCAGGTTTTTATTAAATCTTATGCATCTGTTTGGCCATATAGGTCGGGAAAGCTGGTGGAGAGAAATGGAAATCCATGAGTGCAGCTGTAAGTTTTGAGCCATCAAGTTCGAAGACTTGATTTGTTACTCGTTAGGCCAAAAGATACTAGTTGTAGGTACTTATTATGTGGTCCATGGCAGGAAAAGGCACCATACGAAGCCAAAGCTGCAGAAAGGAAGACTGATTATGAGAAACTAATGACCGCTTACAACAAGAAACAGGTGTGTTGACCTTTGGCATTTCATCACACCAATGCAATAACCTGTGCATTCGATAAGTCAAAACTCACAGATATTTATGATTTATATGTACAGGATGCGGCTAAAGATGATGAAGAATCGGACAAGTCAAAGTCTGAAGTCGACGAGGAAAGTGGGCAGGTAATGTCTGATTTCTTTTACACATGATTACTAAAGTTCTTTTTTTTTTCTTCGAAAGGCCGATGATTACTAAAGTTCTATCATTACAATAATTTTTATGACTTATAGGATGGTGGTGATGACGAAGAAGACGAGTGAAAACAATGCTCTTTCCACCGGTGAAATATGTATGATTCAGGCCACGCGTTTGAATCAAATGTTGATTTTACCTTATTAAGTTATAGTATCATTTCAAACTTGATGTGCAACCTCTTCAGACTCTTGTAATTTTAGACCTTAGACCAGGCGTTAGACAAACATTGATTATTTTGTTCTTTGGCCTAAACCGGTCCTGCTTATGTAATCGAGGCTAATCAGGCCACTGACCCGGGTCTTTTGCCTATTTTTGCATCTCTATTCGAGCCATGAATGATGTTTGTGCATCTTGCCACATCAACAGAACACTGAAAATAACACAAACAACCTAGCGTAGCCCCTCGATAACTTTGGCCAACGCCGTGGTTGTGTTTGGGGAGTTTAAGCTTTTTAAATAAGATTCGTTTGACACATAAGCTCTCTGGAAGTAGCTTTTAAAAGGGTTTACGCTCACAAAAAAGAAAACTTACATAGATACCCGTATAGTTTAAGAGGTGGGATCAACGTAGATCATAATCGTTAAAAAAAAAAAAAAAAAAAAAAAAAAAAAAAAAAATTCTAAACATTTGTTTGCAATAAGATAGAGGTATGACATGTTTAAATTCTACCTCCTGCATAAACACTATGGCGGGACTGAGTTTAGTTGTTGTTGACGTCAACTAGGGCAAATCACGGTTCGAAAGCCAAACCTAAATGAAATTTTCGATCCATGGCCGGGTTAGTCCGGTTCGCCGGTCCGTTGATTGTGTGTAAGACGAACTCAATGGAAAACCGAAGATAAAGAAAAGGGTGGACCGAGGGCCATATCGAAATATGGTCGGTCCAGTTTCTCGGTTCAATCCGGTTTTCGATCTATATAATTACCGTAAATGAGCAGTAAATGAATGAGTAAATAATACAAATTAATATGTAGTTAAGTATTAAACAAAGAAACATATGACTATAAAACCAACATGCTCCGACGGGTAGCTTACAACTGACATCCTCGTAGGCTTAAGTTCGAAACCCGCGAGCAATTTGGTTTTTTTTCCCTTTTTTTAATTCTTCTTTTCTTAGTTCCAGCTTTTAAAAACATACAAAATAAGCCTCTCAAATTTCAACAAGCTACCAATATCCTTATAATTATAGTCATTGTTTATCAAATTAATTTTATGTTTGTGCCTATAAAACTTGTTATTTTTCAATCTTATTATTGTTCTTTTGAAAGTTGTTTAATTTGGAGATTAGAATGTTACTACGGATGTTTAAAGTCATAGTTTAAGATGTTAATGAGTTTTAGATTTGTGTGTTCGATGAGACTTGATAAAATGATTTTAGCTAAAGTTAATTAGTTTTACGAGTAAAAATAATTTGATTTAAAATTATTTACATATCAATTTTTTTCACAAGAGACCAATTCACACCCTTCATCTTTATCTGATTTAATAGATAAGATTAAACTCAACATTTAAAAAAACCCATTTTCATTTTTTTTTTTAATTTTTAATTTTTTTCAAATATTAATATCTTTTAAACTGTTAATAGTTAATTGTTGTTCTATAGATTGACAATTTGATATACTTTCGACATTTTTTTTTCGTTTATTCACTTTTTATTTTTCGTTTTTTACGTTGTTAAAGCTTGCATGGTGTGATTAAACACTAATTTGAATATATTAATAAAATCACATGTAATATTAATGTTAAATTACATATGATTTTACATATCATATGTGATTTAATACTAATATCACATGTGATTTTATTTGTATATTCAAATTAGGGTTTTATCTATGGTTCTAAAAGGCTCGCAAAGGCATGCGGCTTGATCATGCCGCAACGCCATGCCGTCACGCCGCCTTATGCCACGTATTTATGTAAATTCGATATATATGATATATGATATAAATATATAAATATTTTCATTTTTTGTGCCGTCTTTTGCCACGCCTTATAAAAGAAAAAGCTTCGCTTTAGCCGCAAAAGCGTGAGGTTGGTCATGCCGCCATGCCACGCCTCGCGCTATTTATAACCTTGATTTTATCACATGGAATCAATCTCGAAACTCTTGGGTTTACATCGAAGTAGCGGTACGATCTGTTTCAATTCTACCTCCCTAATACCCGGCTATAACGGTACTGAGTTTTGTTGTTGTTGTTAACATAGACAAACTCAGGGTGCAAACTGTAAATTATAATCCCCAACCCATCAAACCAACCTGAACAACATCACCACCATCAACAACCACCCAAAACCGTTGACCGTTACAACCACCGTTGACCGTCACACAACCACCACCTTCCGATCACCATCATCATCATCATCATCATGTTCCTCACCAAATTCCGGCCAATTAACCACCACCTCCTCAATCCTTCACTCTCACTTTCCCCAATTTCAATACACACACTAACACACACTCAAAAACACACACAAAACCCTAACCCTAACGAACACCTCATCTTAAACCACCTCTCTCTCCTATTACCTATCCGTCACCAGTTCACTCCGTTGACCACTAACCAAAAGTCAACCCAAAAGTCAACGCCAAAGTCAACGCAAAAGTCAACGGGCTTGTTATCGTTCCTATCACCTGAGGATAGGTTGAGAGGTGTGTTTGTTCAGAAACTTATCGGAAGAGGCGCGGTTAAGAACGCGTTGACCGCGGCTGTGTTCGATATCGTTTCGGTTAGTGAGGTTAGTGCGGTAGTTGGTAAGGTTTTGAATAGAGGTGGTTTGGATGGCGAAAGTATGGTTACGGTATTCGAGTGGGCGGTGGAGAGCGGAAGAATGAGTGGAGGTGTGGACGGGTATAACGTGGTGTTTAAGGCGTTAGGTAGACGGAGGTTTTTCGATAAGATGAGGTTTTTGTTAGGTGAGATGAGGGGGAAGGGAGTGAGAGGTGATTACGAGACGTTGGAGATTTTTGTGGATAGTTACGTTAAGGCGAAGCGAGTGAGTAAAGGTGTGGAGATTTTTCTTAAGGATTTGGATGAGTTCGGGATGGATGAGTGGGATTTGGAGTGTTTGAAAGTTGTGCTTAGGTGTTTGTGTCGACGTGGGCGTGTGACGAGTGCGGATAAGTTGTTGAGTAGGACGAGAGGGAGAGGGAGAGGGGGAGTTGACGGTGAGACGTATGGGATTGTTATCCGTGGGTGGTGTAAGTTGGGTCGGGTTAGTGAGGTCGAGAGGGTGTTGAGCGAAATGGTGGAAGATGGATTTGATCCCGATAGTTTGAGTTTTAGTTACGTGATCGAAGGTTTAGGGAGAGGCGGTCGGATAAACGATGCAGTTAAGATGTTTGAAAATTTGAAAGAAACGAGAACATGTGAGGTGAATGTTGTTGTTTATAATGCGATGATTTTTAATTACATTTCGATTGGTGATATTGATGAATGTTTGAAATACTATAACGATATGTTGAGTAACAATTGTGAACCGAATATGGATACTTATGTGCATGTAATTTTTGCGTTTCTTAAAGCTAAAAGGGTAGCCGATGCAATAGAAATGTTTGACGAAATGCTAGGTCGGGGGGTTACGGTTACTACAGGGGTAGTAACATCGATTATCGATACATTATGTAGTTTTGGCCCACCACACGCTGCGATGATGATTTACAAAAAAGCAAAAGACGCAAAGTGTACTATATCAGTAACTGCTTACAAAACATTGCTTATGCGATTGTCACGTTTTGGTAAATGTGGTATGCTTTTGAGCGTATGGGATGAGATGGAACAAGATGGCTATGTTTCTGATGTTGAAGTTTATGAGCATATAATTAACGGGCTTTGTAATAATGGTCAACTCGAAAAAGGCGTGAGTGTTATGGAGGAGTGTTTGGAGAAAGGGTTTTGTCCGAGTAGGCTTATTAGCGCTAAGTTGAATAATAAACTGTTGGCTGCAAATAAAGTCGAGATGGCTTATAAACTGTTTTTGAAGGTTAAGAAAAGCCGCCGTGATGAAACTGCACAGAAATATTGGAGAGCTAAAGGGTGGCATTTTTGAGTTCTTGTGGTAATCAAAGAGTGCCGCGTTTTTTAGCTATGTAAGTATTCACCGCGTACTTTATATATTCTTTCTGATATATGCGTAGGATAAGTATTGAAAAGGTTACATTAAGGCTTTCCGAATCTCAACTTGGTTTCATTTAAGCCAATTGCAGACTGTAAAATTGGCTTTTTTTTTTTACTTCATCGTTCCGTAACTCAAGGAACATTGCTATGAGGAGATGTGAAAATTCCACATTGGGCTAATTTTGGGTATATTTTATAGCTAGTGGGTTAAAATGTTATAGCTAAAGAATTAGTTAAGGCAACGAGTGAAACTGGTCAAAAGTCACAGAAACGTATTCAGCTGGTTTTAGTGAAATTTTTATTTATTAGTATATAATAGGCGTTATTTACGCTAGTGGCTTATAAGTTGAGTTGTTATGGAGATAAGTTGCGGTGATTAAAAAGTGCCACGTTTTTTGAGCTAAAGGATGTCTGCTATGTGAGTATTCACTGCATACTTATATTCTTTCTGATATATAGGTAGGATAAGTCTTAAAAAGGTTACACTAAGGTTAGCCGAATCTCAACCTGGTTTAATTTAAGCCAATTCTGGTAAAAAAAAATGCAGCAAATTGTAAGATTCGTGTTTTTAGACTTCATACTTCCGTAGCTTAAGGAAAATTGTTATGAGTAGATGTGAGAATTTCGACCAGTTTAACTACATTGGGTTGATTCTGGGTATATTTTATAGCTAACGGGTTAAAGTGCTAAAGCTAAAAAAAATAGCTAAGGCAACGAGTGAAACTGGTCAAAAGGCACAGAATTACAGAAACGTATTCAGATGGTTTTAGTTATTTTATATTTATTATATAATAGGCTTTATTTACGCTAATTACTTATTAATTCAATAAAATTTGAACAAAAAAGTGTGGAAGGATCAACTGTACTATAGTTGGTCCGAAGATATCAGATTTCGTCTCACTGTCTTTAACTTATTTTAAAAGGATAGTCATTGTTGTGGATGAATATAAAATATATGAAGCATTGAATCATTTAATAGCAATGGAATAGTTAAAATGCGTTATCATAGTGACGTATACCTTGCCTAAGTTCACAGTTAATGCTTAATGTGAGTTTATTAATGTTTGTCGTATGTGAGTTATTTTTTCTTTGTATGAATTAACTATCGTAGATATCTTCTTTTTTTGCATTAGTTTTAAAGGCTCGGTTTGGTCTGTGTTACTCCCAAGTTTTTAGATAGCAATATTAAGTATAAAAACTGGACGGAGTACCTCACTTGCTAGCCCGTGTATGCTTGTAGATACATTTTTTTTTTATTATTTTTTTTATTATATTTTGTATACTCTGTAGTATGAAAAGCTGATTTTTGGTCTTCGTGGAATTGAATAGATGCACCTACTCACCGAGAAAATCTACCGTCACCAATCCCCAATGGATAACTCATAGAAACGTATGCAAGAAGTTTGCTGACGTTGACTTGAGTAAGCTTCTTGTTTTTTCTTATAAACAATAAAGATTTTAGTTGTCTTCTTTCGTGTAATTAGTAGTATTAAAGAGTTTGTTATGTTACCATTAATTCCGTATATCCATTTAAATGTGTTCATATCAGTTTGTTATGCATATAAAAGGACTAGACATATCACAAGTTTTTTAAAATAAAAAAAGTTTTGTGTGTTTTTGGTTTCATTCAGATAAAGATGGTTTCCATTAGCATATTCGGAAACATATTGGAGCTGTTTTGGCATGTTAGCCGTCTCCTTTTAAATTTACTATCTCCGAGAAAGCCGGGCAACCACTCCCCTATGTGCCAATTGCTAGTGCAGCAGGTAAATATGTGGTTCCAATATGCGTAAATCTAGGTGCATGTCAAAATATAGCACCTACTTTTTGCAATGGTCCGTTTTGGTAGTTATGCATTTTTTCAGGGTCCCGTTTTGTTATTTCTACTTGCATTTGATGGGCTAATTTGGTTATATAGTGTCGGAGTGACCGGTTTAGTTGATCAAATATCTGAAGTGGTAATAATTAAAAATAGTATTTGCTGATGTGTTATTCTTTTGCTGACGTGGCCCATAAAAGAAATTACCAAATGGAAGTATAAATACCAAAACGGGACAAAACTGAAAGTATTGACATGTTAATTGTCACATCATTATTTTAATTGGTTATTTCTTTCTTTTTTTTGTGGGTAAAATTGGTTATTTCTGTAATCCACTGCTTAAGTGACCAATTTAGCCCAATAAATATAAGTAAAAGTACCAAAACGGGAGAATGGTTTTTAATATGCTGTGTCTTTTATCTATTGTTTGAGATTAAAATGATTGTTTCTAGCTGTTAATGTTATCATTTTTGTTATGTGATTGCCAATCCAAAAGCAGAAGAGGACACTTCATATCACAGAATTACCAGTTGAAATTCTGAATATGATCATATTAATGTTAGCGAAATCATCTGATGGTGCTGGAGACCTTGTAAGGTTATGTTCAACGTAAGTATCCTCTGCTTACTTATTTCTTATACGGGAAAATTACTGTTCTAACCCTTTTTGAGTCTGTTATATTATATAACAAAATTGTCCTACTTTTCCGTCAATATATACAAAATAGCCCATTATTAAACCAGCAAAAAATCACTTAAAACATGATTTTTGTGGAAATCTTCGGATTTTCTGCGAATTATTTTGCTTCTCTTTCGAAAATACGCAACAATTTTTTTGGTTCTTTTGGTGGTTTATGAAATTAGAATTATGTGGTTAGTTAAGTTTATTAAAGGCATGACATTTTTTTATATTCATTTTTCGTTTTGCTACTTCAATTGCAATAATCTGTAATTAGTAATTACATTACAAACTTTGTGCAGATGCAAGTATTTCAAGATCCTGATTGAACGACCACATGTCTTAAGCATGGTCAATTTACATCGTTTGACTTCCAACTTTGACTACACAAAGTATCATGGTCGGAATGATCTCATTTTACAATGTGCCCTAGCTCAAAATCCGATTGCTGAACTTATTCTGGGAAAGGTATCAATTCTTAAGCTCATATTGTTCTTTATCTACCCAAAATCGTCTATGCAGGGACAGTTTCGTGATTATACCCCAGGGACTATAATAGTTAATTACATTTCACAAGGATAAATCTTGGTAGTTTTTGACATACCCCGGTTTACTTTATGATGTATTGATGTATATGTCATGTGGTATGACATGAGCGTTTGGGTTAAATGGATAGAATTAAAGGGTTGGTCAAAGCGGGATGGGTCGGATTGGGGTGAACCACCAACGTTTGTTATTCTTTCTTGGAACTTCATAAATGCAAATCCTGAACTTATAATTACAAAAGCTATCAGTCTTCCTTAAAATGGGCGAATTTTGTTGTCAATATATGCGTGTTGTAAAGGGTTTGGGTCAGATGTGTACAGTTTTATGCCGGTAAAACGGGTCTGGTTGACCCTATTTTCTCCCTTTTTAGAATCTTACAAACAGTAATAATTTTAATGACTACAAAGGAATATTAGAATATGAATAATGTTCCAATGGTTGTAAGTTGTAACAAATTAACTTAGGATTTTTGAGAGTGCTTATTTAACTGGTTTATCTGCTTATTGCATTTCTCAATTTAGACAACAAGTTGGAGTGTTTGGAACTTTGGATAGTACCTGCTTATCTACTACTCTATATGCTTATTTCTAGCAATATCAAACACTTTCGTAGCTAAAACTTCTCATTTTTAGATGGTTGACATGTTTGTTATATAATGACTTTTTTTAGGCTCTCCTTAATGATCAAGAATGGTTCTCGGATATGCCTGGCGATACATGGGTGATCGGTGACTATACATCATCTTCTGGACTTCTATATTCACATAAACTTGTGAGATCTTTTATCCTTTATGGAAGCTGTGAAGATATTATAAATATGCATTACAAATTGATCGGCTATGTGGTCTGCTATGTTAGATTTGATAAGGATCTTTCGATAGGTATTATTGAGGCTATTGACAATATGTGTTCTGATAATGTGAGTAATCGAGACAGTGTGATCGTTTTATTTGATCAACTCCCCCCTAAGACTCTCGTTTTCGAGTTTCGGGACTTCAACTAAAATATATAAATAAAAGTCTTTTATTAGTATGTGTGTTGTTTCTTTTTAAGAAGATATGGGCATCTGATTAGTATATGTGGCAACACTTGTCTGTTGGATACAACTTACAAGTCAAAACTGGTCAACTTTTGGAGTGGGTTGAAATAGATTATGTCGATAAACTATAATTCTTCTCTGTTTTCTAAATTTCATAAATAAGTAATCTGTTGAAATGTAATAAGCTAATTTCAAAATAGTGATCAAGTCTGTTTATCAAAAAATTCTTATCCAGATATACACAAGTAGGGGTCAAATTCGAATAACCGTTGGTTACATTTGTTGGCATTATCTAATCAAAATCACATTCTTCAGAGACCTCGAGAACTCCATTTTCCTATCTTGAAGTTGATATTTCTACCTATGATTTGCATCAGTATGATTTTTCTTAACTGGACGCACAACGCTAATTATGTCATATTTAGATTTGCTAGAAAATTGTTAGATCCCTGAGTTGTGACACCCAAAATGTATTTCAAAGA
Source organism: Chrysanthemum seticuspe (assembly GCA_019973895.1). Lineage (NCBI taxonomy): Eukaryota > Viridiplantae > Streptophyta > Magnoliopsida > Asterales > Asteraceae > Chrysanthemum > Chrysanthemum seticuspe. Next base: position 360,418,059 of record BPTQ01000009.1, read on the forward strand.
TAATACCAACGAAAAGAAATGTCATGTATTACATTAATTGAACAGTTGATTAAGTGGTTAGCGTTATGGTTTGAGTTCATGTGTAGTGAAATGAACCAATTTAAGGTAAGAAATTCGAAGCTTTTGGTTGAATTCAAAAGCATAAAAACAGGTAATGCTCAGACAAAAAGTTCAAATTTCTGGATTTATCTATAATTCTATATATGAAGTGTAGAGAGGGTTGAAATATCCTCCCACCTGAGTTTGTTAAGCAGCTGAGAGTTCAAAATAAAAGGGATTATGCAAAGGTATCATTCTTTACCCTGTTATGTGTTCCTTCAGACTGCTTTTCTTTCTTTCTTTCGTTCATCTTTTCGTCTTAATCCTTCTTCATAGCTGAATACAAAAGTTGACTGTTTTGGAATTTCAAACACGTGTTTGTAGATTTCCAAGATAAGTTAATGTGAAGCAAGCATGGGGTGCCTGTTGCCATAAACAGAGGATGCAAAAAGATGTAAGTTCATTAGTATGTTTTGGTCTAAAAAATCCTATTCTTTTGGATGTTTTACATTCATCTTCCATGTTTCATAGATATAAAAGCAATGAAATAAACTGAAAGTTTCTTGTTGTGAATTGCCGAATGATTCTAGGGGTTGTGATTGAAACGCTTGTGTGCAAGTGAACTTTAAATAAAGCCCTTACCTTGTATAGACTATGGAACTAGAACCTTAAATAGAAAGAAGCATGACCCTGGATAAGTCGATATGAGTTACTTGATCAATCAACAACAAAATAAGTTCAACAAAGACTAGTAAGTGAAATAAAACTTAGTCGTTTAATTATTGACAAAGCGGAAATTTTGATCAATTTATTAAGTTAAGCTAACCTTAATGGCCACGGCCCATCTATACAATAGGGCCGAGCCCATTTATGCTAAATACAATATCCAACCCTACTTATATCGTCTAAAAGGGGGGTTATCTACATTGGCATCATCGTTTTTTCGGCATCTCACCGTGCATCCTTGAAATATCGAAGTTTCTTGAGGTAATTTTATGGTCCGAGTTTCTTTGATCTAAAAATGCTTTGAATCAGTTTCTTTGTGTATGATTTTTTCCTTAACTAGATGCATAATTGTTAGATCATCTTTGGATTTGTCAGTAAGCTTTACCATGCTATATAATCGGATGTTTGAATCGTAATTAAATGTATATACGTTATTAGATGTTTTACTTTTTTCCGTAATTGTGGTATCTAAAAATCTTTTAAAAATCTGGACTTTATTAGAGAATTTATAAGGAATTTTGCTTTTAGAGGAAAATGCTACTTCGAATCTTAACATTTTTGCTCCCTTTTACTGATTTGTTGATAACTGGAATCTTAAGTATGATTATTACTCTCGTAAAGGTAGCTTTCGTCATCTATTTAAGTTTATTTGTAATTGATCTAGTTTTGAAATTTTTATCATGCAATTCCCAATCCTACAGCCAGAGGACGAAAGAAATGACTGGATTACCCTCCGAGATCCTGAATCTGATATTGATACTGTTAGCGGCATCTACTAATGGAGCCAGAGATCTCGTACGAGTCACTAAAACGTAAGTATTCACTGCTTAATTATTTCTTATTTTTTATAAAGTTATTCGGATTGCTTTAATCAGTAATTTATTTGCAAACTTTGTGCAGGTGTAAGATGCTCAAGGAACTTGCTGGACAAACTTCTGTTTTAAGGGCAGTAAGTTTTCAAGGTTTGACGGATGATTACCGAAAGCATCTTCATCCAAGCGACATAATTTTTCAATGTGCGCGAGTTGGAAATCAGGCTGCTGAGTGCATTTTGGGGAAGGTAATCCATTTTGTAGTGATGACCAAACAATCTTTATGTGCCACTTAACCACTTTTTGATAGTGGTATACATATTTTTACTATAAGGTATTATGGTAAAAATGAAACAACTTTCGTAGTGTATGGAAACGAAATGTACAAATCATTTCTTATTATTTATGAGCGTCAAAAATGGGCAGTTCGGGCAGCTTGGCTGACCCATCAAAACGGGTTAGAGTGTCTGAATGGGTAAATTCTAAGATGGGTCAAAACGGGTTTGGATCAACTTACTGAATATTATTTTATTTTGGATTTCATGAATTAGTTAATATTTTTGTTTTGATTGCAAAAACAATTAATTATGTTTTTTAAATTTATGAATTATTGTAAACACTTGTGTATGATTTGGGTAACTTCTAAATTGTTTATTTATTTTAGCTGCTTGACTTGTTAGTACCTAAATGTAAACTCAATTTGACCTATTTTTATATGGATAGATAAAATAAAAATGTTCGGATGTATAATTTTCTATCATCTAATCTTTGGTTGATAGAATGACTAATGACGATCTTATACACCATACCATCTATGCGTATGGGTGCATGTTTTGCAGGCGTTTCTAACAGATTTCGACTTTCAGCATATGATTTCATCAAACGATCAACCAACCCGTGATGAAAATGGGTCATATGTTAGTGGGCCCCTACAACATCCAAGACTTGTGAGATCATTCATCCGTCTTGCCAGCTCGAAAGACATTAATAATCTGATATTTGTAGCTTTGTGTGATTACATTTTCAAATTTGCTGGATTTGAAAACTCTAATGAGCATGGGATGCTTATTGCTGTCCGGGATATGGTCTTATATGAGCTCAGAAATTTTTGTGACGCAACTGAATTTTTAAAGGATCCGTCACCAAACAACTTTTTGGCGCAGGTAATGCCACCACATGATGCAGCTCATCGTGAGGAGGTGATTGTTATATTTGATAAAATCTTCCCCTTGACTCATGTTTGAGTCATGTGTGTTGTTTGTTGTGTGCCCTTTTGAGGCTATAAAAAATATTAATCAAAGTATCATTTTTAGTAGCATGTAGATTATTCATTAGCTTTACTAGTGTTATGTTGGGACTGGTTGCAGCCCTTTGAATCCCAAAAGATGTCTCGGTATCGGGCTGACTAACTGTGTGGATTGACTATATCAGCACATATTGAAACCTAGTTTCAAAAGGTTTCGCGTTTAAGAGTGACAGCGGTGCTTATTGCACTCTATAGCTTTGTTTCAAAACTTCTTAAAGGCCAAACGCACAATCATCTTCATGTCAAAATGGCAGAAAACAATCATTTGTAATAAAGTTAATCAGAGGTCCAGAATCAGGTCACTTATCCTATCACTATAGCAACATATACTCGGCATCTGTATACCTAAAATCTGGTAAATCGCAAAAAAATGATGCCCTGATGTTTAGTTAAACACGGTACATGCTCGTAGTCAGACATCATGACCTCAGTGCCCATGTAAAATATAAACTAAAGCTAAAATAAAATGTAGCCATTTCCTTGGTAAGAGAACCATAAAAGAGAGAACAGTAAGCAGGGAGGCAGGAGGCGGGTTGTAGATAACCAATGGTTACATGAGAATACGAGGTGGGTGGGTGACGGATTTCAACTGCAAAAAGTTCTTGAATTCAGTTATAAAGTCACTCAGTTAGACCGAAGAACAGAGAATACACAGTATATAAGATTGTAACCTGATCTGTAGTCAATTTCGTCGCGTAAATGACTTTTTGTGAACACACATGTCGTTGCAAAAAGTTTCTCAAAAGCTCTGTTTTGATACATGTAGCAACATGATCGGTAAATATTATGAGTACAAAGTGTACCTGTATATATGAAATGGGCTGATTGCATGAAAATGCAGCTTACTTGACATCTTTGATAATTTTGTGCATACTTTTGAATTTCATATTATGTGTATCATGTGACTAATTGTGTTATTATTTGACCGATTTACCCCTCTCCGTTAAAATAAGAGTGTGTTAATTGAAGGGTAAAATGGTCAAATAATATACACACCTGGTCACATGCTAAAAAAAAAAAAAAAAAAAAAAAAAAAAAAAAAAAAAAAACCGAGGCCCATTTAAGTTTAGGCCCATTAAGATTGAAGAACCTTTATTATATATCATTATTATTACTCTTTTAATTATACAAATTTTATCAAAAATCGACATATATAAATTATATAAGTCTCCCCTTGCAAAACCAAAACCAAAACCAAAACCCTAATTGGCAATAACTGGCTGCACGATGTCGTCGATGATCGAAGGAATTTTGGAAAGCGAGAAGAAGGGTGTTGATGAAGGGCGTAAACATAAACTAGAGGAAGCAGATGATAGCAAGTTTTTGGAAGTTATGGCGTTAGTGAAAGCTTACAGTGATGAGAAGATGAAGACACGACCACCAAGGGAGCCTCGTTGGTCTGATAGAAACATGGCATTACATATCTGGAGAGGCGTTTGTATGGAAAAAGGGTTGAAATTCCACAAGTATGTAATCAAACCAACTAGAGACTATCTTACCATGCCCCGCGAAGAAGTCAGGCTGGATATGCTATGGAGAAAGGTTTATAAGAGTGAAGGCTTGCCACTCACACCCGCACCTCCCGCCACTTTGAATGTTCAAACAATATGAAGAACAAAGTAGGACAGGAAGAGCAGCGCACTCGTTTTTATTATTACTTGCTGTTTACTATATTTACGATGTTGTTTTTCGTCAATTTCAACTTGAACTTGTCTTGTAATAACATGAATTGGGCTTGTTTTTGTGATTTATTGTTACTAGTATGTTACTCCACTACTTAACTAAGTCAACAACTTACTGCCTACATGTGTTGTTTACGTGCGAACTATGAGGGGTTGTTGTTGATTTGCACATAACGCTAATTAGTCCTAGTAGATTGTAGATTTTAGTAGGAACAGAGACTTTCGTCTATAGGTTTGTTTATGAAGAAGAATATGTTCTAAAGGTAAACTAGGTTTATTTTTGTTATTTGTTGCTGTTGTTGATTTTGGCCGGTGATCGCGTTACTACTTAACTACGTCAAAAACTGTCTACGACCACGCAAACTATGAGGAGCTGTTATCGATTTGCACATCATATATGCTAATTAGTATTAGCATATGAAGAAAAATTTGTTCTCTAGATAAACTAGGTTTATTTTATTTATCTGTTGCTGTGTTGATTTTGGCCGAGTTACTACTTAACTAAGTTAACAAACTGCCTACGACGACTGTTGTGTATGCACAAACTATGAGGCGTTGTTATTGATTTGCACATTATATATTCTAACTAGTACTAGTATATTTTAGATTCTGATAAGAAACACAAGCACGAAGATCTTCTATAAATTTTGTATATGAAGGATCTGTTCATGATGATGCAATTTGTAACATGCCGTCACCAAATGCTTAATTGGATCCAGCACAAGAGATCTTTAGTTATAAACTAATCACATACTCGGGGTAACTAATTCTCACTTTCTGGTAATATAATTATGGATAGTTTGACTGTTCGTTCAGTCGCTAAACTATTGGTACTTGCAAAGTTACAATATTTGGTATTTACAAGCTCAGCTCAAAGTACCTTACAATTGGACATACTGTATATGGATTTAAGAGTTCCGATACAAACAGGTGTTTCTTCACTAGCTATCATCACGTATTTTGTTTGCATTGATATCCTCATCACTATTGACAATCGAACGAGTATGTTTTATTCTTGCATCAGCTTTGACAAATGAAAAATATTATGTACATAAGCCTATATAGCGGTAACTGGAAACACAACTACAACAACATCTATAAATCCTCCTCCTAAAAAAACAACACATTCGTTTTGTATTATCATTATCAGATGATGATGATGCGCAGGAATCTGAAATTAAAACAAAGATGATGTTGGATTTGTTGTATTAATTAATGGCCTTCGATTATCTCTTGTTTCTTCAATTATACAACTTCTGTGAATCGGTCTGGATGAACAGGATGGTTTCGGTGTTGATTGAAACTAGGGTGTTTGACACAGATTGATTTGCAACAGGTTATACTCACAGCATAACGATACCAACACTGATAATAACTTGATTGTCACACAGACGATTTGTAATAATTGAATATGATGATCGAGTGGTTGAATAACTTTACAAATGAAAGTCAGAAACATGTACTGATCGATTATCTTGAATTGTATAACTACTGATATGAATTACAACTGATCATTTGTTTACAGAATCCTAACCTATTTATACATACTGAATCGGTGCTTTCACAAAGGGTTATACTGATTCCAATAAAGTAAACGACATAATATATCTAAACGTTATAACCATTCTAAACGGTTATATTTTGATACTAGACAACCCTGCCCAAACACACTTTGTGTCACAATTCTCAAATTCCGGTCATTTCTTAAATTAAATATGCATCATATTAGTTCATTCATGGCATTTCATTTCACATTTAACGCGTAATTTTTATATTTAATAAACGTTATCGCGTGAGTTATTATTTTAAATATTTAATCCGTTACTTTCAAAAATGATCCCGATATATTTTTAAACTTACATTAGTTTATAAAAACTATATTTTGACTTTACCTAGTGTTTTAAATTTATTTGGTATATAAATCGTTAAATTTATATTATTACGACGTTTTTCTTAAAAACTACTTGGTAATTATTTTATCACTCAAATTTCACAAGGAATGTATTTTTACAATTTTTATTATCTCATTACATTCTATTTTGATCTATTAAAAACTTACTTGTACCAAAAATCTACCATTTACCTTTACTTATACATTTTCTTACACAATTACTTATACTTTCTTACAACTTGTACAAGTATATACATAACAAATAAAAAAAAAAAAGAAAAAAAAAAAAGATATTTGGTTGATAATATCCCCCTAAATCCGGCCCTAGGGGGGGGGGGGGGGGGGGGGGGGGGGGGGGGGGGGGGATGTATCTTAGTTGGTGGATTCTTTATGTGTAGATCTATACATACTTAAAAAGTCTTCATTCATTCATTTTCAATTCAATAATACACAAGTCCATAAACTTTTTCTCTTCTCTCTTTTGTTCATCCAAAACCGGCCATCTAGAGGGTCTCCAAGGGATCATCATCAAAATTTTTCTCAAGTGTTTTTACAATCTAGTTAATACTCTTTATTAGGTTTTGAAATAAAAACCAAGAGTGTTTAGGTTTAACCTTGTTCTTTGCACCTCATCATATTAACTTGTAAGCATGTTTCTTTCATTTTTCATATCTCCTTTTCATTTCATAAGTATCTCTTCATTTTTGGAGCAAGCATGCATGATTTGTGTTGTTTATACCATTTTTACATGATTTTTATAAGTTATATATATATAAGGTCATCCTATAATTATCCCCTTTGTATATGTTGGTCTTGATGATGATTAGGAACCCATGACACCCTAAGAAGGTGTATGGTAGGATTAGATTAGTTTTGGAGTTGATTTGAAGGGATTAGAATAGGTTTTGTCCGAGAAAAACTATTTTCGATACGTATAAAATAGGTTCTGTCCTTGTTTTAATTTTCTGGAAAAACCGACAGTAGGCATGACTTTTTGGCCTTGATATTTAGAAAATATACTTTAAAACGAATCCGTTGCCGCTTGAACGGATAAAAACGGAGTTATAACGAAGAAGTTATGGATTTTACAAGTTTGACGACGAAATATATACTTTTCAGAAATTTCAGCATGCTGTTTTTATTTTGTCCGAGTCAAAAACGAGTCCTAAGCTTTACAAATTATTTCGACTTATCAAAAATATATTAGTATACTTTGATACGAAGCTAAAGACGTATTATACGTAGAAAACGGATTTGAAACGACAAAGATATGCACGTTTTCATAAAATTGCCGTAACTATTATTTTCTGAAAAACCATATTATTTTTACGATACAAGTGTTACGGTAGCTGAAACGATCATGTTGGAGGCTGTTTTTAACCATGATGTGGAACTTTTTGGAACGAGATGTCTTCTAGTAAAATCAAGTTCACCGAGCATATTTTTCAAAAAGACAAACTGTTTGTAAAGCGGAGTTGTAATAAATTATTTATGGTTGTCTAAACTTGGCCGAAACTCATTTTTTTCACAACAATTAGCCAAAATCATCATCTTTAACCCTTATTATCTTTATGTTCGAGACCTTTATGACGAAAACTCCTGAACTGAAACTTCTAGATTTCGATACAAACTTTCCAAAACTGTCGAGTTCGTTCTCTAACGTTTGACGTACACCATTTTACGACTAGTTTTCCAAAGCCATTTTTATCACTTTCAAGAAATTCCGACGACATTGTTTTGCGACGAAAAGTGATAATTTCACTATAAATCATTATAAAACCATTGTAGGATGACATTTTGACGTAAATACTTGTAAAGTCATTTTTGAAGGGTCAAGACGTCAAAAGAGTATTTTTCGACGATAAGTAATATTTTCAAAACTCGCAAATGGTATAAATAACATACGAAATGCATGCATAACATTACATTGCAACTCATTACATATCATATCATTCGTAATAGGTCTCGGTTAAAGCATCACTTTATACCTCAGTGTAACCACTTTTGTCATCACACCAGTTTACCAAGTGAGTAATCACACCCCCTTTTTACCGTTTTACTATATTTTTGGGGCGAAATGCATGAACCATATTTGAACTAAATTGATTTTTACTTCTATGAACTCTTTAGACTTGAACTTTTGAACTTGACTTAGAATCTTGGATTTAATTATGAACTTATGACTTGTTTGAATATAATGAACCGTACGTGATATGACCTAAAAGTCTCGCCATTTTGGTGGAGCGTTCTTGACTCAAAGTCTCGCCGTATCGGTGGAGCGTTCTAAGTCTCGCCTTATGGGTGGAGCGTGCAAAGTCTCGCCGTATTGGTGGAGCGTTCTAAAGTCTCACCTTACTGGTGGAGCGTTCTCAATAATTCTCGCCTAGGTGGTCGAGTGACAAAGGAGTCTCCCTTGTTGGAGCAGTGCAAAGTCTCCCATGTTCGGAGCATCCCTGAATTATTATATACGTGACGCTTTACTGTGAACTATTATGATAACATATACTTGACTACTTCATACGCTATCTTTTGTGCAATGGGTTGTGAATACACAGGTTGCAAGTTTTGTATGGGCGGAACTTGGAACTGAGTGGATTTACGATGCCTTTGCTTTGTGGACCATTTTCGTAGACCGAAAGCTTTGATTATTTCTTTCGAGTTTTCTTATTTTGCTAAACGTGTTTACTCACCAACTATTTTCATAGTTGACCCGTTTTTCTCTCATGCATTTCAGGTGATCGTTAGTAAGCTTTTTCTACCCGGTCTTGCATAATGAAGTTTTCACTTGTCACTACAAATCATTATGTAATAGAACGCAATATTTTGGGAACTAAACTTTGTAATATATTTGCCGATGACGGCTAAACTAGTATTGTAATGGAGTATTATTCCTTTTTAATCTTAACGTTGGTATGTTCTATTATCTTGTGCTTATGTTCCCTTCCGTTACACCTCGTGTTTCCGCCTCCGGCGAGGGTGTGACAGATTGGTACCAGAGCCAAAGGTTATAGAGAATGCCGATTTTTCAAAAATAAAAATCACAGCTATAACCGGAATAAAATTTTTTTTGTATATTATTTTATTAAACATTGAACACCATTCGAGTCAACTAGTCCTATCGTTGCATCGTTACTCATAAATTATACATAGCCTGATCAACTATGTCTAATTTATGAAGAACCATGCAATGATAAGAGTGGTAGTTTTAAATCATGTTTAGTCGAGTCTTTAGAGTCTGGTCACCTGAAGTTGCATTGGTCGGGTGGGTATGCATGGCATGTTTTTACGTTCACGTCTACATTACCGTACCTTGTTCATATCTTCTCTTTTCCATCTTTCGACTTGTTAGACATAGCATGTCTCTGTTCCTGTCATGTTTCGATCACTATAACACACATTACCACCGTTCTGCACCTCATCTGACTTCGTTCGAATGTCGTTTACTCAACCCGATGTTTTGGTCCTCTGTAGGATCATGGCTGCAAGAAACACACGCTCAGGAGGTAACAACAACGGCAACCCAAACAACAATGACAATCCAGACAACAACGCTGCTGGAATAGCGGATCTACTCACCCAAATTATAACACATCTCGATGCTAGACGAACCAACAACGGAGAAGGTACTTCAAACGCTGGTCAAGGATGCAGCTACAAAACTTTCATGACATGCAAGCCAATGGAATTTCATGGTACTGAGGGTGCTATTGGACTGCTAACCTGGTTCGAGAATGTTGAGTCGAAGCTTAGTATCACGAAATGTGCTGAAGGAAACAAGGTTGAGTTCTCTGCTGGTCTACTACAGGGACGAGCTTTGACCTGGTGGAACAACCAACTACAGACTAGAGGAAGAGGGGCTGCAAATGCATTATCTTGGGAAGCATTCAAGAAACTACTAACTGATGAGTACTGCAGAAAAGATGAAGTGCAGAAACTAGAAGAAGAATTTTGGAACCACTTGATGGTAGGAGTAGAGATCGACAAGTACACGATCCGGTTCCACGAGTTAACTAGGATGGTTCCTCACATGGTTTCCACTGTGGAGAAGTTGATTGACCGATATATATGGAGATTGATACCAGAAATTAGGAGGGATGTCACTTCGTCGAAACCAACCACTCTGCAAGCCGCTGTGGGTATGGCGTATCGCTTGACAAATGATGTGAACAGGTCTGGAGAACTAACAAAAGCAAACGACAATGGACGAAAGCGACAGGAGGATCACCAGGGAAACCGAGACCAGAATCAGCAAAACAAGAGGCAGCGAATAACCCAGAACTATGGGGCGACCACCCAGGAGCGCAAGGGATATACAGGTCCACATCCTTTGTGTACTCGATGTAATTATCATCACTCAGGAGACTGCCCAAGATGCGGCAAATGTGGACAGACGGGCCACTTCGCGAGAAATTGCTCAAACAGAACTGGGAATCAAGGACAGAGAAAAGCATGTTACGAGTGTGGAAGTCTAGATCACCTTCGCAATACTTGTCCAAAGCTGAAAAGAACTCCCAATCAAGGAGGTAATCGTCCAAACCTAGCGTTGGCAATAGAAGGCCCACAAGATCAGAACATTGAAATTCCTCCCGCACGTGGTCGAGCATTCTATCTGGGTACCGAGGAAGCCCGCAACGCGTAACGGGTACATTCCTTTGAACAACCACTTTATTTCTGTGCGACATAATTTTGAGTGCATAACTTCCTTCCAATCTTTACCACGTTCACGACATTGATTAATTTGAGACCTATTGAGATCGACCTTAGTTGTTATATATATTTTGTTGATTTGATTTGAATTGTGTAAGCAAATTCAATATCGAACGAATCTTTCAAAAGACTTCATTCAAGGATGTTGAATCCTACCTTTCTAACAACTTGTTTCCTAGCTTGATCTAGTGACAGTTCTTGTTTGATGAGTTGCGAAAATCAAGCTAAGAGACAAGTTTACTCAAGTCGGTTTAGTTTAATCTCATGACAGTTCTTGTTTGATGAGTTGTGAGATTAAATTAGAATCGACTACCTAAAGGTCTTTTGAGAGCTACGTTCGATATTGGGCAAGTTTACCCTATCCAATCTAATCACGGGCACGTACTTAGTTGAATGGGGAACCTGTACGCATGGGCATTGATATGATCATTTAGACTGTTCGTACGAGCATGAACTTTTAGAACTCTTGTTGAGGTTCAGACCATAGTATCGTTAATCGAATCACGGGGACGTGATTCCGCTGACATGGGAAGAATGTCACAATTCTCAAATTCCGGTCATTTCTTAAATTAAATATGCATCATATTAGTTCATTCATGGCATTTCATTTCACATTTAACGCGTAATTTTTATATTTAATAAACGTTATCGCGTGAGTTATTATTTTAAATATTTAATCCGTTACTTTCAAAAATGATCCCGATATATTTTTAAACTTACATTAGTTTATAAAAACTATATTTTGACTTTACCTAGTGTTTTAAATTTATTTGGTATATAAATCGTTAAATTTATATTATTACGACGTTTTTCTTAAAAACTATTTGGTAATTATTTTATCACTCAAATTTCACAAGGAATGTATTTTTACAATTTTTATTATCTCATTACATTCTATTTTGATCTATTAAAAACTTACTTATACCAAAAATCTACCATTTACCTTTACTTATACATTTTCTTACACAATTACTTATACTTTCTTACAACTTGTACAAGTATATACATAACAAATAAAAAAAAAAAAAAAAAAAAAAAAAAAGATATTTGGTTGATAATATCCCCCTAAATCCGGCCCTAGGGGGGGGGGGATGTATCTTAGTTGGTGGATTCTTTATGTGTAGATCTATACATACTTAAAAAGTCTTCATTCATTCATTTTCAATTCAATAATACACAAGTCCATAAACTTTTTCTCTTCTCTCTTTTGTTCATCCAAAACCGGCCATCTAGAGGGTCTCCAAGGGATCATCATCAAAATTTTTCTCAAGTGTTTTTACAATCTAGTTAATACTCTTTATTAGGTTTTGAAATAAAAACCAAGAGTGTTTAGGTTTAACCTTGTTCTTTGCACCTCATCATATTAACTTGTAAGCATGTTTCTTTCATTTTTCATATCTCCTTTTCATTTCATAAGTATCTCTTCATTTTTGGAGCAAGCATGCATGATTTGTGTTGTTTATACCATTTTTACATGATTTTTATAAGTTATATATATATAAGGTCATCCTATAATTATCCCCTTTGTATATGTTGGTCTTGATGATGATTAGGAACCCATGACACCCTAAGAAGGTGTATGGTAGGATTAGATTAGTTTTGGAGTTGATTTGAAGGGATTAGAATAGGTTTTGTCCGAGAAAAACTATTTTCGATACGTATAAAATAGGTTCTGTCCTTGTTTTAATTTTCTGGAAAAACCGACAGTAGGCACGACTTTTTGGCCTTGATATTTAGAAAATATACTTTAAAACGAATCCGTGGCCGCTTGAACGGATAAAAACGGAGTTATAACGAAGAAGTTATGGATTTTACAAGTTTGACGACGAAATATATACTTTTCAGAAATTTCAGCATGCTGTTTTTATTTTGTCCGAGTCAAAAACGAGTCCTAAGCTTTACAAATTATTTCGACTTATCAAAAATATATTAGTATACTTTGATACGAAGCTAAAGACGTATTATACGTAGAAAACGGATTTGAAACGACAAAGATATGCACGTTTTCATAAAATTGCCGTAACTATTATTTTCTGAAAAACCATATTATTTTTACGATACAAGTGTTACGGTAGCTGAAACGATCATGTTGGAGGCTGTTTTTAACCATGATGTGGAACTTTTTGGAACGAGATGTCTTCTAGTAAAATCAAGTTCACCGAGCATATTTTTCAAAACGACAAACTGTTTGTAAAGCGGAGTTGTAATAAATTATTTATGGTTGTCTAAACTTGGCCGAAACTCATTTTTTTCACAACAATTAGCCAAAATCATCATCTTTAACCCTTATTATCTTTATGTTCGAGACCTTTATGACGAAAACTCCTGAACTGAAACTTCTATATTTCGATACAAACTTTCCAAAACTGTCGAGTTCGTTCTCTAACGTTCGACGTACACCATTTTACGACTAGTTTTCCAAAGCCATTTTTATCACTTTCAAGAAATTCCGACGACATTGTTTTGCGACGAAAAGTGATAATTTCACTATAAATCATTATAAAACCATTGTAGGATGACATTTTGACGTAAATACTTGTAAAGTCATTTTTGAAGGGTCAAGACGTCAAAAGAGTATTTTTCGACGATAAGTAATATTTTCAAAACTCGCAAATGGTATAAATAACATACGAAATGCATGCATAACATTACATTGCAACTCATTACATATCATATCATTCGTAATAGGTCTCGGTTAAAGCATCACTTTATACCTCAGTGTAACCACTTTTGTCATCACACCAGTTTACCAAGTGAGTAATCACACCCCCTTTTTACCGTTTTACTATATTTTTGGGGCGAAATGCATGAACCATATTTGAACTAAATTGATTTTTACTTCTATGAACTCTTTAGACTTGAACTTTTGAACTTGACTTAGAATCTTGGATTTAATTATGAACTTATGACTTGTTTGAATATAATGAACCGTACGTGATATGACCTAAAAGTCTCGCCATTTTGGTGGAGCGTTCTTGACTCAAAGTCTCGCCGTATCGGTGGAGCGTTCTAAGTCTCGCCTTATGGGTGGAGCGTGCAAAGTCTCGCCGTATTGGTGGAGCGTTCTAAAGTCTCACCTTACTGGTGGAGCGTTCTCAATAATTCTCGCCTAGGTGGTCGAGTGACAAAGGAGTCTCCCTTGTTGGAGCAGTGCAAAGTCTCCCATGTTCGGAGCATCCCTGAATTATTATATACGTGACGCTTTACTGTGAACTATTATGATAACATATACTTGACTACTTCATACGCTATCTTTTGTGCAATGGGTTGTGAATACACAGGTTGCAAGTTTTGTATGGGCGGAACTTGGAACTGAGTGGATTTACGATGCCTTTGCTTTGTGGACCATTTTCGTAGACCGAAAGCTTTGATTATTTCTTTCGAGTTTTCTTATTTTGCTAAACGTGTTTACTCACCAACTATTTTCATAGTTGACCCGTTTTTCTCTCATGCATTTCAGGTGATCGTTAGTAAGCTTTTTCTACCCGGTCTTGCATAATGAAGTTTTCACTTGTCACTACAAATCATTATGTAATAGAACGCAATATTTTGGGAACTAAACTTTGTAATATATTTGCCGATGACGGCTAAACTAGTATTGTAATGGAGTATTATTCCTTTTTAATCTTAACGTTGGTATGTTCTATTATCTTGTGCTTATGTTCCCTTCCGTTACACCTCGTGTTTCCGCCTCCGGCGAGGGTGTGACACTTTGGGTTTATAGACTTTACATAAAATACATAATACATATATACTAAACTACCCTTAACTTTTGTTTCTATAACATTAAGGTCCAACATTCACCATGTTATAGACGCCAATCATGTCTTCTTTACTTGACTTCACAATAATGTGGGTTCATCGTCAGTTTCATACATGAGATGTGTTTGCTCCTCCTTGTCTTTCTTCTTCTATTTGGTGCATTCACCTGCAAAATGACCTAAGTCACCACATTCATAGCATCTGTAAGTGCTCTTGTCTTTAGTTTCTTGACTCGTACTTGTCCCACGTGCATTTGGACTATTCTTCCATTTCATGCTTTCCTTGGCTTCTTTGTTGAAAATTTTACCTACTTTTCCATGACTTTGGTTGTTTGAACTTGCCATCAGAAGTTTATTTTGATAATTTTCTTCCTGTTCATCTTGACTTTTGAGGCGTTCTTCAAAAGTTATTATTCTTCCCATTGCATCTTCAAACGATATTTTGTCTAAATTTTGATATTGTTCAATAGTTTCTACGATGGGTAAAAACTTCTTAGGAACAGAGTTAAGTAATTTCCTCACTAGCACTTTATCTTCCAAAGTTTCACCAAGGCCTTTAAACTTGGCCTTTATACTACTTAACTTTCCTCCATAGTCACTTACTTTTTCGTTTGGTTTCATCCTTAGCGTCTCTAGTTCACTCCTCAAGGTTTTTAGTCGTGCTTTTTGAACAAGATCGGCTCCCAAATACTTGACTTTGATCGAGTCCCATACTTCCTTTGCAGTCGAGTATTGTGCAACTTGCATTACATCTTGTGGCAATTTTTGAAAGATCATTGCCATTGATGTATTTTCCTTCTTCTCATTTGTTACTGAAAGGTTTTAATGGATATTTAAATAATAGTATGTCCGGATTCGAACTCGAGACTTCGGGATTGCACACATTACGTATGAGAATTGATGTACATAATTAATATAAATAAAACGTTATTGTTATTAATTATTAATCACTAAATAAAACATAACGATAGTTAAATAATTAACGAGGTTTGGTTAACGGTCGTTAAATATTAACTAGAAGGACTAGAGATGAAATTGTAAAGTCGGGAAAGTTCTAGAATCCCCTTTGGGATGCTTTGGCCGATCGGTGGAGGGTTCCCAAACCCAAACCCACTCAAACTTGTACTCCAAGATATGTTAACTATAAATACAAATCAATGTATTCATTATTGACTAACCTTGGATCACTTTGATAACCTAATTTCTCTCCTTCTCCTCTCCTCTTTGTGTGGCCGGTCGATACACCCTTCCCCAAGGGTTTTCGATTTTTGTCTAACTCAAAGATAAAGTGTTTGGTTTATTAGTGATTCAAGGAACTAGCTTCTCCACATCAAATCGCTATTAGTACGTGTGTACAAGAACGAAGAGCAAGCACACTTGAGCTTGTAATCCTTGGTGGTCGATTTTTTGGGTTGGACGATTTGTGTAAACCCTAAATTAGGGTTTTGGTTTTGTTACTTGATCACATAATCGTTTGATTACTTGAATTGCTAAAAGGTACGCACTTTCTTGTTTGGTTAATTAATTACATATATTATTCCTATTGTCTTCCGCTGCTTGCTTTGATGATGTTATGTGTTTATGTATAATTGTTATGAGTATAAAATTCCAACAGTGGCATCACGAGCCGTTAATATGATGTAATTAATTACCGAAACACATAAAAATTGAATCTTTATGATTATATGCATGCTTTTTATGGTTTCTAGGGTTTTGAATTCGAAACCCTAATTTTTTTATATATGGGTCGATTACCCTAATATTTATTTAATTAGGTTTTAATTTTGTAAAACTTGTAGAAACCCTAGGATTGCATGCTTATTTTATGTGGTTAATTAAAGAATAATTGTTATGTGCCATGTAATATGCGTATCTTGGGTGATAATTGTTATGCGGAATCCATGGTGGAACATGCATGTTTTGCCATGGAGTATTGTTTATTGTATATTGATTAATTGTTAAGTGATACACACATATTTTATTTATTTAAAAATTATTGAATTGGGGAAGACCTCAATTATAACTAATAAAATTCGTTATGTGCTAATTGGTATACTATTAACTTCGGCTTACGCAATCGACTTGTCGATGTATGTGGCTCATCTTCTCGCGAGATGAAAGTCCTAGTTAATGTATGCATTAATTTACGACTAGAATTGTTATTAGAGTTTATTGAAATAATTATGCATGTGGCTAATTGTTTTTACATATGTTAAATTGTTTAGTTATATGTTTATATTATTTGAGTGTGTTTAATTTTTATTAAAATGCTTTTTTGTTTATATATTGTTTGACATGTTAGTAAGCAAAAAGGGTTTTTTATGAATAGAAAATTAAATGGACTAAATAATGGCGAAATTGATTTGTTATCTAAGAATTATTCTTGAACTTTTAATCGACTGATGCGACTGTACTAAATGGTTAGAACGGCTCACCCACTAGAACAAACTATAAAGGGGTATTTAAGAAGTGAGCATAGTCTCACTGAATGGATGTCTAAGGTTATGCTTCAGCGCTTACATGGTCCTCTGCCCCCTGTGCGTTCGATTGGAGCTACCTAGTATAACCATTCTATGTACGAAGCATCTTAGTGCAAAGTTGTAAGTTTCTCAACGCATCGATTAAAACTTTGTAGAATTCAATCTTAGCAATTAAAATCTTTAAGTAAGTTTTTTCGAAAATTTTATGTTATAAAGTTGTATGCATGCTTCTTTATACATAAGTTTTGATTACACATAAAATATTGTACCCTTTAAATTTAAGTTTATGCCATCTAATGATATGAAACACTTGAAGTTGTAATTTAGTTATGTGAGACCTTGATCTAGATTACAATAACGAGGTGAATTATTTTGTTGTGTGAGACCTCAACTTTATGATTTGCAGTTTCTAAATTAGACAACTTAATTAAGTTAGTTAGTGAGACCTATAACTTAAGGCATAAGATGGGATAAAACATGCTTACGTTTTGCATTAATTGTTTGGGCAAAATTGTAAATCCCATAATTTTTTGGAATTGAAAACTTGTTTGTCAATTATCGTTTTTCAACGATTACCTATTCTATACTTTCACCACTAGCAGATCAACTGATGTGGTGGAACTATGATAATGAGGATCCAATATTCAAGGAAAATTCTATGGTTAATATGAATATTGACCAAAGGGTATTTTATTTTCTTGAATGTTAATTTATCGAAAGTACTAACTTTTGAACTTTTATTTCTGTAGAAATGGCTCAAGCTGAATCTACTGCACTAGCCTCGTCGTTCAAATCTATGTTTGATCGAGAGAAATTGACTGGTAGCGCGAATTTCAATGATTGGTATCGGCAACTCAGAATTGTCTTGAGGGTTGCCAAAAGACTCAATTATTTGACTACGCCTTGTCCTCCTGAACCTGCAGCTGATGCTACTGCTGAAGCACGAGCTGCATGGCAATCTGAGTATGACAAGTATAATGAGGTCGCCTGCATTATGCTCGGGAGTATGAACTCAAGCTTGCAAAAGCAATTTGAGAATTACTTCCCTAATCTCATGCTGGAAGAATTGCAAAGGTTGTTTGAAAAGCCTGTGACTGTAGAGCTGTATGACTTGATTGATGCTCTTCATAGTTGCAAGCAAGGAGATGGGAAACCTGTAAGCGCCCACTGTCTGGAAATGATGAGTTACATGGACCAGTTGGGGCGTTTGAACTATGTCTACCCTAATGACATACAAATTGGCCTGATCAACAGATCCCTTAACAAGGAATTTGATGGTTTCGTGCGCAATTATAATATGCATTGCACGGGGAAGACAGTCAGTGAGGTACATGCAATGCTCATTGATTACGAAAAAGGTTTGCCCAAGAAGGCCTCTACACCTGCGGTTTTGACCATCCAGAAGGGTAGAATTTCTAAGCCTAATAAGCCGCTAGCGAACAAGAAAGGGAAAGGTAAGGGTAAAGCTGATAAGGGAAAACAAGTTATGACTTATCAGCAAGAACCCAAGAAGTACCCTCCCAAAAAGCGTGAGAATCCGAAGAAGGATCAGGCTTGTCATCACTGCACCGAGGTTGGACACTGGAAGAGAAATTGTCCATTGTACCTTGATGAGTTGCGCAATAAGAGGTATAAAAATACTGGCGCTGTGGCCAGTACTTCAGGTACTCTTTTGATGATAGAATTATTTGCTTTTCCTCATAAAATAAATTCCTGGGTATATGATACTGAATGTGGTATTCACATATGTAATACACTGCAGGGACTTAGAGGAGCAAGGAAGCTTGCCTATGGACAGCAATACCTGCACGTGGGTAATGGAGCACATGCAGTCGTTGAAGCTATAGGCACGTTTGATTTAGTTTTACCTTCGGGTTTAGTACTGTCATTAAACGATTGTCATTACGCACCTTCCATTGTTAGGGGTGTCGTTTCTGTTTCCTTGTTAAAAGATATTGGTTTCGTTCATACATTTACTGATTATGGAATTTCTGTTTCTTTAAATGATGTTTTTTACTTTAATGTTATTCCAGTAAATGGTGTGTTTGAAATTGATTTGCATGATAATGTTGTTGATAAAAATAATTCTGTCTTTAGCATCAATAATAAAAGAATCAAAGGTGATTTGGATTCTTCATTTCTTTGGCATTGTAGACTTGCTCATATAGGCAAGAAACGCATGCAACAGCTGCAACACGATGGGCTTTTGCAAGACATCAATGATGAATCATTTGATAAATGCGAATCTTGCATATCTGGGAAGATGACCAAGAAACCTTTTACAAATAGTTTAGAAAGGGCTTCTGATCTTCTTGGTGTGATACATACTGACGTATGTGGACCACTAAGACATGTGTCAAGAAAGGGTGCTAGCTACTTCTTAACCTTTACTGATGATTTCAGTCGTTATGGTTATGTTTATTTACTTAAACATAAACATGAAGTCTTTGAAACATTTAAGGTTTTTAAGAGTGAAGTAGAACTGCAACTAGGAAAGAAGATTAAAGCTCTTTGATCTGATAGAGGTGGTGAATATTTAAGCCAAGAGTTTAAAGATTATCTAGCTGAGTGTGGTATTGTCCAGCAACTCACATCTCCATATACTCCACAACAAAATGGTGTATCTGAGAGAAGGAATCGTACATTGCTAGACATGGTGCGATCGATGTTTAATCTTACTACTCTTCCCTTATCCTTTTGGGATTATGCTTTGGAAACTGCTGTTCGCATATTGAATATGGTTCCAACTAAGAAGGTTGATAAGACTCCTTATGAAGTGTGGTATGGGAAACCTCCCAACTTGTCTTACTTAAAGGTCTGGGGTTGTGAGGCGTTTGTTAAACGTGACTCTGCTGATAAGCTGCAACAAAGATCTGTTAAGTGTGTCTTCGTAGGATACCCAAAGGAAACGATGGGTTACTACTTTTACTTTCCACCTGAAAACAAAGTAATTGTTGCTAGGTATGGAGACTTTCTTGAAAAGGAACTCATATCTCATGAATTCAGTGGGAGAGTATATGATCTGGAAGATGATCAAGAAGATACAACACCTTCTGAAAACACTAGCCAACCTCAAGTAGAACCTGAAAGTCTGGGCGTTCCACCTGAGATTGAAGTGGTTCCCATTCGTAGATCTGCAAGGACTACGCGTGCACCTGAGCGTCTATGTCTCAACGTAGAAGCTGAGGAAAATATGTTAGGGGATCTTGGTGAACCTGCTAACTATAAAGCTGCCATGATGAGTCCAGAAAAGGAAAAATGGCGAGTTGCAATGAATGGGGAAATGCAATCCATGAAAGATAACGAAGTCTGGATAGAGGTTGACTTACCTCCAAATGCTAAGGTAGTTGGAAGTAAGTGGCTCTTTAAGATAAAGACTGACATGGATGGCAATGCACACACCTATAAAGCTCGTCTTGTAGCTCAAGGTTTTACTCAAACCTATGGGGTAGACTACGAGGAGACATTTTCTCTGTAGCAGACATTAGAGCTATTAGGATTCTTATAGCCATAGCTGCATACTATGACTATGAGATATGGCAAATGGATGTCAAAACTGCCTTCTTAAACGGTCGCCTAGATGAGGACATCTATATGGCGCAGCCTGAAGGGTTTGTGAATCCAAAGTTTCCGAAGCGTGTATGCAAACTTCAAAGATCCATTTATGGGTTGAAGCAAGCATCAAGGCAATGGAACAAGAAGTTTGATGAAGAAATCAAGAAATTTGGTTTCACTCAAAATCTTGATGAGCTATGTGTGTATCACAAAGCTAGTGGGAGTAATGTTATTTTCCTTGTCTTATATGTCGATGACATATTGATCATGGGAAAAGAAATTCCAAGTATGCAAGATGTAAAGTCTTATCTTGGAGAGTGCTTTTCTATGAAGGACTTAGGGGAAGCAGCATTTATTCTGGGAATCAAGATCTATCGAGATAGATCAAGGTGGTTAATTGGACTAAGCCAAAGTGCTTACATTGATAAAATACTGAAGAGATTTAGTATGCAAAATTCCAAGAAGGGATATTTGCCGATGCAAGTTGAACATGGCTTAAGTAATAAACTATGCGCGTCAACACCTGCTGAGGTGGAATACATGAGGAAAGTTCCTTATGCTTCGGCTGTAGGATCTATCATGTATGATGTGAGATGTACAAGGCCTGATGTGGCGTTTGCACAGAACATTACCAGTCGGTATCAACAGAACCCAGGTGTGAAACACTGGCAAGCTGTTAAGAACATTCTTAAGTATCTAAGGGCTACTAAAGAAATGTTTCTAGTGTATGGAGGAAATCCAGATGCAGAACTTGATGTTACAGGTTTTTGCGATGCGTCATTCCAAACTGATAAAGATGATACGAAGTCTCGGACGGGTTATGTCTTTGTCATTAATGGAGGGGCAGTTGACTGGAAGAGCAAGAAGCAAACAACGGTTGCGATGTCTATTACAGAAGCTGAGTACATAGCTGCTTCAGAAGCTGCGATGGAAGCTGTTTGGATTAGGAAATTCATTTCGGGACTCGGAGTAATGCCCTCAATCGAATTACCTTTAAATGTGTATTGTGACAACTCTGCTGCAATAACATTTGCCAATGAGCCTGGAGTCATGAAGGGCGCCAGACATTTTCCTCGTCGATATCACTATGTTCAAGAACAAGTTGACATAGGTGAAATCAATCTACTCAAAGTTCATACAGATGAAAATCTAGTTGATCCCTTTACGAAGCCTTTGCCAAAAGATAAACTTACTGACCATGCTGATGGGATAGGACTTCATTTAGCTAGTAATTTCATGCAGATCTGTGATTAGTATTTGGATAAAGGATGTTATGAACAAGTATTACTTTAATGAAATAAAATAGTTGTTTATGTTTATTTTCATTTTCTTAATATTATATCCTATATTTGCATGTTTAATCCATGAGTAACTTATGTTATTCTAAATAGTCCGTTGTCGATCAATGATGTGGGAATGTCATTGAATTAAGACAAATCTGAGTTTTGGTAGAATATACTTTTAAAGTATATTGATGCGTGGGACATACCAGATTCACATGATATTCAATGAATTGAATATAGGACTCATCCCAACTTTACATGATGATACTTTTGGATTTTATCATTAAGTATATCATGAAGTGTTTATCCTCAGACTTGAGATACCAGATAACTGATATGAATGTAGTGCATTTGTGTAAGATAGTCTAACGCTATCCGTAACTGGTAGTTATAAGGGCTATTTTCGGAAGTGTTGCAAAATTCATGAGTTATGTTTGTAGTCAAGAGAATTTGTTCCTTTGAATTTGTTTCAAAGCATAATACTATATTTGGGCCCCTCGTAGGGTTGACAAGATGTTTGTATGGCCATACCCAAGATCTATCTGGAATACGTTCAGATGATTTGGTAATCTTGTTCAATCATATACAACGAGAAACAGAATATTAACTTATGAAATGACTTGATCCATATTCATAGTTAATGTAGTATTAGTAACAAAAGGATAAGTAAAAAATGATGAATCATTAAATGGTTTTTTCCAGGAGACCATGCTCAATTCGATCTGGGGGCGTTGGCGTGTGAAAGCTAGACTAACCAATGCCATTACTATATTTAGTAATATCCAAGTGGGAGCTGAAAGGTTTTAATGGATATTTAAATAATAGTATGTCCGGATTCGAACTCGAGACTTCGGGATTGCACACATTACGTATGAGAATTGATGTACATAATTAATATAAATAAAACGTTATTGTTATTAATTATTAATCACTAAATAAAACATAACGATAGTTAAATAATTAACGAGGTTTGGTTAACGGTCGTTAAATATTAACTAGAAGGACTAGAGATGAAATTGTAAAGTCGGGAAAGTTCTAGAATCCCCTTTGGGATGCTTTGGCCGATCGGTGGAGGGTTCCCAAACCCAAACCCACTCAAACTTGTACTCTAAGATATGCTAACTATAAATACAAATCAATGTATTCATTATTGACTAACCTTGGATCACTTTGATAACCTAATTTCTCTCCTTCTCCTCTCCTCTTTGTGTGGCCGGTCGATACACCCTTCCCCAAGGGTTTTCGATTTTTGTCTAACTCAAAGATAAAGTGTTTGGTTTATTAGTGATTCAAGGAACTAGCTTCTCCACATCAAATCGCTATTAGTACGTGTGTACAAGAACGAAGAGCAAGCACACTTGAGCTTGTAATCCTTGGTGGTCGATTTTTTGGGTTGGACGATTTGTGTAAACCCTAAATTAGGGTTTTGGTTTTGTTACTTGATCACATAATCGTTTGATTACTTGAATTGCTAAAAGGTACGCACTTTCTTGTTTGGTTAATTAATTACATATATTATTCCTATTGTCTTCCGCTGCTTGCTTTGATGATGTTATGTGTTTATGTATAATTGTTATGAGTATAAAATTCCAACAGTTACTTCTCCTTCTTTTGCAACTATCGTTTCCCAAATACCATATGCTTTCAATATTGTTTCCATCAACAATGCCCACGTAGTGTAGTTTGTTTTGGTCAATTTTGGACATTGTAGTGAAACATTTCATTGTTCTCGAACTGATGCACTATTTGATGTGTTATCATGCTTGTCACCTTCTACCATGCTTGCTTGCTTTTAACTTGCTTGCTTCGTTCAGTCAGAACCGAGATGGTTTGTGGTTTTCTTGCTCTTGTGTTTGATCAAAAGATCAAAACTCTTACTTGCTACTAGCCAACAATCAAAACTCTTAGTTGCTAATTTGGCACTTACTACACGTATCTGACGTACTTGCTAATCAGTTCGTGCCTCATGTTAATTAGGTTCTTGCTTGTTTTGATCAAAATAATTGATCCTTTCTTGCTGATATTAAACCCAATGATTCTAATTTCTTGCTGGTTTGAATCAAGGGTTCTACTTGCTATTTGAACCTAAAAGGCTCGAAACTTGCTATTTGAATCTTAAGGTTTAGAACTTGCTATGAACCTAAGGATTCGGTTTAACTTGCTATGAACCACAAAAGGTTCAGGGTTCTTACTTTCTAACTTATTTATATAATTCTAATTCTGAAATATATAAAGTGAAAGCGAGAAATACTTAAAAAAATGATCAATTACAATCTTCTTTCTGTAATTAGGGCAAACTTTTGATCCTTTCTTTCTTTTCTTGCTGCTATCGATGGCCACTTGCACTCGTTCTTCCCTGGATCAATTGACTCTTGCTCTGATACCATTGTTGCATTAATGGCCTTTGATTATATCTTGTTTCTTCAATTATACAACTTCTGTGAATCGGTCTGGATGAACAGGATGGTTTCGATGTTGATTGGAACTATGATGTTTGACACAGATTGATTTGCAATAAGTTATACTCATAGCATAACGATACCAACACTGATAATAACTTGATTGTCACACAGACGAATTGTACTAATTGAGTATGATCGATTGATTGGATAACTTTACAACTAAAAGTTAGAAGCATGTACTGATCGAATTACAATTGATCATTTGTTTACAGAATCCTAACCTATTTATACATACTGAATCGGTGCTTTCACAAAGGGTTATACCGATTCCAATAAACTACATGACATAATATATCTACACGGTTATATTTTGATACTAGACGACCCAGCCCAAACACAATTTGGGTTTATAGAATTTACATAAAATACATAATACATTTATACTAAATTACACTTAACTTTTGTTTCTGTAACATTAAGGTCCAACAGGATCATTATTAGATGAAATGCAATGATAATTTTGAAATTAATTTGTAAACAATGTTACAAGTATAAACCTGTATTCAAAAGTAGATGAAACTAAATTCAAGAACACGATTGAGGCACGTTGTTGACACGCTTATCTTAAAACAGAAATTACTTATGCATCTCTTTTCTGTTTATCGAGATTCCTATTATGTGTCATTATTAGATGCATGGTTGAAGGCATTGATATGTATTTACATGAATAATATTTAGAATTACAGGCATCATTTTATCATTGATATATTAAGATGAGCATCTTAGGGCGAATTTTTAGTTATCGAATAAATATTGTATAAGGCATGGAAAGGGTTATGGTAAAGAATTTTTTTAAAGTAAAATAGGTAATATAATATCATTTCGTGACACATGACAACATATTGATGCACAAACGACAAACATAATCACATATTTAAACATGTTATGCAAAAAAGAAACCAAAAATACGAGTGTTTGATGAAAAAAAACTCTTACTTTTGATCCACAAGAACAAGATATTTGATGCATAAAAACGTAAAAAAATAAACAATAAAAAAAATAAAAAAAATTATGCTTATGCTTAAAAATGGTCGTGTTTTTTGGCGTCAAAAGTTTGAATTTTGGCATCACATTCAGTAGTTGTGATTACATTTATCGTTTGTGCATCAATATGTTGCCAAGAATTACTTTTAGAAAATAAACTACTTCAAATAGAAGATTTGTTTGATAAACATAACTTATAAGATATTTCAACAAATTAATCATTTAAAATTAATTTCCTCTTACTTTAATATGTCAAACTTACCATAATCCAACGTGTTTTTAAACTTATTTTGTTTGGCCATTTCACAGCCAATAATATCCGACTAGGATTTGAACATAAGATATCCTAAGTATAAATGAAGTCCCTGAATGAAAGAAGATTTAGGGAGTCATTTTTAGAGTTCTTCAAAGACTAAAGAAGTCTCACCACTTCCCGAGGTGGAACTCGATAAGTGAAGCTCTGAACTTGGAAGAAGATGATTTAGTTAGTGAGTAACGACAATAACTCACTGATTCCTCTTGATCTCTTCAACAAATTAAAGACATTATGAACTTAGATATTTAAGAAAAGTATCTAAGTGTTTGAAAGAATAGGCGAAACTTTTTTGGAAAGACAAATGTACAACACTTATCATAGAAAGTCAATGAAGTACAAGAGTTGGTAGAAAAAGGCAAACAGTTGTCAACATTGTCTTAGCAATTGGGGTTGGACATATTCCTAGAATAGACACGTCGCTATTAACTCATGGGTAACCAACTTGTATTCTACCTATAAAAGAGAATGTCTCAAAGGAGTAAATGACATTTCGTACAATTAATGTGATACACATTTACAAGAGCATTTACTCCTCCAAATAACTAAGTCCGTGAGTGTGTTAGCATAGTTCTTACTTAAACACTTTCTTTGGTTAGTTTAAATTAGTGGGAAATTACTACCTCCGTCCCATATTAGTTGTCCTGTTTTGACTTTTTATGTCTTTATTTTTTAACTTTGAACTTAAATATTTTTATTTGTGTTATATAATATTTAATAAAAATTATACCAATAAAAAATACATTTAAAACTCAATCTATTCATATATTTTGCATCAAGTATTATATAATACAATTAAAAATATTTAAGGTCAAAGTTAGAAATGAAATACCTAGAAAATTCAAAGTGGACAATCAATATAGGACGGAGGGAGTACCATACATTGTCATTCAACGTTATTCCCAAAACAATCTTAGTAAATTCGTTGATTCATTTTTAGTAAAAATTTAAACGTTAAAACACAGTGTATTTTTTTCTTACTGTTATGTTGTTAAACGTTTTTATGCTTTTACTAGCATAGCAGTTGGTTAGTTAACTTAGTTAATATCCGTAACCAATAAAAAGAGAACATATTTATTTGGATAAAAGTACGAGTATTAAAAAAGAACATATTCTATAAGGATATTAATCGTAACTTTGTATCCTTAAAAATAAATACCCTCCTTCCTTAGCTCGATCCTCCCTATGAAAAACCAAAACCCTAATCAGGCTGCAGGTATGATTCATTCTGAAAGATGGTGTGGCTTCCTTGATTATGAGGAAGAGGAAGGTGTTTGTTGTTCTGATGAAAGATTAGCAAGCCGTTTGTGGCAAGAGATTTTGAGGAACAAAGGGTTGCCATCAAACACACCGTACGAATTCATACATGAGGACGATTATCTCTATAAAAAAATTATCCCAAAGGCCGAAGACGTCTGCGATCGTTTAATGAGAAAAATTCGTGCTAAAAGAGAATCTACAAAAACAGCATCAAGATCCGAATCTTCTCCTCATGAAGACATCGGCAAGGAATCGGAATCTGAAAAGAAAACGAAGAAGAAAAGGGACAAGAACAAGAAGAAAAAGGGACAAGAACAAGAAGAAAAAGGACAAGAAGAAGAAAGAAGCAGCACATGAAGATGCTAATCATCAGTTGTTGATTAATAATAGGTTTTACTCTTTATTATAAGTTTTGCCTTGTAATAATTCAGTTGTTAATTGATTAGTATAAATCCATGATTTTGTTTGTTGTTGAGTTTTCCTTGTTACTATAGTTACTACTCCAAAACGACATTCGTTTAGTCAATCCTGTCGGTCTTACCCTAGCCATTCCCGCCGTACCTCTCATTCAATCGTGCCTGTCCTAATCTCATCTTTACCCATCTTTTTCGGTGGTGGTATGGTTCCACCGTACCCTTGTGGTTCTTCATCCTCCTTGTCATCCAACCATTGGCCATCTGATTCCGAGGAGAGATCATTAGTCCTTCCATTGATTTTTTTTCATCTCCCAGCCATCTTCAAATGAATCTTCACAGAATAAAATTATGTTTTCAACTCCATTGATATCTATTTTCATAGTGTAGTTGATCTTGTCCAACCTATCGGTTAAGAAAAGAACTCTCCCTGTCCTTAATTTTGAAGAATATATGAATTCACAGTTGACGAATTCTTGAGGTGTTCCCCAGTTCCCCGCCACCACTCTAAAATTGTTTTCTGATGACCAACCTTCTATCGGCATTCATCTTATAGAAAGCCAACATAATACATCTTCTTAAGCACGCCTTTAGGTACAACATATGTTTTTCTACAACTTGAAACTAGATCGACGATTTTCTTGCCGGTTCATCCTTGAAGTCGGTGTTACCTGTTACTCTCTCTGGTTGATCTAACATTCCTTCTTTGCAATGTCGAATGGGAGTTACACCTCTCTGGTTGATGTTGTCTTTGATCACATCTTCCTTTCCTAACCGTGTATACCCTGTTTGTTACATATCCCCTAACCTTACAAGAGCCGACCCATGTATCATTTATAAGCATACCCAATTTATCTCCTTCTTTGAGATTCTTGTACCGAAGAAACCCAAACTTTGATCCATTCCTCAACCTCTTACATGCAATGTAAATGTCCTCCAACACATCAGACTTCTTGAAAACCTCCCACATCTTTTCTACCTCCCACCAATCTGGAAAATTGAAGAAAAGAAACGAAATTGATTTGTTAAGCTGTAACTGATGATACTCGTAGCTAAGATGTTTTTTATAAAACAAAATTACATTGGGAATCGGGAAGAGAGAGTTTTACTTTAATTCGTGAGTGTTTTGTGGAAACTGGAAAACCAAATTTAATCATTTTTATGATTCAAAGTTCAATCCGCTTCGTTTTGGCAGACACCCTTGTTTGCATCTAGTGAAATTGATACCTCTTTTGATGATTATAGGTTTATAAAAATCATATATGTTTTCTGTTGTATGCTTAAATGTAGTGATTACTTGTAGTTGTTTGATTTCTAGAGCTTGATCTATAGGGATATGCACTGGTTCATAACCATAACCAGAGATAGGAAAAGTTAAACTAAACCTGTACGTCATGCTTGGAGTGCTAGAATGTAAACATCTATATAACTATAATATATACTCTTACCGAGCCAGTAAGCCATCACATTTTCATATAACATTGAGGTTAAGGATCTCAGAGTGAAAAGTATATCTATTTGGATTGGATGTGATTGCATCGTGTTTTTCGTAAATGCTTTATTCATCAGAAAATTAACTACTTGTGCATTCTAGCATGGTATATTTCTGTTTTTATTTACCTTTATTCTTTGTTTGAAATTGCATTTTTCTCCTTTTCCACATAATAATTGCAAACTTAAAAACAGAAACACTAATAACTTGACATAAATATGCAAAATCACACATCCATTGCATTCGTGACCGTGAGGATAGCGAGTACAAGATTCTTTTGAATCTTAAATAGGTTTGACCCTACTTTCTTGGTTATTCATGGAAGAGCCCTAAAATTAGTTCTATGAGTTAATGGTGATCTGCAAATACTAGAATTATATGTTCACTAGTATAGACTCCCTAAGACTGAAAATGTTTGGTTTGTCCTTAAAAAGGTGGGGCAAAATAGTGATTTGTAGTTAAATATTACACGTTATGGGTCAACTAAGTATAGACCTAACCAAAGCACCCAGAAACCTTAATTTTATTGAATGGTATATTTTCTTGTGTCTCATACAAACCGAGTACATGATGCATATAGCTATCACTTGAGCTATTTTGGGTAAATACCCACTAATTAAGCTAATTACATAATCATGACTAAGAGATGACAACTAATACAATGCTTATCTTCATAGATGACAACTAATACAATTCTTATCTACTTATCGACTAATTCTCCCCCGCAGTTGGAGCGGGAGGAAGCCATACACTCAAACTGGATCGAAATTCTTCAAATAAGGCTGAAGGAAGACCTTTGGTGAAATATTTGCGTACTGATAACGGGATGACGGGATGGTAGCAGTAACCATGTCACGGAAAAAATGAATGTCGATCTCAATGTGTTTAGCCCGTTGATGTTGAACCGGATTAGGATGGCACTAACATTGTCATAGTAGACAAGGGTTGCAGCGGATAATGGAGAATGTAGCTCACGGAGAACATTGCGAAGCCATCCAGTCTCAGTGACGACATTGGCAACGCCCCGGTATTCAGCCTTGGCACTAGAACGGGAGATAGTCTGCTGGCGTTTAGAAGACCAAGACAGGAGATTATCTCCCAAAAACATACAATAGCCTGAAGTGGACCGCCTTGTAGAGGGGTAGCCTGCCAAATCTGCATCTATATATCCAACAAGAGAGGTGGTATTTGAAGAGTATAAGTGGAATCCAAAATCCAGAGTCCCCTGAACATACGCTTAAGAGCAGCGAGATCAGGCTCACGAGGATCATGCATGTAGAGACAAATCTATTGAACCGCATAGGAGATTTCTGGTCTAGTAAATGTGAGATACTGAAGACCACCAGCAAGACTGCTATATAAACTAGGATCTTGTGCTGGAATACCTTCAGGACCCAATTTGGATTCTGATTATGTATCAACTAGTGTTCGTAAAGGGTTACAGTTGGCTATGTGAGCACGCTTAAGAAGGTCAATAGCGTACTTCCTCTGTGATAGAAACAACCCTGTAGAATGGCGAGTAGCAGAAATACCAAGAAAATAATTAAGTTCCCCGAGATCAGTCATGTCAAACTCACTGTGTA
This sequence comes from Chrysanthemum seticuspe, assembly GCA_019973895.1. Lineage (NCBI taxonomy): Eukaryota > Viridiplantae > Streptophyta > Magnoliopsida > Asterales > Asteraceae > Chrysanthemum > Chrysanthemum seticuspe. The sequence goes on from BPTQ01000009.1 coordinate 360,448,808, forward strand.
GAGAAGCAATGATCTGCTTGTAAGAATAATGTCATCCACATAGATAAGTAAATAAGCAACCCAAGAGCCCTGTCGAAGGCTGAATAGAGACGAGTCACAACGACTATGGTAAAATCCAACATGAGTGGCATAACCTGGAAATCTTTGAAACCAAGCACGGGGTGCTTGTTTCAGACCATATAAAGACTTCTATAGAAGATAGACGTGATGTGGGTACCGTGAGTCCACAAATCATCGTGGCTGATGCATGTATACTGTCTCATATAAATCTCTGCTAAGAAAGACATTCTTAACGTCAAGCTGTTAAATAGGCCACTTGCAAGATACTTCAAGACTAAGTACAATGCGAATGGTGGCCGGTTTGACAACCGGACTAAAAGTCTCGTCACAATCAACACCATGTTGCTGACTACTGCCATTAGCAACCAAACGAGCCTTATAACGGCTCAAAGTCCCATCAACATGAAATTTATGCTTGAATAACCACATAGATCTCACTAAATTAACACCAGATGGTCGTGGTACAAGAATCCAAGTACCATTCTTAACTAACGCGTTATACTCATCATACATAGCATTATTCCAATGATGGTTTTGTTGAGAGAGGAAGTGAGATTTAGGTAATGGCTAGATAGAAGAAGTGTAAAGTGAGAGACGGTCAATGGGTTTGACAATGCCTGATTGTGACCGAGTGACCATGCGGTGAGTACGGGGTGGTTCGGCGGGAAATGAGATACAGTTAACTAAACTACCTAGCGAATCAAGATAGGAAGGAAGAACAATTCACGAAATAGTTTGATATCAATTGATACAAATATGCCATACTAGGCTTGCATCGGTTTATAAGTTAAGTGTAGAACTAACTCTAAAAAGCTAGCTTAAAGAAAGAGGGGACACCTAGACATTATAAACCACCAGCCAATCCTATACTTGGCCGATGTAGGATCGTAACACTGTGATGAAGAAGTGGCAACCCGTGATGAAGAAGTTTTACTGAGTATGGGAACGAATGTGTTGGGTGCACCTTTGGATGAAGAAGTGTTGGCGATGATCATTCGTTTATTCAAGCTGTCGACAACTTTCAGGAAAATCGACAAGCTGGTAACCGTCTGTTGGGTGCACCCTTGAATTAAGAAGCGTTAGCTAATGCTATGTCGGAGAATATTTGTATGCAAAAAGGTTTTCCGTTGGATACGTCTTACAAAATCAACAAATGATGTACCTTGTAGCGTAGTAAACGAGAGAAAGAAAATGTTTCTTGCAAGGTTAACAAAGAAATTAGCCAACAAAAATTTGGATCGGTACCAAAAGGGGGTGATTGGATTGACGTTGAAGAAAACTGCAGAAGATTTGGAGAAGTTGATGAATGAAACAACAACTACGTTGGTTGATGAACGTGCTCCTGAACAAAGTCGAGTCATAATTGATACTAGACTTGATCGACTAGTAGCTGAAAAGAATGCGAAGATGATGAAAATGGTAAACAAAACAACAACAACAAAGGTTGATGAATGTCCTCCTACTCCTCCTCATGAAATTTTAGACATCCGTTTTCAATATGAATCAGACGAGAAACCCGAAAAGAACGCAGCAGATGAAGAGTAGTATATTGGGCTAATCCTAATCGACCCAGTCAACACCCGTATGACCCGGTCAACCCAGAAGTCAAAGATAAAAGTCAACCAAGCAGGTTTTAAAGACAGTTACAAAATAAATGCTATTTGGAAGTTACAACTCCTAACCGACATATCTATTGGTTCACATGAACCAACATGACCCTTCTTTGTACCTTTTCGAAATGTATAAATAGATAGCAATTGTATTCAAACAGATTTCATGACTGATATATAGAAAACCTTTTCCAATTCAATTGTTTCTTGTATTTTGGTATATCTTGATTATAGATCCAGAAAAACAGGCCAACAATTGGTATCAAAGCCACAAAATTATCATATACCAATCTTTTGTTTCCTGTTTCAGAATCAAAGGAACATTTTTTGTTTTGGAATTTTTTTCTGCAAATATAAATCAAACACAAAATCAAAAAAGATCATTTTTGTGTTTCTATTTCTGTCGCAACAAGGGAATAATCACAAACCTGTAATTACTCAACCCGACATCAGATAACATTTTTGCAAGAAAATCTTTGTCAATAGACAAATATTAACATCGAAACAATTGTTACCCAATCCAAAAAAGGATCAGAAACGATTAAGAAAATTGTATACCCCTTTGATTCAAAAAAAAAAAAAAAAAAAAAAAAAAAAAAAAAAAAAAAACCAATCTGGTAACACAGTCATCAAATTAGGGCAGAAATTAACGATATCGACTCAATTTCAATCTCCAATCATTCAATCTCTCACAGATAGAAAAACCTCCCAATTCATTCGAAACCCTAAGTTTCAAACTGAGGGATTATTAGTGCTCGCGAAGAACACAACACACCGGAGAAGAAACAAGGATGGTCAACCTTGCCATTTACAGGCGGTCAACCATCAGAAAGTGGAGAAGGAGAAGAGGGTTTCATCCCAGAAAGACTGAGACAGAGTATTTTTAATCTCAAATAAAGAGACGGAGTATTTTTAGTCTCAAACAGAAAAGATAAGAAAAAAGAGGCGCACCAACCTTATTATTAGGGCATCTCAAAAAATAAAGGGGCTACGGGTTACACTATCAACCCACCAGGTTTCAATATTTTACAAAAAAACCACCCTTTCAACCTTTATTTTTTATATAGTATATATTAATTTAGATATATATTTTGTTTCTTATAAGTTACTTTATTTTAAAATTAGTATCTTATCAAAATTTTAGAAAGTATAATAACCTAGTTATTACACTACTTATTATATTGTTTAGAAATAATTTTTAAGGAATAATTAACCTTAGGTTATTCGTTTTTAAAATATATAATCTCTGAGGATAGTTTTGGAAGAAAAAACCAATCCTATAAAGTTTTATAGCCTATAAGGAAAAATAAAACATTTTTTCAACACACCTCGTGTTAGATTTTTGGAGATATTTTTTGTTCTCAATATAATTAAGATATGACGAAAGGAAGTGGAAATAAAGAACCTAGAACAAATAGTACACCACAATTTCAATGTCCAATCCTAAAACCCGAAAATTACTCATTATGGGCAATTCGCATGCAAATCATCCTCGAAGCGAATGGCTTATAGGAAACAATAGAGCCGACTGAGTCGACTCAATCCAATAAGAAAAAAGACAAAACCGCTATTGCATTTCTTTACCAAGCCTTACCCGAAGAATTATTACTTCAAATAACAAAGCACAAAACCGCAAACGACATTTGGAATGCTTTGATAACTAGACACGTTGGCGAAGACAGAGTTCAACAAGCAAAACTACAAACACTCAAATCTGATTTTGAGATGTTACAAATGAAGGAAGACGAGACAATCCACACATTCACTACAAAACTAACAACACTCGTAAACAAAGCCGCTAGTCTAGGACACACTATTGAAGATCAAACCTTAGTACGGAAACTATTAAATACTGTACCCAATAGGTATCTGCAAATAGTTGCATCAATAGAGCAATACTCTGACCTAAGTGAAATGACGATGGAAGAAGCAACTGGGAGACTCAAGACGTACGAGGAAAGAATAAAATTTAAGAAGAATAAGGACAATAACGATCAATATAAGTTATTATTTACACGTCACAACAATAACATTACTCACGGAAGACACTGTGAAGAATGTGGAAATGATTTGTTGCGAGGCCAAGAAAATAATTCCAAGAAAGAATCAAATAGCAAGTCAAATAAATTTACTCATGATAAGAGTAAGGTGATGTGTTTTAGATGCAAGGAGTATGGGCATTTTGCAAACAAATGTCCATCAAAGAAAGAAGAACAATCTAATCTCATTGAAGAAGACTTAGAACCAACATTGCTTATGGCAACTGTTGAAGAAGCACCAAAAAAATATGATCAACCCGGAATTAAGGAAGATCACAACAATGAAGGTGGAAATAACCAGAAAAATATGATCAGCCCAAAATTAAGGAAGATCACAACAACGAAGGTGGAAATAACCAGAAAAACATGATCAACCTGGACTTAAGGAAGATCACAACAATAAAAGTGGAAATAACCAGGAAAATTATGATCAACATGGACATAATGAAGATCACAACAGTCAAGGTGGAAGTAACCGAAGGAAAATTGATCTACCTGGATATAAGGATGATCACAAGCACTACAAGAAATTAAAAGCTCAGATGGTGGATTTAACCAGAAGATGAATCAAGAAGACTTAAAGACCTACGTCGCAGCGATTGTGATTAAGGGGGAGAATATTGGGTTAATCCCAATCGACCCAGTCAACACCCGTATGACCCGGTCAACCCAGAAGTCAAAGATAAAAGTCAACCAAGCAGTTTTTAAAGACAGTTACAAAATAACTGCTATTTGGCATTTACAACTCCTAACCGACATATATGTTGGTTCACATGAACCAACATGACCCTTCTTTGTACCTTTTTGAAATGTATAAATAGATAGCAATTGTATTCAAACAGATTTCATGACTCATATATAGAAAACCTTTTCCAATTCAATTGTTTCTTGTATTTTGGTATTTCTTGATTATAGATCCAAACTAACGGGCCAACATAGTAGTACTTGTTTTAATTTTCATAGCTTTGCTTTTAGTTTTAACATGCTTTTCATGAACTTGAACTCCTCTTAGAAGCACTGATTTTTTTTTAATGGCAAGTTTATTAAAAACAAGCTAGCAGGATATATATGCATGCAATTGTTTTGTTATTTTGGGCTATTTTTTGTTGATATTGCCTTGTTACTAGTTACTACATTGATTGATTGAATATAATCATCTACAAGTGGCGTGGTCCGGAATTTTTATTTTATTTATTTATTTTTTATTTATTTATTTATTTTGTTGTTGTTGATTGCCTACTCTGTTCCTAGTTGCTACTAACAAACAACACATTCATTAATTGATTGTATATATCTGCAAGTGTTGTTTACAATCCATAAGTACCTACTAGCAAACCTTACATGCTAATTACTTTTACCATTAAAAAAAAGTAGATTTAAGTAGAAAATTTGGGCAGATCTTCTCTGTCAAGTTATATAAGAAATTGTTCAGGTGTGTGTGATGTGAAAGCTCTATAGGTTTGTTAATTTATGCAATTGTAATGCGCCTGGCAGAATCTGCTGCTGTCAGCAGAGATGGTTTAGCAAAAATCACATACTTGAGAATGGTAAGCCTCACTTTCCTTTTAATGTCAGCTTATTTTGTTTTATATTCTAGTCTAAAGATGGCGTTTTGATACTTGTCTTCTGCAGTATGTTTACTAGGTCAATGCATATGTAATCTGAGAAAAACTACTAAGAACACAAGCGTTTTGCCAAACAAAAGTGGCATGTTCTGACTGTACAATTTTTCATTATGCTGGTCATGTAAGTTAATATCTTCCTTTGTTACTGGACTGCACATTTTCTGAATTTGATGAACTTCTGAATTTGTATACATAAACATTTCTGAATCATTATTTCAATAATATAATCTGTTTGCACTACAACAATCGGATGGACGGGCGAAAGTGTAAAACATAATTTTATAACAATCGGCGTAATGTCTTAAGGTCTGAGTTAGTAAAAGACATTGGGTCAATTATGTGGTATTTTAGTAATGAGAGATTGATAAACGAAATACAGGTACTGTGCAAGCATGAGGCGCACTATCCAACGAAAATCGGATGAAAAAAGATGTGAACTCATATGACAATGATCTCAATGAATACCAATCTTATTGTTTTAGTTTGTTATTTCCTTCTTTCTACGTAAATTAAATTCGTATTTAGAAATCTAAGATTTCTTAAAAGCTAAATTACACTAGTCTTATGGTAAGAATTCAAATTTACCAACTAAATTTACCTTGAAGACTACTGAATTGTCACGTCAATGCATACGCTACGTGTCTCTATGCCATTGGTGGTATTGAAGACATGCTATGTCGAAATGCGAATTTAATTATTGTGCACTATATAAGTGGAGCTAGGCTAAACAATAAAAAGTTTTATCTCATCTTTCTTTGAGAATTCCGATTTGCGGTCAAGTGAATGAACCAAGCAGCAAAGAGAGGACAACAATAAGTAAGTCACATTTCTTTTCTTCTTTTACAGGCCGTCTTCAATTGAGAGAATGTTTAGGAATTTGCTATTTCGGGCTTGAGTTCATATGTAAATTAGGAATTTTCTATTTCGTGCCGATTATTGTTCAAATCATAGATTGATTTTTTTCCTATGTATTTGCACAATAGATATCAAAGTATGATTAGATCTCGTAGGAAAATTACTTTGGTTTATATTCCTCTATAGCCTCTACTTTTTCTTTACATATTAAATTTCTAGGCTATATTTCATATTTATATTGCAAGAAGAATAAAATAGGAAATTGTCATTGTAATGCATTCCACCAAAAAATGGCACAAATTAAAAGGTATCACATTTAAGGTCAATTTAAGGTATCAAAGTTACTTTTTGTGTAATACAAGGTTTTTTCGACCTTTCAAAAGTGATTACAGGTCATAATTTTAGCAAAAAATTACTTTTAAATGCTCAATTATAATGATATATCACATTAATTAACCAATTCAGCTAAATAAACGACCGATAACAACTTTTGAAAAGTCAAGAAAACCTTAATTTACACATAAAATAACTTGGATAACTTAAATTGAGAAAAATAAAGTTTACTACCTAAAGTTAAAATGGACCTTAAGTGTGATACCTTTTTGGCGATTTGCCATGAAAAGAAAGTTACAGTATGCATACCTTTGTGTACCCATTCCTGGATAGAACCTTTTATATGCGAAGTGTCTTTTAAATGTTACCTTTATCATCTTCATTTGATTTTGCTTGACATATTTACCATGTGATTACCAACTCAATATAGAAGATGGCCACAATTTACGACTTACATGATGAGGTTTTTAGCACCATCTTGGTACTACTGGTGACGTCAAGCTATGGAGTTGCGGACCTCGCAAGGTTATCTTCGACATAAGTACCTAGATTTACTAGTTTCTTATACTCTTCTTTACAATGCTCATGGATCCTAAAGCTCAATAGAGTAGAGATAAAGTGAGAGTGATTCAAATGGATCAAAAATGTCCAAAGTGTATCTAAATGTGTACAACCATGAGAGTATTATAGTGTTTAAAATCATATGCTACATTTTTGCAGATGCAGTAGGTTTCTAGATCTTGCTAGGTAGTCATTTGTCTTGAAGGTTGTGAACTTTCAGAACATTTCTATGGAAGATTACCAAAAGCACCAACATGAGAACGACCTTCTTTGCCTATGTGCCCGAGCTGGAAATATTGCTGTTGAATATAGGCTGGAAAAGGTAATAACAAAAAACTGGCCAAATCATTTTCAACAATTCTTTTTTTACCCATTTGACCATCTAAAAATAAGCAGGTTGGCCGTTTTGACATGAATGGTGAATCCTTTGAATCCTGTATCATATATTTAATAACTTCAACTCTGTTCCAAAACACCTAAGTAATCTATATCCCAATCATGTCCTTTTTGTTATCTCACTTGTGAAGTATTATGTGTAGGCTCTTATTGAGGGACTTATTCTGGACATTTTAATTCTGCTCTAATAAAGGATTCAAAGATTTGCTTGTAATGAAAAAAGATAGAAAGTTGGAGGGGCTCCTTGTCACTCCCAAGCCTTTATAATGTGATCCCTTCTTAGGGTTTCATCACCAACTCATTCGCAGCATTCTTCTTTGTTGCTCTCTCTCTCTCTCTCACTAAACATATGTGTACTAGGATCTGTTGATCCCTTTCAATCTCTGTGTAACAGTTTGATTATTATCTTAGGCAATCTGTGCCGACTATTGTGATTTATTCTTGAATAAAAGTTTACTTGTTGCTCTGTCTATCTCTTTAATACCATCGCACATGGTATCAGAGCCATAGGCTATTGATTATCTTCAAATCCGAATTTCTAGGGTTTACCAGAAATTGGGGTTCCTTGATCTTGATCTCTCCGGTGGTATTTATTTGTGTTATGGGACGTCTGTGGTGGTTGGATTGGTGATTCTGATCCTATTGGTGCCCAATTGAAATAAATTAGGGTTTGTTCCTGAAACCCTAATTAATTCTGAATTGGGCGTTTCATCTCTTGGTGTACTTGAAGCTTAATTGGAAAATTAGAGTTTGTTCCTAAAACCCTAATCTTCTTGGAATTTGGGGTTTTGATCTTGGAGTGCTCTCTGGTTCAAATTAATCATAATCATCCCTAGACTAAGTGAATCTAGGGTGATTCTGACTGGTCCTTACTTATTCCGCTGCACAAAGCACTGTAAGTTCTTTCTCCCTTTCTTGTTCAACAGTATTCGAGCTGAGTAGGTGCAAATGGGTAGGGTTAACACCTTGATCTGCCACCTCTGAGTTGTGTGAATACCTGCTCTAGCCTACCCCAGTCTAAAGGCTTGGTACTTGTTGAATCATAGGTGTGAGTTATTTACTTTATGTCCTTAGTTTCTAGTTTGAAGGAGGATAGGTTAAGTTAGTTTGGAGGTTGATTTGGGATTATTTGTATTAATTGGTCGTGGTTGCTGTTGTTGCCTGCATCTGTTTGCTTATCTTCTTTTCTTCTGTGTTCTCACCATGGTTGATAGTGATGATGAACCTGTTAATAATGAATATGTGATTAACATAAACTCCTCTTCTGAATTAAAACTTACATTTGGTGATACTTTCTACTTGCACCCTAATGACACTAGTGGTACTCCCATTGTATCTGTGAAACTGACTGGTTCCGGAGATTATAAAATATGGAGTACTGCTATGACATTTGCCTTAAGAAATCACAATAAACTTGGCTTTGTTGATGGAACCTGTAGAAAGGATCTTTCTAATGCTAGTCTTGCTAATCAATGGGATATGTGTGACTCTGTTGTTCTTACTTGGATTTTAAACTCTTTAAGTCCTGAACTATTTGCTGGTGCTATATATTCTAAAACTGCCTATGAAATGTGGAATGACTTAAAAGAAACCTATGACAAAGTTGATGGATTTGTTGTCTTTAATATACATAAAAACATAAACTCTTTAAGTCAAAATGGGTCCTCTCTTGCTAACTATTACAACAATCTTTACTCCTTATGGAGACAATTTGACTCTATGCTCAGTCTTCCTACATGTACTTGTGATGTTGCAAAACATTTTGAAAAACATAACCAGCTAATCAAGTTAATGTTGTTTTTAATGGGCCTTGATGACATTTATGTGCCTATCAGAAGCAATATTTTAACCAGGGATCCTTTACCATCTGTCAAAAATGCTTTTTTTGTTGTGTCAGGGGAGAATCCCATAGGAACTTCTCCTCAGGAACTGGATACACCAAACCCAATGTCTCTGCTTTTGCTTCAAATTTTTTTGACAATAAAAAAAATGGAACAATAATTACCAAGGCTCAAATCCCACTTCTGGGAACAATACCTCTGGTAATAACTCTAACAACAGAGGACCCAATCTTAACCTAAAATACTCTAATTGTAACAAACCTGGTCACAATATTGATAAATGCTATGACCTTGTTGGTTACCCTACTGGTTATGGAAAAAGGAACTTCAACTGTAATACTAAACCTGCTAGTAACAACGTTTCTTCTGATGTTAACCTTGAAAATAGAACTAGCAACTCTCCTGTTTCTCTGTCTATTGAACACATGGCCACTCATGAGTCTTCTCAATGACAATCCTGTCAATGCCAATATCGCAGGTAAATGTTTTTCAGGAACCTTTTTTAATGGAAGTGTTAAATTCAACCTAAAATTTGAAAAATATTTTAATGGAAACACAAACCTTTTAAAAGGAAAAATCAATCTGGGGTTGGATTGTTGACTCTGGAGCAAACCAATACATGACCGTGTCTTCAAATTTTTTGGTCAATGTTGTTGATGTCTCTAAACTTGGCCTCACTGTTGGACACCCAAATGGTACCCAGGCACTGATCATTAAAATTGGTGACTTAAAAATCAACAACAACATTACTTTACATGATGTCTTAGTTGTGCCTGAGTACACTGTGAGTCTGCTATATGTTCATAAACTTGCTAGAGATAGCAAGTTATTTGTTGGTTTTTATGAATCTAAATGTTATATTTAGGACTTTGCAACAAAAAGGAATGTAGGGATTGGTAATCAATCAAATGGCTGTACTTATTTGATGTTGACTCTGCTTGTAAGATTGTTTCTAATAACTGCATTTCTTCATGCTTTGTTTCTAGAAACCTTTGGCATCAAAGGCTTGGTCATCCCTCTGACCAAGTCCTACATGTCCTTAAACCCAGCCTCAAACTTGATAATCCAACTGACTCTAATCATCTCTGTGATACTTGCAACAAGGAAAAACAAACCAGGGAACCTTTCCCTCTAAGTGAACATAAATCTACTAAAATTGGCCAACTTGTACACATAGATGTTTGAGGTCCCTATAAAATCACTAGCAGAGATGGTTACAAATATTTTTTAACTATTGTTGATGATTACTCAATGCCAATCTGGTTTTATATGCTTAAAATCAAAGATGAAGTCTATGATTTCATTGTTAACTTTTCTCAAATGTTATCAAGTCGATTTGAAAGTAATGTCAAAATTTTCAGAAGTGACAATGGTATTGAATTTGTCAACAACAGAATGCAACAATTTTTTCATAATAAAGGAATATTACATCAGACCTCTTGTGTCTACACACCTCAACAAAATGGAATAGCATAAAGGAAACATAGACATCTTCTCAATGTTGCTAGATCTCTTATGTTTCAGGGAGAATTACCTCTTTATTTATGGCCTGAATGTGTTTTCACTGATGTTTACATTATCAACAGGTTACCTTCCTCTGTAGCAAATCTCCTTTCTCTCTTGTGTATGGGCATGACCCTACATTTTCTCATATTAGGGTGTTTGGTTGTCTATGTTATGCTACAATTCTTAACAATTCTAACAAGTCTAATAGCAGATCTAAAAAATGTATCTTTATTGGTTACTCTACTGAGAAAAAAGGCTACAAACTCTTAAGTTTAGAAACAAAAAATGTTTTTTATTCAAGAGATGTCAAGTTTTATGAAACAGTTTTCCCTTTCAAAATGAAAAACAATCTTCAAAAACAGGTTTTTGAAACTGGTGTGTCAAAAGATTTAAATCACAAAAACTTTTTTTGATACTGACAACCCTAAAAGACCCAATGATGAGGGGAGAATGTCTTCCAATGATGATGGTACTGAGTTGAATCCTCTTAATGAGGATGGTAACTCTGTTGCAACTTCCATAGAAGAAAATACATACCCTGAGGGCACTGTTTCTCTTGAAACAGACTCCATTGACATCAACTCTGATGTTAATTCTCATTCTGACTCTAATGAGTCCATTCCTGAACAAGGAGGCTTGCTAGCCATCACTACAAGAAGGTCAACCAGACCCTCTAGAATTCCAAAAAACCTTAATGACTTTATAATTGAAGGCAAAGTTAAATATGGCATAGAAAAAGCGGTGAATTATTCTAATCTTGATTCTGATAGTTACTGTTTTGATTCCAATCTAAATAAAAGTACAAAACCTACATGTATGAGGAAGCCATTCTTGATCCTAATTGGATCGATGCTATGAATGTTGAAATTTAGGCTTTAAATGAAACAAATCTTGGATTATAACCACTTTACCTGCTAACAGGAAACCCATTGGGTACAAATGGATTTGGAAAATCAAATACAAATCCAATGGTGAAATAGACAGATATAAAGCAAGGCTTGTTGCCAAAGGCTTTAACCAAAGAGAAGGCATAGATTACAATGAAACTTTTTCACCTATTGTGAAAATGTCTGTTAGACTTCTAGTTTCCTTAGTTGTTAAGAATAAATGGTCCCTTTTTTAACTTGATGTTAACAATGCCTTCCTTTATGGTGAGCTTGATGATGATATATATATGACCATTCCAAAAGGTTTTTTTGATGCAAACAACAAAAACATGGTTTGCAAACTTACCAAATCCTTATATGGCCTCAAGCAAGCTCACTGAAAATGGAATGAAAAACTTGTTAGTGCTCTCAAAGAACATGGATTTGTTCAATCTGTGAGTGATCATTCTTTATTTACAAAATCCAAAGATAACAAGTTTATAGCCTTGCTTGTTTATATTGATGACATTGTCCTTACATGTAACTGTGTTAATGAAATTAAACAGGTCAAAGTCTTTCTTAAAACTAAGTTCAACATAAAAGACTTGGGGTCTCTCAAATTTTTTCATGGAATTGAAGTGATAAAAACTGGGGATGATATTTGTCTCTCCCAAAGGAAATATTGTCTTGAGCTTCTAAAAGAATTTGGTCTCCTTGGGTGTAAACCTGTGTCTACACCTATGGAACCTAACTCTGTGCTTCCTTTTATTCCAACTAAAGATGACCCATTACTTGATAACATAACTGGGTACCAAAAACTGCTTGGAAAACTGATTTATCTTACTCATACTAGACCTGACATATCATACTAAGATCAGCATATGCACACCCCCTTAAAGTATGTGTACTAAGATCAGTTGATCCCTTTCAATCTTTGTATTGTGATCAGTTGATCCCTTTCAGTCTTTGTGTAACAATTTGATTATTATCTTAGGCAATCTGTGCCGACTATTGTGATTCACTCTTGAATAAAAGTTTACTTGTTGCTATGTCTATCTCTTTGATACCATCGCACAAACTCATAGATAAATTGGTCGATCCGGACTATGTTTTATTTCTAGGGGGTCAAACAAGTCAAATCAAAAGAAAAATAAGCCAAAAACAAAATGGGTCGAAAGTTGCCTAAAGCATATTAAATTATAGACAAAAGTAGTTTAAGATCAATCCAACAGATACAAATCATGTGTATGTGTGTGTTTATGACAGGCTATACTTAACTATGATGATTTTTTCTTGAGTATAACATTGAAGCACGATGCCCCACTTTCTACCCAGAATGCTAATACTAATGGAGTTCTTATCCGCCACAAACTTGTACGAGCGTTCATAAGTCATGCTAGTGAGGCAGAGTTTGATAGAAAGTTAATTTGTAGCCATTTAATCAGCTACATAAACTCAGTGTTGGGGTATGATGTGGTTTCTGCAAGTCGAATGGGCAGTACACTCCACAAGATGTCATGTTACTATATGCGAAGATATATTGAACGAATATCATCTTACGCAAGAAATGTGCCCCTGGGTACGGGTAATAGTACCATGCCTCGGCTAAAACCATAAACGGGAGTATTGCTGCGTGAGAATCTGCTTGCAGTATATGATCAAATGCTCCCTTAGAGCCATGAGTTTAGTGGCATTTGTTTGTTATGCAGAAGCTTTCTTTCAGCTTGTAATGAACTTGTGACACCGATATAGTTTACTTGCAGCTGCCTACATTTGTTGCCCATATGTGCGACTATAGTGTCAGTTTCAGTAGGCACCTGTGTTTTTATGGTGAGCGATTTTTAGGCATTTTCTTCACATCTAAGTACAAAGTTGGCTACTTTTGGTATTTCATGTGTTTGCCCATGTCTTATTCAGTTATAAAAGTGAGAACGTTTTGCAAGTCCAACAAAAAGAAGATGAAAAAAGACGCGATTTCATATAGTAGTGATCTCAGTCACGTACTACTAGCCCATATCGTTTAAGTTTGTTGTTCTTTTTCTTTCCGTGTTACTTCTATCATTTAAGTAAATACAAATACTCGGCTGTTTTATTCTTGTGAACTGCGTAATTCTTGGGTAATTGATAGAATCAAAGAAGTATGTAACTATTAACAAAAAAATGTTTTTGTTATCTGCACACTTGGTTTAGTTCACACTTTTATAAATCTTATTCACTTAATTACTTATCTAAATGCCGTGTTTAGTAACTAAAGATTCCTGATACAGTATACTTCTTGAAAATTGGATAGATACACTACCTCACCGACTAAATTTACCTTTACACATCCTGAATTTCCGAGTTAATGTAATGAATGCCGTAAATGAGTTCCATTTTACTACATATCCGAATTAAATAATGCAGATATATGCGTGTCTTTGTGAAATTGTTTACGTCATTTTGTTGAAAAATGTGAATTGAATTAATTTGTGTATTTAATCACTGCTAAAATTATATAATGTAGGTGGAGCTCTGGAGGCTATATATATCTATCTTACACCCGAAGGATTTATATAAACATTTCTGTGCTTTTGCTTTGAGATTTCTGATTGGGATCAACTGTAAGTAACAATACTTCATTGCTTGTATTAGCTTTTTCAATCGTATAGTTAGTCTTTTATTTAGTATCTGCAGAAGTTTTAAAGAATTTATAAGGGAATTTTGTTGGTACTAATAAATGCTACTTCAGATCTTGGTAACTTTTTAATTTTTATTCAAGAAACGTTATAAAGAATGACATCTCTATCACATGTTTTCCATTCCAAAAGCAAAGAAGATGGTGGAAATAACGAGCTTGCCCGTTGACATCTTGACTATGATCATGGTCATTGTCGCAACCTATGCTAATGGAGCTAATGGAGCCAGAGACCTTGCATGGATATCGGCAACGTAAATCACTTCTTATACTTTTGTTTCAGAATCTAACATGAATTGTTTCAATATGTGTTTTTATTGCCAAATTTATGCAGCTGCAAGGAGTTTAAGAAGGTTGCTAAACAAGTGTCTGTGTTAAAGCTGCTAAATTTTCAAGATTCTACTTGTACCCTTGATTACAGAATGCATCGTCATCCAAAAGACATCCTTTTCTTATGTGCCAGATACGGAAATCAGATTGCTGAGTCCAGTTTCGGAAAGGTAACCGTTTTCTAATATAATAATTACCTTCTTTTTTTCTTTTTTTTTTTCTTTTTTTTTTTTAATTTCAAAGGATAAGTTTTGGTTGGTTGTAGAGGTGGAAATTTCATCCCTTTTACCTAAGAATGGATCAACTTAAATTATTATTGTAAAATTGATCCACTTCAACCTAGCCATTTCGACTGTACTAGAAGTCGACCCACTTCAACCCGAACCAGTTTGAACCTTTTACCTTACTCATGCGACCCGCTCCATTGGTTGTAAACACTTGAGTACAATTTTTGAAACTTTTGTATCGATTTACTTCTTTGACATGTTTTGTTTTTAGTTACTTTTTGTTTTGTTTTACACGTTTGACTTGATACTAATAAATTATAACGCAAACTAACACATATTAGCATGAAAGGAATGGAAGTTTCTCGTGCAACATTTTGCATCTTTTAACTTTGTTTAATCAAGTGACTAATGATGACCTAATTGTGTTTGGTGAATTTTTAACAGGGTCTTTTGCATGGTGATCATTGGTGTTGGCTAATGACTTTCTTAAACAGCCGTCCCGCCCGTGATGAAAATGGGTCAATTGTTAGAGGGCCCTTACAACACCGCAGACTTGTGAGATCATTCATCCGTCATGGCAGCTCTGAAGACATTTCTAAGATATTCTTCCCTTTGCACATATACATGATCTCAAATGCTAGATTTGAAGAGTACCATGCGCATATTACATTTCAAGCTATTTTTGATATGTGCTTTTATGAGAACACAATATCTAAAATACTTGCAATCACGAGTGGCAAAGCAAAATGTTTAGTGTGCGCTCAGAAAGACCTCTTCTTGTATGGGGATATGCGACCACATAGTTTAGCACCTCGTGAAGGTGTGCTCATCTTATATGATAAAATCATCCCCTCGACTCCCTTTTGAGTCTCGGATGTCGTTGTGTGTCCTCTTGGGACTTCAAACAAGTAATATAAGTATTTCTCTTTATGGTAACATGTCTATCCTTCATAAATCTTACCAGTGGACAAATTATAACTTTTTTTCATTACAATGTCTCACATATTTAAACTACTTATTACACTATCAATGTATGTGCATGTTTAGTTTATAATGTTGGGCCAATTAAGTGTCAATTGTATCTAACTAAATTTAAACATAAATTAGCCTAGGTTTATAAAATTCGTTGATGAGGAAATAGTAAAGGACTCTTTCTTGCTTATGTTTGTCATGCATAATGTCATGCATAATGTCATGCCCCGCCTACTCGATTGGATCATTTTCGAGGATGTTTGGGATTCCGGATTATTCTACACTTCTCTAGGAAGCTCTCGGATAATCTTGGAAGTCTTTAAAAGATATTGGAAAGTGTTGGTAAGTATAGGAAGCTCTAGAATGTCTTGGAAAGACTAGAACCTCATGGAAATTCTAGACTTCTCATAGAAGCTTGTAGAATAGTGTGCATAGTAGTATAAGTAGTTGTAAGCCTCATTTGATGAAGGCATCTAAGAAAGTTCACTTGTAAAGCTCTCTTGTAAAAGTTCTCTAAGTAATAATACGAAGTGTTCCTTTACATTCCAATTATTCCATTCTTTGAAGTTTACTTTCGTTTCATACATCGTTGAGTGTTCGAGCAAGGCTGAGCTTAGTCGAGACTAAGTGCCGCACGGAAGACCTTGTAGAGACAAGTCCTTGACAAGTGGTATCAGAGCCAGGTTGATCCAAGGCGATGGCAAGCGAGATCGATAAGATTGGTGCTAGTGGAAGTGCGATCATTGACGAGAGGCAAGGTCTTGATGACAAGCGTCAAGAACCAAAGAAGAGAGGTGCGTCTAAGGACGTTGTGTCGAGTTTGGAAAAGAGATTGACGGGTGTTAAGACATCCATGACGGAGTTGAAGAACCAAGTTGAGGGCTTGGAAGGTCTAGACTCTGACTTTTCGAACATGAAGGATGACTTTAGGGTCGTCTTCAATACTCTTAGTGGCGACTTTAAGCGTGAGATCGATGGTCTAAAAGAGTTGTTCTTGGGTAAGATATCCAGCATTGAGAAGACCATCAAAGACTTACAGGCCGATGTGGTGCTATGCAAGCGATCCATGGCTAACGGAGGTGGTAACGTCGGTAATAATGCTCCGAAGATTAATGTTCCAAAACCATCACCGTTCGTGGGAAAACGAGAAGCTAGGGCGGTTGATGATTTCTTGTAGGGGATGGAGCAATACTTCGTGGGCGTCAACATTACGAATGACGAATCCAAGATCAAGATGGCGACTCGATACTTGAAGGAACCGCGGCGTTATGGTGGAGACGTCGATATGGAGATATCGAACAAGGTACATATACTATCAATACTTGGGCTGATTTTATTGCGGAACTTAAAAAGAAACTTTATCCCGAGAATTCTAAGAATGTAGCAAAGAGTCGGATTCACAAACTTAAGCATTCCGGAACAATCCAGGATTATGTTAAGGAATTTACTACACTAACCTTGGAGATTCCGGAACATTTCGAACAAGACTCTCTCTTTTATTTCCTCGATGGTTCGCAAGGATGTGCTAAGACGGGGTTAGAAAGACGTGGAGTTCAAGACCTTGCTACGGCTATCGCTCATGCCAAGGCATTGATTGACTTTAGTACGAGGAGGGAAATGTCTAAGCCGAAGGATCGAAAGGTAAACCATGAGAAAGGTGAGGGAGAGAAAGTCGCTCAAGCAAAGCATGATAATGCACATAAACCACCAACCAGAAAGAACAAAGACGTGAAGACGGCCTTCAAGAGTGGTGGATGCTTCATATGTGACGGACCTCATAGAGCTTGAGATTGCCCCAAGAAGGCAAGCCTTAACGGAATGACGATTCATGAAGACGAAGGTACGAGCGATGGTGGATGCATGAGCTTGATGAGGATCTTGAATGCAATCAAGGCCAAGACGGAGATACCAAAAGTTGTAGGAAAAGGATTGCAATATGTGGAAGCAACCATCAATGGGATCAAGGTACGTGCTCTAATTGATTCTGGTGTCACTCATAATTTTGTGTCGATTGACGAAGCCAAACGGCTAAAGATTAGCGCTACGAAAGGGAATGGAACGTTCAAGCCGGTAAACTCGAAGGCCAAGCCAATGGAAGGAGTGGCTAAGGATGTTCGGGCGAAGATTGGAGAATGGGAAGGGACGATTGACTTGTCGGTGGTCCTGATGGATGATTGAAGCACGATGCCTCACTTTCTACTCAGAATGCTGATACTAATGGATTTCTTATCCGGCACAAACTTGTGAGAGCGTTCATACGACATGCTAGTGAGGCAGAGTTTGATAGAAAGTTAATGTATAGCCGTTTAATCAGCTACATAAACTCAGTGTTGGGGTATGATGTGGTTTCTGCAAGTCGAATGGGCAGTACACTCCACAAGATGTCACGTTACTAAATGCCAAGATATATTGAACGAATATCATCTTACGCAAGAAATGAGCCGCTGGGTACGGGTAATAGTACCATGCATCGGCTAAAACCATAAACGGGAGTATTGCTGCGTGAGAATCTGCTTGCAATATATGATGAAATGCTCCCTTAGAGCCATGAGTTTAGGGAAGAAGTTGGTGTTTGCAATTTGAAACAAATTATATGAATGAAGTTTAGAATATATATTAATGGCATTTGTTTGTTATGCAGAAGCTTTCTTTCAGCTTGTAATGAACTTGTGACACCGATATAATATACTTGCAGCTGACTACATTTGTTGCCCATATGTGCGACTATAGTCTCATTTTCAGTAGACAATTGTGTTTTTATGGTGAGCGATTTTTTGGCATTTTCTTCACATCTAAGTACAAAGTTGGCTACTTTTGGCATTTCATGTGTTTGCCCATGTCTTATTCAGTTATAAAAATGAGAACGTTTTGCAAGTCCAACAAAAAGAAGATGAAAAAAGACGCAATTTCATTTAGTAGTGATCTCAGTCACGTACTACTAGCCGATATCGTTTAAGTTTGTTGTTCTTTTTCTTTCCATGTTACTTCTATCTTTTAAAGAAAATGCAAATACTCGGCTGTTTTATTCTTGTGAACTGCGTAATTCTTGTGTAATTGATAGAATCATAGAAGTATGTAACTATTAACAAAAAAAGTTTTTGTTATCTGCACACTTGGTTTAGTTCACGCTTTAATAAATCTTATTCACTTAGGTACTTATCTAAATGCCGTGTTTAGTAACTAAAGATTCGTGATACTGTATACTTCTTGAAATTTGGATAGATACACTACCTCACCGACTAAATTTACCTTTATACATCCATAATTTCCATGTTAATGTAATGAATGCCGTAAATGAGTTCCATTTTACTACGTATCTGAATTAAATAATGCAGATATTTGCGTGTCTTTCTGAAATTGTTTGTATTGAAGACTTGTTACGTCATTTTGTTGAAAAATGTGAATTGAATTAATTTGTGTATTTAATCACTGCTCAAATTATATAATGTAGGTGGAGCTCTGGAGGCTATATATATCTATCTTACACCCGAAGGATTTATATAAACATTTCTGTGCTTTTGCTTTGAGATTTCTGATTGGGATCAGCTGTAAGTAATATTGGATACTAATTTATCTAATCCATGAAGGTCAAACATGAAAGTCAAGTATTTAGAGTCGTTTATGTAAAGTGTAAAGTATAGGGTCCTAGTGTGTCAAAAGTAAAGTCCATAACCGAATGACAGTTATTTTCGGTTATGGCAGTTAAACTTGAAAGGTTGTGTCGGTTCATAGTGCCGTTTAGAAAGTTATAGTTACCACGTAAATCAAAGTCTGTAACCAACGATTGTTATATATCAAATAAACTTAGTATACCTTTTATATTCGATTGTTCATAGAAAGAAGATTAGACGAACAATTGGCATCAGAGCCAAAAGGTTCAGGGAACCAGAGACAGAAAAGAAAGACAACGATTCAGGGAATCGTTCCAGGAAAAGAAAAAAAGAAATTGATTCACAGGAATCAAACAAGTGATAGACACGATTTGCTCAAGTAAAGATCGAATCAGAAAAGAGAAGAACATACCCGGTTGTGCGAAACCACCGTCGGAGAAGAAGACAAACCATACCACAGTAACCATCATTACCGGAGAAAAAAATAGACCGATTAACCACCATCATCGTTTGATTATAAAAAAACCAGAAGAAGAACCCTAATTACATGTAGAAGGAAGAAGCGTGAAGTTTTAGATTAAGGAAAGGGGTTTGTGTTGGGTCGGTGTGTTTGGCACAAAGGACAGACAAGTATTACATAAAAAGGGGGCAACACAAGAGACCAACAGTGATATACAGGTTTTTTTTAATTCCTGTGATATTATTTTTTTTAACCTTTTTCTATTAGTAGAATAGATTTTTTTTCTATTACAATTCGTATTAGAAAACATTTAAAATTGCTTGAGAATTATTGTGATTAGGCAGAAAGTTTAAGTTCGACCATTATTAGGCAGAAAGTTTAGAAGTATTAAGATTATATTGGTTTTAGAAGTTGCATATTACTGCTGTGAATTAGAAAAAAGAATTTAAGGTTGACTATTATTAGAAGTATATTGGTGTTAGAAGAAAATTAAATTGAAAGATATGACGGGAGATAAAAACGAAAATAGAGTTGTTTTCACCACATCGTTACCATCATATCAATGCCCAGTTTTAAGCAACACAAATTATACATTATGGGCATTAAGAATGAAGAAGATATTAACGGCAAATGGAGTATGGGATTTAGTAGAAGGAACAGGTACATCAAAGGAGATTCATGTAAAAAAGGATAGTTCGGCGTCAGCATACCTATTCCAAGGGTTACCAGAAGATTTGCAAATGCAAGTTGCGGGATGTGAAACAGCAAAAGAAAATTGGGACTCTCTAAAGTCCAGATTTATTGGAACAGAAGATGTACAACAGGCACACTCGCAACAACTTAAATCAGAATTTGAGAGACTTGTGATGAAAGAAGATGAATCAATAGATTCATTTGCTGGGAGGTTGATGAGTATTATTACAAAGGCTGCTACATGTGGATTGACGTTTGATGAACAAACAAAAGTACGAAAATTACTTAATGCAGTGCCAGATAAGTTTGTACCAGTAGTAGCAACCATTGAAATGGTTGTTGATTTCAAGAAAGCAAAATTAGAGGAGATTATTGGGAAACTTAAGACTTATGAAGAAAGGCTTAAGTTTAGAAAAGGAAGTGAGGAAGATAATAGTGAGAAATTGTTGTTCACACGTCAAGGGAATAATAGAAATTATGAACGCAACTATGGAAATGATAGACGAGGAGGTGGTAATCAGACACGAGGAAGAGGCCAAGGAAGATTCACAAGAGATAGTAAGAATGGAGATAGTTATGATAGAAACAAGAGAAACCATGGAGATCAAAACTACCATAGGAGAGACTTTAGAGAAATAGAGTGCTATAATTGTCATGAGTTTGGACACTTTGCTGCAAATTGTCCAAAACCAAACCGTAGAGAAGAAAAAGCAAACCTAGTGTTTGAAGATGACGAACCAGCACTATTGATGGTTACAAGCAAAGATGAAAAGGAGATAGCATCCTTAAAGGAAGAACCAAGAAGGAAAGGAATTGTCATTGAGAACGATGAAATTCCAAAAGGAAGATTAGAAGATATACGGTCAGAGATAGAAATTGATTTGAAGAGTAAATTAGAGTTTTGGAAGTTTGAAATGCTTCAAGAGTTAGAGATTGAAAAACAAGAGTTTGAGAAGAAAATAAGAAATAGAGAGATGGCATTTGAGAAACAAATGCAGATAGAGTTAGAGAACCTCAGGAAGTTGAGAGATTGCACAAGCAAAGAGATGAAAGAGTTAAAGACAGTAAGAGAATTGTTTGAGAAAGAGAACCATGAAGTTGTTTCAAATGAGAAACATCTAGAAGAAGAAAGAGTTGACAAAGGCGAATGCAAGAAGCATCAAGAGACGCCATTAAGAGTTCCAAAGGAAAGCCAGATTGAGAAAGACATTAAATCATGCAACAAGAAAGTTGAACCAGAAGATCGTGATACGAGAAACAGATTATTGGAGACGCAAGATTATGAAATGATACAAATGAAGGAAGATAGTGACAAAAGAGACAAAGATGATCGAGATGAGATTGAAGACAAGGAAAAAAGAAGTCAAAATCAAGGAGGAAATTCAAAACATATTTAGCGTTGAAGATCAAGACAAAGGAAGTGAAAACAAGCCAAAGTTCAAAGATAAAGATGATGAAGCTTGAAGATATCAAAGACATGGATTAATAAATTAGGAAGGAGTATTGGATACTAATTTATCTAATCCATGAAGGACAAACATGAAAGTCAAGTATTTAGAGTCGTTTATGTAAAGTGTAAAGTATAGGGTCCTAGTGTGTCAAAAGTAAAGTCCATAACCGAATGACAGTTATTTTCGGTTATGGCAGTTAAACTTGAAAGGTTGTGTCGGTTCATAGTGCCGTTTAGAAAGTTATAAATACCATGTAAATCAAAGTCTGTAACCAACGATTGTTATATATCAAATAAATTTAGTATACCTTTTATATTCGATTGTTCATAGAAAGAAGATTAGACTAAGAAGTAACAATACTTCATTTCTTGTATTAGCTTTTTCAATCGTATAGTTAGTCTTTCATTTAGTATCTGCAAAAGTTTTAAAGAATTTATAAGGGAATTTTGTTTGTACTAATAAATGCTACTTCAAATCTTGGTAACTTTTTAATTTTTATTCAAGAAACTTTATAAAGAATGACATCTCTATCACATGTTTTCCATTCCAAAAGCAAAGAAGATGGTGGAAATAACGAGCTTGCCGGTTGACCTCTTGACTATGATCATGGTCATTGTCGCAACCTATGATAATGGAGTTAATGGAGCCAGAGACCTTGCATGGATATCGGCAACGTAAATCACTTATTATACTTTTGTTTCATAATGTTACATGAATTCTTCAATATGTGATTTTATTGCAAAATTTATGCAGGTGCAAGGAGTTTAAGAAGGTTGCTAAACAAACATGTGTGTTAAAGCTGCTAAATTTTCAATTCTCTACTTGTACCCATGATTACAGAAAGCATCGTCATTCAAAAGACATCCTTTTCTTATGTGCCAGATACGGAAATCCGATTGCTGAGTCCAGTTTTGGAAAGGTAACCGTTTTCTAATATCATAATTACTTTTTTTCTTCTAAGGATTAGTTTTGGTTGGTTGTAGAGGTTGGAATTTCATCACTTTTACCCATGAATGGGTCGACTTAAATTATTATTGTAAAAGTCGATCCACTTCAACCCGAGCCATTTTGACTGTACTAAAAGTCGACCCACTTCAACTCGAACCGGTTTGACCCTTTTTACCTTACCCAGCCGACCCGCTTTATTGGTTGTAAATACTTAAGTACAAATTTTGCAACTTTTGTATTGCTCGACTCCTTTTGACATGTTTTCTTTTTAGTTACTTTTTGTTTTGTTTTACACGTTTGACTTGTTACTAATAATTTACGACACAAACTAACACACATGAAAGAATGGAAGTTTCTCGTGAAGCATTTTGCATTATTTAAACTTTGTTTAACCAAGTGACTGTGTTTGGTGAATTAGGGTCTTTTGCATGGCGATCCTTGGTGTTGGCTTATGATTTTCTTAAATAGCCATCCTGGCCAAGATGAAATGGGTCAATTGTTAGGGGGCCCATACAACACCGTATACTTGTGAGATCATTCATTCATCATGGAAACTCTGGAGACATTTCTAAGATATTTTTCCCCTTGCGCAGATACATGATCTCGAATGCCGGACCACAACAGTTTCATGCACTTCTAACATCTCAAGCTATTGCTGATATGTGCTCTTATGAGAACACAAGAGTTAATATACTTGCATTCACGACTGGCACTAAACGTTTAGTGTATGCCCCGCAAGACAGCTTCTTTTTGCCTGGGTATATGCCTCGTGTAGGTGTGCTTATCTTATATGATAAACTCATCCCCTCGACTCCCTTTTGAGTCTGGGATGTGGTTGTGTGTCCTCTTGGGACTTCAAACAAGTAATATAAGTAAATCTTTATGGTAACCTGTGTTTTCTTCATAAATCTTTTCTTGGGTGAACCGGTATATTACTTCAAAACATCATATGTACAAACACTTGCTTAGAATTGTTTGAGTATTGACATGTCCAAGCCTCACAACTAGTAGCAGAACAAATAACACAACATACTACTATAGACTAAAACCATTATGGCCAAAAAACAGAAATTAACATATTCACCCTGCAAACTGCTGACTACATTTCCATGCTAATGAAATCCTACTCAATCTATGCAAAAGCACCAAGCTTCAATAGCTAAACAAGACCCATAAGCAAGCATCATCTGCAGTTGTACTCCAAAACAAAACCAACCAAACCTCTTATTGTTACAATTGAAAACATGACTACATTTCCTTCTAAAATTTTACTCCATATCACTCTAAGCTCTGGTTAGTATTACATGACCCAAAGTTCATAAAACTTAAGAAGGCATCATCTAGTTAACAAGAGGAGCACTCCTCCACAGGTAAAATCCAAAGAGACATACTACATTTCCATAATTCAAGTTTCTATTGTGTTGGTGATTTGTGCTAAGGTCATAAATCCACACATTATTATTGTGTTGTTCGTGCTTTAGGTCACGAGCTTGTGTGATGGTGATTTGTGCTAAGGTCACAAATCCACACATTATTATGTTAATGCTTTGTTTTTCTTTTCTTCTCTTGTTTACTACTCCTGTCCGAGCTTTTGCGATTCCGCCGCTCGGACTGCGGGGGAGTGTTAGCCTGTATTATGTAATGGGCCTAGCCCGTGTCTAGAATGTTCCCTATTGGTTATTTATAGGCTTGATGTAATTGTAATCAAATCAATCAATCAATAAAATATATCTTTCCCTCTTACAGATCTAACTGTGTTTGGTGAATTTTTAACAGGGTCTTTTGCATGGTGATCATTGGTTTTGGCTAATGACTTTCTTAAACAGCCATCCCGCCCGTGATGAAAATGGGTCAATTGTTAGAGGGCCCTTACAACACCGCAGACTTGTGAGATCATTCATCCGTCATGGCAGCTCTGAAGACATTTCTAAGATATTCTTCCCTTTGCACATATACATGATCTCAAATGCTAGATTTGAAGAGTACCATGCGCATATTACATTTCAAGCTATTTTTGATATGTGCTTTTATGAGAACACAATATCTAAAATACTTGCAATCACGAGTGGCAAAGCAAAATGTTTAGTGTGCGCTCAGAAAGACCTCTTCTTGTATGGGGATATGCGACCACATAGTTTAGCACCTCGTGAAGGTGTGCTCATCTTATATGATAAAATCATCCCCTCGACTCCCTTTTGAGTCTCGGATGTCGTTGTGTGTCCTCTTGGGACTTCAAACAAGTAATATAAGTATTTCTCTTTATGGTAACATGTCTATCCTTCATAAATCTTACCAGTGGACAAATTATAACTTTTTTTCATTACAATGTCTCACATATTTAAACTACTTATTACACTATCAATGTATGTGCATGTTTAGTTTATAATGTTGGGCCAATTAAGTGTCAATTGTATCTAAATAAATTTAAACATAAATTAGCCTAGGTTTATAAAACTCATTGATGAAGAATTAGTAAAGGACTATTTCTTGCTTATGTTTGTCATGCATAAGCTTTCTTTGTGTTCAGAGCGCGAGAATTGTAAGTTTTTTACACGAACGTGTTTAATAGAATTCTTTTATTTGAAAGTATTCCAATTTCGATCTGCTTATTGGCATATTTGCTTATGTTTGATGAAATAAGCACTTTTTAATAAGCATGTGTTGGTGCTTATTCTCAAGTGCTTGTAAGTCCTAAGCATATGCCACAAATATTCAATAACCCTTCACCTAAGTTTGACACTGTGAAATACTAATAACCTGTAGCGCTGGGATCCATTGGTGTCTTTGTGTCATTACTGTCCGTCATGCTTGTTTCTTTTAAGATCTTGTTAAATTATCCTGTTTGCTTGATTGTAATCTCTCCTCCTGTCTGTGTAACTTCTATCCCAAGGTAATATGCTAGCAACCCTAAGTCGCTCATTTCAAATTTTTCTATTTCCTTCTTTGGAGTTCCCGTGATTATCAAATCATCTACATATACTCCAACGATAATTGTAGAAGTCTTGCTTCTCTTTGTGTAAATTGCTTGTTCGAGATTACATTTCTTAAAGTCTAATGACTTCAAGGTTTGGTCAAGCTTTACGTTCCAAGCTCTAGGTGCTTGTCTTAAGCCATACAAAGCTTTAGTTAGCTTGTAGACTTTTCCTAGGTTTCCTTGTTGAATGAAACCTTTGTGTTGTGTAACATAGACTTCTTCCTTCAATTCTCCATGTAAAAATGCTGATTTTATATCTAAGTGGTGTACTTGCCATGATATGCTGCTAGTGCTAGTATCAATTGAACTGTCTTTATTCTAGCAACTGGTGCAAATACCTCATCGAAGTCTATTCCTTGTTCTTGTACATAACCTTTTGCTACTAATCTTGCTTTATACTTTATGATCCTTCCTTGTGCATCTTTCTTGGTTTTATGGACCCATTTGAGTCCTATTGCCTTTTGATTTTCTGGCAATGTGGTAAGAGTCCATGTGTTATTTTTGTTAATTGAATCTAATTCAATTTCCATGGCCTCAATCCATTTCTCATCTTTTGATGCTTCCTTGTAATTACGGGGGTTCTTCTGTGAAGAATAAGCTTGGTGCTTCTACTTCACGTGCAGTTTCGTAGATTTTCGTAATATTCTTTAAACCTTGTATTGGTCTATGATCAAATCTAGGATCTGAGCTTTCTAATGAGCTAATAGTAGCTCCTTCTTCATCTTCTGAGTTAGGGTTGTAAGTGTATGATGGTGGTGTGATTGGTGAGGGTGGATATAGGTTCTTGTTCATGATACGTGTTATCAGTGTTTTCTGTGTTGACTGGTGTAGGATTCTCATTGTCAACTCCGTCCATTACAAAACTAGTCCAAAACGTATCTTCTGTGCTTGTATCCTCTTCATTGTTATTCCAATCCCACGGTTTCGTTTCCATAAACTTTACATCCCTACTAACATGTTTCTTCTTTCCTACTGGATCATATAGCCTACATGCTTTTGATCCTTCTTCAACTCCTAAGTAAATCATTGGAATGCTTCTATCATCCAGCTTTTTCAAGTGAGGTATTGTTATTTTAGCATAAGCTGTGCATCCGAATATTCTTAGGTATTCTAGGTTTGGTTTTCTGTTGTAGAGGGCTTCATATGGTGTTTTATCTTCCAGGGCTTTCGTAGGTACCCTGTTGAGTATGTAAATGGCATGTCAGACTGCTTCCGCCCAAAAAGTTAAGGGTAACTTCATCGCTTTCATCATACTCCTAGTTGTTGATAACACTGTCCTATTTCTCCTCTCTACAATACCATTCTGTTTTATGGTGCTGTCAATTGTCTTTCTATTCTATTATCCTTACAATATTTGGTGAATTCATGTGATGTAAATTCACCTCCTCTATCCGTTCTTAGCATCTTTATTTTCAACTTCAACTTTGATTCAATCTGTTGTCTAAATTCCTTGAATGTGTTGAATGCTTGATCTTTCGAAGTTAGAAAGTAAGCCCACATGAAACGTGTGCAGTCATCTACTAATAAGAAGATGAGTTTCTTTCCAGAGTGTGTGGCTGGACTTATGGGACCACAAAGATCTCCATATACTAAGTCCAACGGGTTCTTTGATCTGAATTTAGCTTGATTTGGAAAGGGTGTTCTAATGTGTTTTCCTAATAAACATGCATCACAGATTTGTCCCGCATGATTTATTCTCGGTATTCCATCCACTAGACCTTTTCTTGTCATCTTGTCTATTGCGTCAAAGTTCAGGTGACCTAATCTAGCATGCCATAACCATGATTGGTCATCTACGTTTGCTAAGAGACATATAGGTGCTACTATATGTAATCTAATACTGTAAAGTCGATTCTTGGATCGTTCTACTTTCATCAACAACTTCTTGTTATTATCATACAAAGTCAGTAAGTTTCCATCCATGATGATCTTGCAACCTATTTTTGTAAGTTGTCCTAGACTAAGTATGTTGCTCTTGAGGTTTGGAATGTAGTAAACATCCGAAATCATCTTCTGTTGTAGGTTTCTACATCCTAATAATATTGAACCTCTACCCTTTATCTCCACATACGATCCATCTCCAAAACGAACGCGTCCAGTGATGTTTTCGTTGATATCCTTAAAATGGCCTTTGGTGCCCGTCATATGGTTACTTGCACCATTATCTAAATACCATATTATAGCATCTGTTGTAGCAAATTTTTGGGGTTGTACTTGCTCTTCATTTAACAAGACTTCTTCAGTTTCGTGTGTAGCCATTAGTAATGATGGTTCATCGTCTTCCAAGATAAGCTTTGATTGTTCCTGAGTTGTTGGTGGACTTCTACAATTTCTCTTGAAATGTCCGGGTTTCCCGCAATTGAAACATTTCAAGTTCTTTATATCCCACTCACCTTTATTCTTATTGTGAGCTGAGTTTTCTCCATTCGAGTTGTCTCTATTTCCCTTATTTTGCCAATTTCCTCGTGAATAGTTTGATCTACCCCTATATTTGGTAAATCGTTTCTTATTTCTAGAGTGTTCGCCTTGTGCGAATAATAGGTTATCTTGGCTTTCCACTTGTCTTCCCTTTCGGAGTTTTATTATTTCCTCGAATGCCTTAAGTTTTCCAGTGATCTCATCTAACGTAATGTCATCGAGATCATTCGTCTGTTCTATGGATGCTACTATTTGAATGAACCTATCTAGTGTGGAGTCTAATAGTTTTAGTACTAAAAGTGATTCATCCAAAGCTTTTCCTAATTCTTTAGCCTTCGTGGCGTAGCCGTTCAGTTTGGCTGTAAATGCATCCACCGTTTCATCCTCCTTCATTTGAAGTCCAATCATTAGTGATTGTAACCGTGCTTGTTGCACTTTCTCTTCTCCAACGTGTCTCTTTCTTAACGAATCCCATAATTCTTTTGTCGTTTTGCAAGTTGCTACTTGTAAGATCACATCTTCGATCAATGCTTGATATAGGAAGGTCGTTGTTGCCTTATCCTTCTTAACATCTACTTGCGTGTTTTCCTTAGGTTCTATCACTTCCCATAAACCTTATGCTTCTAGTATCACCTTAATTTGTATAGTCCAAACTGTGTAGTTTGTGGTTTTGAGTTTAGGGCATTGATACTGTGCCATTGGGGTTACAGGTTTTGGTGCAATGTTACTGCTACTCGCATCGTCACCGGGCATTTTGATAGTGCTTATGATCTTCACTTTCTAATTCGTATGGGAATTCTAACTAAGTATGGTATTCTTAATACTACGGGAACAGAAATAGTTATCCGGGAATCTAATAGTACGGGATCAATATAAAGTTCTCGGGATTTCCTAATAATATTAAATAACGATCTATACTATCTAAAGTATAAAAGAGAAATCCAAAGTTTAAATTTGTGACCTTGTTGTTGTGTTAAACACAATCGTATTCCCACTTGTGTGTCGGTACTTGAGTGTAATACCAACCACGTT
This sequence comes from Chrysanthemum seticuspe, assembly GCA_019973895.1. NCBI lineage: Eukaryota > Viridiplantae > Streptophyta > Magnoliopsida > Asterales > Asteraceae > Chrysanthemum > Chrysanthemum seticuspe. The sequence continues at coordinate 360,478,290 of BPTQ01000009.1, forward strand.
CTTTCTTTCCCACGTTCACTAAACCGATTCGCGTACACCCTTGTTTGATGTTTTCGAATTGTTTTCCAATATCCACACTTTCACCACGTTAACTTCTTTACTTTCCTTTGTGTCGACTTGTAACAAAACATGCCCTAGATCTCTTGGTCTCGGCTTTCTTCTTGGTAAAACAACAAAGATGGTTGTTTGTTGTTTTTGACTTCAATGGTCCAATCGAACACAAGTATCCAAAAAATACCTTTGGTATTTTTCAAACAAGCTAGTTGATTGTTTTCTTCTTTACCACTACGATGGTAGTATCCTCACAAGGAGAGCGTTATGCTTAAGTCCCTGTTGTCTTCGTTGCTTGTCCGCGTTCCACAATACCCTTTTCTTTCTTTGTTCACACCGTATACAACAAAATACCTCTCGGTATTTGTAATTAGCAATTGATCAGATTGCTTCTTTGTTCGTTGTTGTCCTCGTATTGCTAGCGTCTACTCCAAAACAATCCTAGATTGTTTTCTAACCGGTATCTTCTTTATTCTCCAAGCAACTTCCTTTTTCTCTTCTTGTATATGTCGTGTATATACAAGGTATCCTTCTTGACGTCTATTCAATTCTTCTTGTCGTGTTGATTTTGTGACAAGGTATCCTCTTCTTCTTGTTATCGTGTGCAAGGCACCAACAAGGTACTCTTTTTTCTTTTCTTCTGTTGCTGCGTACGAATGTCTCAACAGAATCAGGCACCACAAAAGTTTGGTGTCCTCTCGTTTGCAATTTCTACACAAGTACGGCCGTGCACTACTTTCCTTGCGTCCTAGTTATCCAAACAACATCCCTTGGTTTTGAACGTCGCGTCTTCTTCTCCTGAAATAAAATTTCAGCGTCTATCTTTCTTTCTGGTTCCTTTCTAGTCTCGTTGAGTTTTTCCGGTTGTGATACTACTCGTTAACAATGTTCTGGTGTTTGAATGATGGTGTAACGAGAGTGTAAACAAAGGCTCTTGATGCCAAATGTTGGTCCCAAAGTGAGTCGAAATGAAATTGCAATAAGTAAACTTGAATAACTATAAATCGTCTAACGTTGTAATGTTACATTTCACGTCTATATATACTAAACGATGGGGTACAACCAACCGTTGTGTCGGTTAAGGTTGTAATCATTTTTGGCGGTTATATAACTAACTTTCTATAACTACTATTAACCGCTATTCGGTTATTAAGTTTCTGACGAGCAAGTTTGGTCCTTCGAGTTTGAAGCAATGTCGAGATTATAGTTTACAATATCTTCGTCTGTTATCAGAATGGGAAAGCTTTGCAAGTCCAACACTTCTAGTCTTTATCATTCTAGTTTGTTGTTCTCTTTCTTTCGATGTTACTTCTCTGATTTAAAAGAAGTGCAAATACTCTACTATTTACTTCCTATGAGCTGCATAAAAAAAGTGTTTTGTTATCTAAGGCGCATTAAACTCTTGAGATCTTCGCAAGTGTATGTAGGAAACAATGTGTCATTGTGAGTAAGTTTTCATGAGAAAGTGTCTGAAACATATGACGAAATGTTCTATTAATGAAATATTAAGTACTTTTTTACCATATGTTTTTAACTCCTAAACTTTCTTTCTGTTTAGAGGACGAGAATTATAAGTTTATAAGAAGGTGTTTGGGATTGCATATTATAAGGATTATTAGCTCACGGTGTGTGTATAACATAAAAAAAATAACATTTTTGAAAGTGTTCTTATTCCTATCTGCTTATTGGTGTATTTTTGTATGTTTAGGTGAAATAAGAACTTCTGAATATAAACCAAAAATATGCAATCCTTACCCAAGTCTTAGATTTTGAGTTACTATAAACTTGCAGTGTGGTTTCATATAAATTTGTGACAATCTTAAGGCTTTATCTAATTTCGAGTTTAGCTTTTGTTATCTAAATTAACTTGTTTGTGTCTTTGTGACAACACATTGGGTCAAGTATGTGGTGTTTTAGTAATGAAAGATTTAAAAACGAATTACATGTATTTGCCCATATCTTTATCAGATATTCAAATGAGAACACTTTGCAAGCATGGTGCGCGTTATCCAGCGAAAATTGGATGAAAAAAGATGTGAACTCATATGGCACTAATCTCAATGGCTACTAGTCTTATCGTTTTAGTTTGTTATTTCTTTCTTTCTGTGATTTAGAAGAGATGGAACAAAAACTCTGCAATTTGCTTTGATGTAAATCGAATAATTGTCGGGTAAGTGGTGAAATATAAAACTAGTGGTAAATATTTTTTATCTAACCGAATTATTATTGCTTATATCTCACTGTCTAGTAATCACAGCTTTATACCAATGCTAGCTAAATTGATGTAAAATTCATATGTAGTATTCTAATATTCCTTAAAAGCTAAATTACAGCAGTTTTATGGGAATAAACCAAATTTACCGGCTAAATTTACCTTTACGAATACTGAATTGCCACGTCAATTTATACGCTTACGTGTCTTTGTGCCATTGGTAGTATGGAAGACATGTTATGTTGAAATGTGAATTTAATTAAAAAATTTACAGAACCAACATTCATTGTGCGCTATATAAGCGGAGCTATGCTGTTGGTGATTTTAGTGTCATCGACTATTTTAGGTAATTGGGATTTACTATAAGACTAATGGGATTTCATATTATGCTCGGATACGAGTTAGGGAAGTGTAGAGTGCGCACTCGTTTGAGCTAATATGTTTCCACCACGACAAAGACGCAGGGGTCAAGGGCAGAGCCCCTTGCTGGGTCCTTGCGGTATATTTGGTGCTCCAAATTACTTACCTGTTATTTCCCTCCTTTTTCCCAACCGATGTGACTGTTTATTAACAGTTGTGACTGTTGGTTATCAACCAACTTTAACTGCCTTAACTGTCATTTAGAATCTGTTTATAAATAGATTCATTGTCTCATTCTAACAGACGAAAAACACATACAATTTCTCTTTGTTTGTATTCTTGTGCCTAGAAACTAAGTGTTCTTCTTAAATTATCCCGATAAGGATTTCTTGATACCCAGGCATCAATCTATAGGGTCGAAATACTTTATACGGAAAGTGATATGCACGATTTAAAAGATATCCAGGATTATCGTCACAGCCCTAACCCCAATTTCTAACATAGGCTAAACTGTGCAAAGTTTTATCTTGAGAATTTCAATTGGATATGAATGAACCAGGCAACAAAAAGAATAGTAAGTTACATTTCTTCGCTTCTTTCACACGTTGTCGTCGATAAATTAAAAGTATGTTTAGGAATTTGCTATTTCAGGCTTGAGTTCAGATGTAAATTAGGAATTTACTATTTCATGCTGATTATTGTTCCTACCCCCTAATTTCTCAAATCTAGTAAATTTTCAAGACGTTGATTGATTTTTTCCTCTGTATTTGAACAATAGATATCAAAGCATGATTAGATATCTGAGGAAGATTACTTTGGTTTATATTCCTCTACTTTTTTGTTGCATATTAAATTTCTAAGTTTTATTTCATTTTTCTATACATGGATATATAGCTTGTGTAATATTGAGTCGTTTTTTGTGTTTTAGTGTAACAAGAATAAAATAAAAAGTTGTTATGGTAATGGATACGCTGGTCGAAAATCCTGAATCTTACCTCGGTTTTTACGTGTTTCATGCTAATTTTATCATCTCCATTTGATTTAGTTTTATTTTTGTGGGCATATTTACATTGTGGTTATCTGAAAAATAGAAAATGACAACAATTTACGACTTACATGATGAGATCTTCAGCATCATTTTGATACTATTGGCGACGTCAAGGCTGGGGCTGCTGACCTCGTAAGGTTATCTTCAACATGAGTAGCTTGCTTTACTTGTTTCTTACATATGTCGTAACAATGTTTGTTGGATTTTATTAATTAAGCAGGACCATGTTTGAGGCGAAATTGGTAAAATCACAGATTCAAATGCTTACAAACTTTTAAATTTCTCTATTACAAACATGAGAGACTATAGTTTTAAAAATCATATGTTGCTTTATTGCAGATGGAGGTTTCTCAATCTTGCTAGACAGTCAATTGTAGAAAATTTCTATTGAAGATTACGAAGAGCACCATCATGTTAACGACCTTCTTTGCCTATGTACCCGTGCTGCAAATCTTGCTGCTAAGTCTAGGCTCGGGAAAGGTTGTATTAGAAAACTGGCGACATAATTTTTTTAAGCATTTACATACGTCAATAATTTATTTAACCTCACTATAGGTTGAAAAAGTAAGGTGATAGCATAGGCGTATAAGAGGTGTTGTTTATTTTCTTTCTAGGCACGTCTTGGTGAGTTTTATCGTTAGAGGAGGTGCTTTAGGTGTTATATTTTTAGGCTTGATGTTTTTGTACGGATTTCCTTATTTCTATTGTATTTTCTAGCTTCTTGTTAGATGAAAATTTAGCCGTTCAAAAAAAAAACTATAGGTTGAAAATGTCAATAAATATATTAAAAAAAAAACTATTTATTCCCCGATGTTTTTTGATAAAAAAAAAATAATAATAATATAGGAGGTCGTAAATACTTCGGTGTGCTATGGTTTAAATCTGTTCCATTTTTAACTATATTTTTTACCCCTTTGACGCGTAAAAAATTGAGAAACACGTTACGGATTTTGATAAGAATGGTGATCCCTTTGGAATCGTGTATCATAGAATTTGAAATCGTAGATAAATAGGTCAATTCAGACTATCTGTTATCTCTAAGGGGTTAAACCGATAACATAAATGAGTCGAAAGTTGCCAAAAGTGTATCATAAATCCTTTCGAGTCATTGCATTCACAAACATAGCCAAGTGCTTATGATAATAATGTTAGGATGTGGCCTTCGAACAAGTCTCTTTCTCAGATTGTTATTCTTCTTGAATTGGTATGAATGGAACAAGGGTTTGGGACACAACCTTTGTAACAGTAAATACACAAGATTGCTTCAATAGAAACCGAATGAATATAAACACATAATTAATACTAATTGATTGAACATATATTGATTGAATGAATGTTTTGACTACAGAATCTTGACCTATATATACTAGATGAATCGGTCCCTTTGATAAAGAGGTATACCGATTCCCATAAAGTAAACGACATGACACATCTAAAACGGTTTATACCGTTATCTTTTGGACCGAGCCCAATTACAATTTCGGTGTATACTATATACCATACATAATACATAATACATATATATACTAAAGTATCCCTAATCTTTGCTTCTATAACATTAACGGTCCAACATTCACCCCCTAATGTTATAGACGGCAATCGAGTCTTCTTCTTTACTTCTCTTCATTAGATGAAGTTCGAGTCTTTCCTTTCATGCTTGATGCTCGTTCTAGTTCCGAATCGTGACTTGTACCCTCTATATCCACTTCATTGACTTGCTCAGACATCATTGAAACCTCGTTGTTTCCTGTCACTAGGCAATTTTCCCTGTAATCATCTGTACTTGTCAGCCCTACTTTCGCTACCTCAAAGTAAGTTTCTTGGATCAGCAGATAGTGGACATAGATTTCTTTAAACCTAAGTACATACAATCCCGAGAATCCAATCCTAAAGACACTTCATCCCATTTCTTCTTGTAGTTCAATCTTTCATATCCACCAAAGCATTTAACCAATTTGTAAAGATCGAAGAGGCAAATTTCATACCCACCAATTGTTGAAGGCATGAGTTTAGTTACATCGCTCTCGATGTAAGTGTTGTGGAACCATTTAAGCATACTCTCGAAACATTCCCTGAAAGGTTTCTCTATGCTTCAATACAACATTGTTGTTGTTTGCAAGTTTCATGAACCTTATGAACCCTTCAAACGAATTAACAGTGAGTTGTCTTGTATCTTTGTTCCCTGAGTAAGTATCTTGATCAGAATCTATATCCAAACCAGACCACATAATGCATTCTGAATTCCCTTCATCACTATCTAATCCTTTTCCTTTTGAAGACTTGAGTGGTATCTCGACTCCCTGCTTGATTAGATTAGTATTAGCATTATCTCTTCCTTCGTTGGTTGCGGATATGATGAATTATTGAAAGTATTTTTTAAGATATGCATTCTAAACCTCGAGTACTTCCTCCATTTTCATCTCGTCATTTGCTTCTTCAAACATTCTTCTAATAATGCATGTTGTACTGCTAACCTGCACTTCAAAGCCTTGGCAAGCCAATTGTTGTAGGCTTAACACATTTATTCCTATTTTGGGTACAAATGTCACACTTGGTATTCGTTTGTTGCTTTGTCAGTTCCTATCAACACGTCTCTTATGCCATGGGTGAAAAGAAAGAAGGATTTGTGGGATTTCAAGTCTACCCCAAAACATCCATTCAATCTTACAAATAATTCCCTATTTGGAGACGTATGTTTTGAATATTTATTATTAACATACCAGATATGGTTCCAATTGCCTTTGTCAGTTACTTCCACGAGAAGATCTCCCTTTAGTCCAATCGTGTCGTAGTGTAACTGCACATAGTCAGCGTCCATCTTGACTTGATCGTTGGCCATCAGACTTTTGTCCAAAAGATCATTTGTAACTTTTTTTAAAGGACAACTCTGCCTCATATGTCCCTTTTTCTGCAAACGAAACACCTCCTTCTTGGGGTGCGATTGCTTCGAGGGTTCAAAGACAAGTTCTTCAAGCCTAAGTTATCATCCAAACGATTCTTGTAGTTTCTTCTTCATTGCCAACCCGAAGCTCTGATACCACTGTTAGGATGTGGCCTTCGAACAAGTCTCTTTTTCATATTGTTATTCTTCATGAATCGGTATGAATGGAACAAGTGTTTGGGATAGAACCTTTGTAGCAGTAAATATACAAGATTGCTTCGATAGAAACCGAATGAATATAAACACATAATTAATACTAATTGATTGAACACATGTTGATTGAAAATGTTTGATTACATAATCTTGACCTATATATACTATATGAATCGGTCCCTTTGATAAAGAGGTATACCGATTCCCATAAAGTAAACGATATGACACATCTAAAACAGTTTATACCGTGATCTTTTGGACCCAGCCCAATTACAATTTCGATACTAAAGTATCCCAAATCTTTGTTTCTATAACATTAACGGTCCAACAAATAAAAATTTTGTAGTCATATTTTACATTAAAAAATTTAAAATTATAGACAAAAATAATTTAAGATCAATCCAACCCATACCAATCATGTGTATGTGTGTGTTTATGACAGGCTATACTTAACAATGATGATTTTTTCTTGAGTATAACATTGAAGCATGATGACCCACTTTCGAATCAGAATGCTGATACTAATGGAGTTCTTATCCGCCACAAACTTGCGAGAGCGTACATACGTCATGCTAGTGAGGCAGAGTTTGATAGAAAGTAATCTGTAGCCGTTTAATCAGCTACATAAACTCAGTGTTGGGGTATGACGTGGTTTCTACAAGTCGAATGGGAAGTACAATCCACAAGATGTCATGTTACTATATGCGAAGATATATTGAACGAATATCATCTTACGCAAGAAATGTGCCCCTGAGTACGGGTAATAGTACCATGCCTCAGCTAAAACCAGAAACGGGAGTATTGCTGCGTGAGAATCTGCTTGCAGCATATGATGAAATGTTCTTTTTGAGTCATGAGTAAGATAAGGGAAGAAGTTGGTGTTTGCAATTTGAAACAAAGTATATGAATGAAGTTTAAAATATATATTAGTGGCATTCGTTTGTTATGCAGAAGCTTTCTTTCAGCTTGTAATGAACTTGTGCACCTATATAGTCAACTTAACTTGTAGCTGACCACATTTGTTGCCCGTATATATGTGTGTCAATAGTGTCATATTCAGTAGACACGTGTGTGTTTTCTGGTGAGCGTTCTTTAGCCATTTTCTTCACGTCAAAGTACAAAGTTGGCTACTTTTGGTATCTTCGTCAGTTATCAAAATGAGCACGCTTTGCAAGTCCAACACAAAGCAGAAGAAAAACTATGAGAGTTCATATGGTAGTGAACTCAATCATGTACTACTAGTCTTTATCGTGCTACTTTGTTGTTCTTATTCTTTTTGCATGTTACTTCTATGATTTAAACAAAATGAAAAATGCTAAAAACAAAGTTCTTTACAAATATGTTGTGCTGTGCAAGTTATCGTATTGATGCTTCCAGCTTCCTAAATACATAATTACTTACAAATGCTTAAAACATATACATTTTTTTAGAATCTGAGTCTTATATTAAGTCGATCACTTAAGTACTATCTAGATGTCGTGTTTAGTAATCAAAGATTCCTTATTACAGTAAACTTCTTGGAAAGTGGATTAATATACTAACTCACCGACTAAATTTACCTTTACACATCCTTAGATGAGTTCCGTTTTACTACGTATACTAATTATATAATGCAGGTATATGCGTGTCTTAGTAAAATTGGTTGTATTAAAGACCTGTTACGTCATTTCGTTGAAATATGAAATGGATGAGTTTGTGTATTTAATCACCGCTGGAATTATACAATGTAGGTGGAGCTCTGGAGGCTATATATATCTATCTTACACCCGAAGGATTTATATAACTTTTCTGTGCTTTTGCTTTGAGTACTGCACTTTGTAAGTAACAATGCTTCACTTCTTCTAATCGTAATCTTGAATATATAGAATGTTTAACGTTGTTCCCAGTTTGTATAGATTTTGTTCCTATTTACTCGAATCTATAAACTGTTTCGCTGGCATAGTTAGTTTTTCATTTAGTATTTGCAGAATTTTATAAGAATTTATAAGGAATTTTGTTGGTACTAAATAAATGCTATTAAATCTTTAACAAAATTACTTTTTTATTACATGACTGCCATTCCAAAAGCAAAGAAGATGGTGGCAATAACGAGCTTACCCGTTGACATGTTGACTATGATCATGGTCATGGTTGCAACCTCTGCTAATGGAGCCAGAGACCTTGCATGGATATCGGCAACGTAAATCACTTCTTACTGCTTTTTCCTTTATTTTTGTTTCATAATGTTACATGAATGGCTTAAACCTGTGATTTCTTTGAAAACGTTATGCAGTTGCAAGGACTTTAAGAAGGTTGCTAAACAAGTGTATGTGTTAAAGCTGATAAATTTTCGAGATTCTACATCTACTTGTACCCTTGATTACAGAAAGCATCGTCATCCAAAAGACATCCTTTTCTTATGTGCCAGATATGGAAATCAGATTGCTGAGTCCAGTTTTGGAAAAGTAACCGATTTTTAACATATTATCTATTTTTTATCTGTTTAACGGAGTGACCAATGATGATCTAATTGTGTTTCGTGAATTCTTAACAGGGTATTTTGGATGGCGATTATTGGTGTTGGCTAATGATTTTCTTAAACAGTAATCCTGTCCGTGATGAAAATGGGTCATTTATCTGTGGACCCTTATGGCACCCGAGACTTGTGAGATCATTCATCCGTCATGGAAGATGTCAACCCATTTTTAAGATATTTTTCCCTTTGCGCAAATACATAATCTCAAATTCTAGACTCAAAGAGATTCATCCATACGTTGCACCAACGGAGATTCTTAATATGTGCCAATATGAGCAAACAAGATCAGATATACTTGCGTACATTACTCAATATGCTAAATGTACAGGACGTGCCATAGAAGAGTTCATTTCGGGGTCGGATAAGCGACCACCTAGTTTGGTACCTCGTGAAAACGTGATTGCCATGTTTGATCTGCTCTTCCCCCCAACTCCCTTTTGAGTCTTTGCATGTTGCTATGTGTCCTTTTGGGACTTCAAATAAGTGATATAATTAGTAAAGTGTTATGGTAACATGTCTAATATTCATAACTCATTACATATATCGGAACTACTTAATATGCTATCATGGTATGTGTTTGGTTTCGTTTACATCATAACGTATCAAATAACGAAAAAAGTTGTTTCAAATGTTAGAAATATTGATACATGTTCGATTTAACGTTATATAAAGACAATTAATCTTCGACATGAATGCTGGAATTGGTGTTTGATCGACTTGTTTATCATGTGAAAGTCTTAAATCTTGTTAGGGGTGTTTATTGATACGGTTATCGGGTTGTTCAATTTATTCGGTTCGATTAGTTCGGCTAAAACTTGTTTTTAGGTACAACCAAAAACTGAACCCACCAAATCAAATTGGATTTAACCAAATGGAACCCTAATTTGAATTCGGTTCGGTTTTTCGGGTTGATCCAAATAACCCATATAACATTATTTATATATATTTTTTTTAATTTAATTCTATACAAAGTATATTTTTACCACAGGGCTTCACTCAAACCTACGGGATTGATTATGAAGAAACCTTTTCTCCTGTATCAGACATTAGAGCTATAAGGATTCTCATACCATAGCAGCGTTCTATGACTTTGAGATATGGTAGATGGATGTCAAAACCGCCTTCCTCAATGGACATCTTTACGAAGAGGTCTATATGGAGAAACCTAAGGGTTTTGTTGATCCTAAATATCCTAACCGTGTATGCAAGCTCAAGCATTTCATTTATGGACTTAAGCAAGCATCGAGGCAATGGAATAAACGTTTTGATGATGAGATAAAGAAATTTGGATTTTCTCAAAATCAAGATGAGCCATGTGTATATTATAAAACTAGTAGGAGTTTTGTCACTTTCCTAATTCTATATGTTGATGACATATTGCTTATGAGAAACAATATTCCAATGTTACAAGATGTAAAATCCTGGAAGATGTTTCGCCATAAAAGATTTAGGAGAAGCTGCATATATTCTTGGAATCAAGATCTATCGAGACAGATCTAAATGATTAATTGGTTTATGTCAAAGTGCTTACATTGAGAAAATCTTGAAGAGATTTTGTATGGAGAATTCCAAACGTAGAGCTATCCCAATGCAAGAGGAGCCTAAGTTGAGTAAGTCACAAGGTGCTGAGACACCTGCTGCGAAAGAGCGCATGCAAAGAGTTCCTTATGCTTCTGCTATAGGATCTATTATGTATGCTGTGAGATGTACTCGTCCTGATGTTGCGTTTGCTCAGAATGTGACAAGCTGATTTCAACATAATCCAGGTGAACTTCACTGGACTATTGTTAAGAATATTCTTAAGTATTTACGCAATACTAAGGATATGTTTCTGGTTTATGGAGGAGAGACGGAACAAGAGCTCAGGGTTTCTTGCTACACTGATGCTGGATATCTGACAGATGACTTAAAATCTCATACTGGATATGTATTTGTTCTAAATGGAAGTGTTGTTGATTGGAAAAGCACAAAGCAAAGTATCTTTGCTACATCATCTACAGAAGCTGAGTATATAGTAGCTTGTGATGCATCTAAAGAGGCTGTATGGATTCGTAAATTCATTTCTAGGTTGAACATTGTTCCCACAATTGAAGAACCCATAAATATGGAATCACTAAAGGTGCTAGACATGATCGCGCTAAAGTTCATTATCTTCGAAAGACCATTGAATTGGGTGACGCGAAGATATCAAAGGGTCACACAGATGACAACCTAGCTAATCCATTTACGAAAGCTTTAGCATATCCATAGCATTCTAAATTGACTAGAGGTATAGGTTTAATACCTTCTAGTAGTCTCATGTAAATCTGTGTGTTAATTAGTATTTGGATAATTTGGAATTATAAGACAGTTATTACTTTCTGATTAATAAAGATACGAGGTATTTTTTATTATATTCATATAATTTGTTATTCCATATTTGCATGTTTAATCCATGTAATGATTTATCATTCTAAATAGGCATAATTTCATGTATATCCTTGTAAATTTCAAAAATTACATATATATCCTTTTTACCAGTTTTTAATGCATAAAGTACAATGCTTTTAATGCATCAAAAGGATATATATGTAATTTTTGAGTTTTGCAAGGATATATATGTAAATGCCCCCTAAATATGTCCATTGTCGGTTAACAATATGGGAATATTGTTATGTAAGACAAACTTGAGTGTTGGTTATATTCTAACGAGAATTTGGATTGTTCCCGCCAAACTCATATGTATTCACTAGAGATGCATATTGGATACCCCAACTTTCAAACATTTACTTTTGGATCCTTGTCATAAGTAAAATATTGAAAATGGTTTGTTAATTGGGCAAATGACAAAAAAATTCATTGAACTTGACATCTTTTATAATTGTGTGTAGCCAACTATTTTTTTTCTTATTGTGTGTACTAAACTTTCAAAATTCGATTATTTTGTGTATTTTGTGACCATTTTACACTTAAAATTTTCAAATTTCGAAGGGTAAAATAGTCATTTTACATGGCAGAATAGTCACAAAATACACATAATGATAGAAATTTGAAAATTCAGTACATACAATAAGAAAAAAAATAGTTGGCTATACATAATCACATAAAGTGTCAAGTTCGATGCATTTTTTTGTCATTTGCCCTTGTTAATTTCATCCTTAGACTTGAGATACAAGCAAGTTCTGTTATGTGTGGATATCATTTTTTTGTAAGTATACGCAAAACGCTATCTGAATAAGGTAGTTATAAAGGTTATATTTCGGAATGATGTGAAGCAGCATCCACAAAACTTGTAGTCAATAAAGGATTTGTTACTCCACTTGATATGTGTAGAATGATACCATGGCGCATCTCCTGATTTAATCAGATACAAGATGATTCTTGATTACATTTGGTATATCTGAATTAAAATCTATAACGAGATTCTAAATGGTTAAACTATATGGAATGAGTTCGGATCCATATCCATGGTTTAACGGTATCTATAACAAATGATGATTAAAGCAAGACATTGAATGACCATGCTACTGAAAAATTTTTGCAAGTCTTATCTCAGACACTTTTAGTTAAAAAGCGAGTGAGAGCGTTGCTAGGCGTTTCCGTCGTTAGTTTTGTGTACCATTCGACACTCCAACTCCCAAGTGGGAGCTGTTGGTTTGTGGGAGTTAAAACCACACGTAAACGACTAGAAGTGTGTGAGCCTATGGGGGCACACACGTTAAACACGAGAGTACGTGTCGGACGTTTAAAACTTGAATATATTACCCGTTTATGCATGCATGGAAACCCGATCATAAAACACGACCCATAGGCTGTTTTGGCTGTCAATTTGGGTCGGTGTGGGTGTTGCCTTGGGCCTTGTATCCGATAGGGTTGAGGCGTGGTCTTTGGATCGATTACTTGGAGCTCAAGTCGAGTCCAAGTGAAACTAGGGTTTGTACCCTATAAATACAAACACACGCCCATGCCATTGCATTCATAACTCATGATCTACTATTCCTAAAACCTCAGCCAAATCAATTCACTTTCAAGACTTATAATACCCGATCGAAATCCTACTAAGATCCGATTAGGGTTTGATTGTTTTGTTGGAATTTGAAACACTTGCTTTGATTTGATCCAAGAAGGGTATTCCAATTTATTGTTACTGCTTATTCCTTGCTTTCGAATTATGGCAGTAAGCTTTGGTCTGGTTTTCTGTTCGTGGTGTTTTCTCGGACAAAGGGTGAATAGATATCGGATCCGGGTAAAGAAGCAAACTGCTTATCGGGCAGTTTAGATCTCGGGCAGAAAGTTTAAGACGTGTTCTTGGGGTTTTCTTGTTCGTGGTATTCAAGTGATTTCAAGGGGTTGATTGTTTAAACATTCTCGACTAGCTCTAATCGAACGTACTTGGTTTAAGTGTTTGTGTGTGATACTCGTAGAGGTATCTATTTTAGATACTTGGGTTTCTTTGGTTTTCTTGTTCGTTTACTAGCGTGCTGTTGTCACCAAATGTTAGTTTTTCTATTTACCTTTTATTCGTTATTGTTTATTAAATACGTGTTTACCTAATTGCAATTACTAGATCCAATTCCACTGCGTACTCGTTTGCGTTACTTGGCTAACTAGGTTAATAGAGCCCAACAATGTTTACTTTATAATGTTGGGCCGATTAAGTGTCAATTGTATCTAAATAAATTTAAACATAAATTAGCCTAGGTTTATAAAACTCGTTAAAGAATAATTAGTAAAGGAATCTTTCTTGCTTATGTTTGTCATGCATAAGCTTTCTTTGTGTTCAGAGCGCGAGAATTGTAAGTTTTTTACACGAACGTGTTTAATAGAATTCTTTTATTTGAAAGTGTTCCAATTTCGATCTGCTTATTGGCGTATTTGCTTATGTTTGATGAAATAAGCACTTTTTAATAAGCATGTGTTGATGCTTATTCTCAAGTGCTTGTAAGTCATAAGCATACGCCGCAAATATACAATAACCCTTCACCTAAGTTTTACATTGTATAATACTAATAACCTGTAGCAAGGTTTTAGATAAATTTGGGACAATTGTAAGGCCCTTTCTATTCGGTTTTCAGATTTTGTTTTCTAAACTTTTTTGTGTCTTTTGATGACAAGACATTGGGTCAAGTATGTATGGTTTTAGTAATGTGAGATTATAAAAAGAATTACAATTGTTTTCCCATATCATCACCAAATATCAAATAGGAACACATAGCAAGCAAGGGCACGCCACGCACTGTTTAACAAAATCGGATGAAAAAATATGCGAACTCATATTGTATTGATCTCAATGACTACTACTCCTATCAATTTTTTTTTTCCCTATGTTCCTTCCATGGATTTAGAAGAGATGAAAGAACTCTGCAATTTGCTTGATGTAAATTGAATATTTTTTTGGTAATTGTTAAAAATATAACACTAAGGGTAAATATATTTTCTTTAACCGAATTATTATTGCTTTAGTTTTCAGTGTCGAGTAGTCGCAGCTTTATACCAATGCTAAATTGATGTCTAATTTATATTTAGTAATCTAAGATTCCTTAAAAGCTAAATTACAGTAGTCTTATGGAAATAAACCAAATTTAACAACTAATTTTACCTTTACTAATACTGAATTGCCACGTCAATTTATACGCTTACGTGTCTTTGTGCCACTGGTGGTACCGAAGACCTGTTACGTCGACATGTGAACTTAATTAAATTTTTGCAGAACCACTACTCAGTGTGCACTATATAAATGGAGCTAGGCTAAACTGTAAAATGTTTTATCTTAGTCTTCTTTGAGAATTCCGCTTGGGATCAACTGAAAGAGAGGACAACACTAAGTAAGTTACATTTCTTCTCTTCTTTTACCCGTTGTCTTCGATAAATTGAAAGAATGTTTAGGAATTTGCTATTTCGGGCTTGAGTTCAGTTGTAAATTAGAAATCTGCTATTTCGTGCCAATTATTGTTCCTAACACCTAATTTCTCAAATATAGTAAATATTCAAATCGTAGATTGATTTTTTTTCTTAAGTATTTGCGGAATAGATATCGAAGCATGATTAGATCGCTTAGGAAGATTACTTTGGTTTATATTCCTCTACTTTCGCGTTACATATTAAATTGGGCAAAGGCTACAGAAAACTAATGTACTTATCAAAATGTACCGAAATTCCTAGTGAACTTTAAAAAGGTCCAATATGACTAGTATACATTCAAATTTAAAACAAAATGAATAACATTATAAATGATTTGACTAAAATACCCTTTTGTTCTTTGATCTTCATCTTTCTCACCTTCAATCCCATATTCCGGCGACTTTTTCCGGCTACCAACCATCAACTCCGACTAACAAATCGTTCTTAATTATGAGAAATTGGTGCCGGAGTTGATGGTTGGTAGCCGGAAAAAGTCGCCGGAATACAGGTTTGAAGATGAGAAAGATGTAGATCGAAGAACAAAAAGGTATTTTAGTCAAATCACTTATAAAGCTATTCATTTTGTTTTAAATTTGAATGTATAGCCAGAAAAAGTCGTCGAAATCTAGGATTGAAGATGAGAAAGATGAAGATCGAAGAACAAAAGGGTATTTTAGTCAAATCACTTAAAAAGTTATTCATTTTTTATTAAATTTGAATGTATACTAGTCATACCGGACCTTTTTAAAGTTTACTAGAAATTTTGGTACATCTTGATAAGTACATTAGTTTTCTTTGACCTTTGACCTATTAAATTTCTAGGCTTTATTTCATTTGATGTTGCTTGACATAATTACCCTGTGATTGCCAAGTCTGAAAATAGAAGATGGCAACAATTTACGGGTTACATGATGAGATTTTGAGCACCATCTTGACACTACTGGTGACTTCAAGCAATGGCGCTGCGGATCTCGTGAGGTTATCTTCAACGTAAGTAGCTAGTGTTACTTGTTTCTTATATTTGTAATGTACTCATCGGATCTTATTAAGCGGACCATGTTTGGTCCAGGCCTGTGGCCAAATTGGTAAACTTAACAGAATAAAGATAAAATGAGAATGATTCAAATGGATCAAAAAAACGCCCAAAGTGTATTTAAATGCATACAAGCATGTGATTGCTATCGTTTTTAAAATCATATGTTGCATTTTTGCAGATGCAGTAGATTTCTAGGTCTTGCTAGGCAGTCATTTATCTTGAAGGTTGTAAACTTTCAGAACATTTCTATGGAAGATTACAAGAAGCACAATCATGTGAACGACCTTCTTTGCCTATGTGCCCGAGCTGGAAATCTTGCTGCTGAGTCTAGGCTCGGAAAGGTAAATATAAGAAACTGAGTCTAGGCTCGGAAAGGTTATATAAATGTTGGGTAACGGGTCAATACAGGTTGGGTCATAACTCGTTGACCCACCAGCAGTTCTTTTGAATTTAGTATATAATAATATATAGTAAATAGATTAGAAATCTATTTATTAAAATAACAATCCGATATGAGGGTACTATTCTACCATTAAGAGTTCAGGGTACTAGAGGACCCGTTTAACCAAATTTGGGGTACTAATATGCATTTTGGCCTTAAATATAATCATGTGTTTGTGTGTGTTTATGACAGGCTATACTTGACAATGATGCTTTTTTCCGGAATATAACATTGAAGCATGGTGCCCCGCTTTCTAATCAGAATGCCGATCCTAATGGAGTTCTTATCCGCCACAAACTTGTGAGAGCGTTCATACGTCATGCTAGTGATGCAGAGCTTGATACAAATTTAATGAGTTGGCGTTTACTCAGCTACATAGAGTCAGTGTTGGGACATGATGCAGTTTTTGCAAGTCGAATAAGCATTGCGATTTCTGAGATGTCCTTTTACTATATCCAAAGAAAGTTGGAACAAAATATCCTTTCAAAACTTGTGCCATTGGATACCGTTAATGTTGACAAGCCTTGGCTAAGACCAGAAACGGGAGAAATGCTACGTGAGAATCTGCTTGCAGCATATGATGAAATGTTCCGTTTGAGTCATGAGTGAATTTAAACTTTTAGTTGGTGTTTGCAATTTGAAACAAATTATATAAATGAAGTTTAAAATATTATTAATTTGGCATTTGTTTGTTATTCATAAGCTTTCATTCAGCTTGTGATGAGCTTGTTATGCTTGTGGTCCAAATACTAAAATGTATTTTCCCATATCTTCGTCGGTTATCAGAATGGGAAAGCTTTGCAAGTCCAACACTTCTAGTCTTTATCATTCTAGTTTGTTGTTCTCTTTCTTTCGATGTTACTTCTCTGATTTAAAAGAAGTGCAAATACTCTACTATTTACTTCTTATGAGGTGCATAAAAAAAGTGTTTTGTTATCTAAGGCGCATTAAACTCTTGAGATCTTCGCAAGTGTATGTAGGAAACAATGTGTCATTGTGAGTAAGTTTTCGTGAGAAAGTGTCTGAAACATATGACGAAATGTTCTATTAATGAAATATTAAGTACTTTTTTTACCATATGTTTTTAACTCCTAAACTTTCTTTCTGTTTAGAGGACGAGAATTATATGTTTATAAGAAGGTGTTTGGTATTGCATATTATAAGGATTATTGGCTCACGGTGTGTGTATAACATAAAAAATTAACATTTTTGAAAGTGTTCTTATTCCTATCTGCTTATTGGTGTATTTCTGTATGTTTAGGTGAAATAAGAACTTCTTAATATAAACCAAAAATATGCAATCCTTACCCAAGTCTTAGATTCTGAGTTAGTAAAAACTTGCAGTGTAGTTTCATATAAATTTGCGACAATTTTAAGGCTTATCTTATTTCAAGTTTAGTTTTTGTTATCTAAATTAACTTGTTTGTGTCTTTGTGACAACACATTGGGTCAAGTATGTGGTGTTTTAGTAATGAGAGATTTAAAAACGAATTACATGTATTTGCCCATATCTTCATCAGATATTCAAATGAGAACACTTTGCAAGCATGGTGCGCGTTATCCAGCGAAAATTGGATGAAAAAAGATGTGAACTCATATGGCACTAATCTCAATGGCTACTAGTCTTATCGTTTTAGTTTGTTATTTCTTTCTTTCTATGTTCCTTCCATTGATTTAGAAGAGATGGAACAAAAACTCTGCAATTTGCTTTGATGTAAATCGAATAATTGTCGGGTAAGTGGTGAAATATAAAACTAGTGGTAAATATTTTTTATCTAACCGAATTATTATTGCTTATATCTCACTGTCTGGTAATCCCAGCTTTATACCAATGCTAGCTAAATTGATGTAAAATTCATATGTAGTATTCTAATATTCCTTAAAAGCTAAATTACAGTAGTCTTATGGGAATAAACCAAATTTACCGGCTAAATTTACCTTTACGAATACTGAATTGCCACGTCAATTTATACGCTTACGTGTATTTGTGCCATTGGTAGTATGGAAGACATGTTATGTTGAAATGTGAATTTAATTAAAAATTTTACAGAACCAACATTCATTGTGCACTATATAAGCGGATTTAGGGTGTTGGTGATTTTAGTGTCATCGACTATTTTAGATAATTGGGATTTACTATAAGAGCACTATGTATGGTGACCCCGAGTTAAACCATATATTGTATCACGTCAGCGCCACATCAGCTTTAACATTTCAACCTTAACTCAAAAAAAAAACACCCCTTATCATAACTCAACCATAACCCAACATTTTGGGTCTCACTTTTATCATAACTCAACCAAAAAAAATCTAGTTAAGCCATAACTCAGCACAAGATGTGGTAACTTGCACCTTAACTCAGCCAAGTTAAGCCATAACTCTGCGTTACCACCATAACTTGCACCTTAACGCAACCCCTTAACTCAAGTGCACGGTGTGGTAACTTACCCCTTAACGCGATTGAGTTAAGGTATAATTCAACTTGTGAGTTACCATACCTAGTGCTCTAAGACTAATGGGATTTCATATTATGCTTGGAGAGTTAGGGAAGTGTGGAGTGCACACTCGTTTGAGCTAATATGTTTCCACCATGACAAAGACGCAGGGGTCAAGGGGCAGAGCCCCTTGCTGGTTCTTGCGGTATATTTGGTGCTCCAAATCATAGTTGTTAAGATCCCGATCCTGATCTTAAGATCTTACGATTTTACGATTCTACAAAGCGAAAACGATCCTGATCCTACGTAGGATCTTAACATGCTTAAGATCTTATAGGATCCCGATCTTGCCAATAGGATCTTAAGATCTAACACAACCCGATCTTACTTTTCTTAAATCGCAAACCAAAAAACTACAAATTTATGCATTATGCTTTTATAAAATTTGAAAAATAACATGTGATTCTTCTTAAACATTCCATATTCATAATTTAAGACAACATTTCTATTGAGCATTCATATAATTTTGGGTCTATGATATATAATAATTTATATATTTGAATAATGTTACAAAGTTTATTAAAGAATAACATTATAGTAGGATTTTAGGATCCCGATCCGATCTTATGATCACGGTCCTGCAAAGATAAAAACGATCCTAAGGGTGTGTTTGTTTTTTTTTTTAAAGTCTTACTAGCCCTCTTACTCCCTCTTACTCTTACCAGTAAGAGGAGGGCAGACGTTTTGCTTATTTGTTTTTTTCTTTTGAGTAAGACCCAGTTAGACATATAACATCTTACTCAGTAAGAGGTGGGGGGTTTGTCTTACTGCCTCTTACTCGTTTTGTAAACTTTATATTATATATTTGATTGTTTATTAACTATGTTATATTTATGATAAAAAGTATTGTTTCATATTTACATAAGTTACTTATTATCGCATTGCGTTGGTTTAATAAACAAATTGCAAAAACGAGCATTTAAAATCATTCGGACAATTATACAAAAACAAACAACATTATTTCGTTCAGATTTACACTTTCTAACCACCTCTTACCAGTAAGATGTGGTAGTCAGATTCAGACCCAAAACATCTTAATGAAACAAACACACCCTAAACTCTTACCAGTAAGAGGTGGGCAAACGTTTTACTTGTTTGTTTTTTCATCATCAGTTAGACATGGTAAGAGCTAATATGTCTAACTCGGTAAGAGGTGGCGAAAAGATCTTGCTACCTCTTATTAACACCTTTCAACTCATTAATCTTTAAAACTCTTTAACCCATTTATCTTCAAATTATGCAAAGCTATGTTTTAAATTATTTGGTATTGGTTAAGTTACTTAATTTTTGTTTTATTGTGTTAGGCTATGTTTTATTTTAAGACGATTTATGTAATAGTTTTAGGGAAAATGACGCAAATGGACCGCGCGCCCTGAGGCTTATCACTTTTCTGACCACTTTTATTTTATATTTGAAAATGGACCGAGGGCAATCGCTGTCATTGGGCAACTCAACCACATTGCGACAAGTGTCCCGTATGTGTAAGGTATTGTTTTTTTGGGCAACTAACGTTCGCTGGGCAACCGTATATTTTAAAAAAAGGGTTTTATCGTCATTTTACATTACACAAAAAAGTACACAATTGAATAGTGAAAGTACAGTGGATTTATATTCAAAATCCAATAGTCACTGACACAAAAACATCCATAGTTACCGTTTTTCTCTATTTTTGCTTCTCGCACAAAAGCATTCTTACTTACTATTTTCACAAATCAAATCGTTTTCTTCGTCAGCCCCCTCTCTTCCTTGTAACGTCAGTTATGTCACCATCTATAAAGCTACAGTGTTGATTCAACCACATTCGATTGATCAAGTTTTTTTTTAAATGTGCCCAAATATGGTACGTAAATATTCTTCTCGTTGTTTATTACATATGATTATTTCTAATTGGTTCTATGTTATAATAAATCGTTGTTGTTATTCAATTAATACCTATGTTAGATAGGTGTTAATTCTATTTTATAATCTATTGCCCTTTTTTATGTGTATCTGATTCGTAATTATGTAGAGTATGATACCTTAGATGTCGTTAGTTAAGTATGTAACATTACTTGGTTCATTAAAAAATTTAGTGGCAGTTTGTAGACTAATAAGGAGTGGTTTATATGCATTATCTATGCAATTGT
Organism: Chrysanthemum seticuspe; assembly: GCA_019973895.1. NCBI lineage: Eukaryota > Viridiplantae > Streptophyta > Magnoliopsida > Asterales > Asteraceae > Chrysanthemum > Chrysanthemum seticuspe. The sequence goes on from BPTQ01000009.1 coordinate 360,499,549, forward strand.
TTACGACATTGGTATAGATTCCTTCTATGGCCTGAATTATTTTTGGTTTTTGTTGACCCTTTTTAGGACTATGAAGCTAAGTTAATCATTACGAGTAAACTGAACTACTTTTCGTAATTATGTTGGGTAAAATACATCTGTTCCTTTTACCGCTCTTCTAGAGCTTGTTTAGAGGCTTCTTCCTGCTTTGCCCTTTTCTTTTCTTTAGCAATTTCTTTAGCATTTACTTCCATATGTAATCTTTTAGCAAATTTTTCATCAAAAGCTATCTGCTCCTCTGTACTTTCAAACACCAAAGTTGGATCTGCAATCCCTTTACCCTTTCCAATATCAATTTCAGTAACTACATCTTTCTGCACAGGTTCACCAATGTTTAGACTCTTAGCAATAGGTCTAGGTGCAGAGATAGGGTGAGATTGCTTTTGGTTGACCAATTATATGGCAATCTCATTATCAGCCTCTTTTGGTTTTGGTGTTGGTGTTAATGTTGTGGTTATAATTGTAGCAGTGGTTGCCTCTGCAGTGGAAACGTCTGAACTGGCAGTGGGTAGAATAATAGCAGCATTGGTTGCAGTAAGTGGTTACTGCAATACTAGCAGTGGATGCAGCAATACTGGCAGTGGTTGCCTGCACCCCTTCCTTCTCATTTTCTTCAACTGCAACCTTTAAATAATCAGCTATTACTGGTTCTTTACCTTCCATGTGAGCCACACTTAAAAAACACACACAAAGTCTAATAGCAACCAGTTCTGGATAGTAATCGCATCTCCGTCATATCCGTCGTCTCCGTCATCTATTTTCAAATTGAATCCGGCGTTGTTTATCTCCGGCGTTGACTCTGGTATTGACTCTGTAATTTCTTTTTTTTATTGAATCTGATTCAGTTTTTAACAACTTTTCTCCTGCGTTGACTCCGGCGTTGACTATCTCATGTGAATATGTTAGTTGAATTTCATATTTATTTTTTTCACATGTGAAGATGTTAATTCATTTATTAGATAGTGTTTGTTTGTTACTTTTGACTATCTCATTATATGTTTTTTTTATTGCATATCTATTTTTGCACATGTGAAGATGTTTATTGATTTACTTAGATACTGTTTTTACTGTTTGTTTATTATGTTGAGTATCTGATGTTTTTAGATTGCATAAATCATAGTTTATCTTTGATTATTTGAGTTTTGAAAAATTATATTTCCTAGTGAATAATATCAGTAACTAATGGAATTTTGAGTTTATTATTGTAATTAAGTTTAGTTAGAGTATATTCGCATGTGAAGAATATCGAGATTAGCTATTATTTTGATTATTTAAGTTTTGACAAATGATATCATAAAATCATAACATAAAATTTGATGCAGTAATCTAGTACCTTGTTAATTAGATAAATACTTATTACCTTACATACCAAATAAGTTCAAAATAGCACATTCTTAAACATATACAAAACACATTCATAATCCTAAAAATCATCAACATCAGCTGCAACTTCTTTGAGTATGTTGATAAGCTTTTTGGTACATTCAACCATCTCTTGATACTTAGCTTTGACAACAGCATTATGATCTTTCAAATTCTTAAAACTGGTTTTTATCTCTTCATACTTCGCTTCAGCATCAGCATTATAATCTTTGTAAATCTTAAAATTAGCTATCGCCTCTTCATGCGTTGCTTCCAAATTAGCATTATCATCTTCGATCCTCTTGAAACGCGCTTTCATATCTTCATACTCACATTCATACTCTGGAAGTTGTTCAATCATTCTCTTCCTCTTATCAATCAGCTCTTGTTTCTCTCTAAAATTTCCTTCTATTGGGAAAGTCTTTCCCGGCTCACAAGCAATTACCATTCTCTTGAAACGGTCTATCATGTCTTTAAATAAAGAATCGTGCAAATTAGTACAATTCGGAGTGCATGTACCATCTTGACACAAAGAACACGGCATTTCGTAAATGATTGTGATGATTGATAATCTAATTGATCTAAATGTTAATTGACTAAAATATCACAGTACAAGTGAAAAGGTAAATTTCACAAATGAAATGGTGTTTTTAGTTTTTGTGTAGACAGCTGTATTATTTATTGACAATTTGAATTGGTGTATAGTGTGAATAATCCAAAGTAACTGTAAGAATTGGTGTTTGCAAATGGGTTTTTTGTGGTCACTAAGAGTTAGAGAATCAGTGGCCTCTGCATTTTACTTTTTTTGTGAACTCTATCATTTGGCTATTTTGTTTTCTTGCTTTTTGGGAAATGGTTTTTGTAATTTTAAATCAATTTAATAATCTTCAACAAGCAACATCCACACATTCCTCGAGCATGAGCAATGCATCAAGTCATAAAAGACTTGATGCATTGAATACAATTAAATGGTTGAGGTAAAAAGCTTTTGCAAAACCAACTACTCCACTGCAAAAAGCTTTTGCAATAACTTTTGCATATTTAATGTTGGGTGTAAAATGAAAGTTTAATAAATACAAAAGCTTTTTGACAATAGCTTCAAACGCTTGAAGTTTTACAAGTGTTTTTGTAAAAAGTCTTCTTTAAAGTTATTGCCACAATGGAACAAGTCATTTGAATAGCTTATTAGAATATTAAAAAGTCTTTCATCAAGTTGCCATTGCGGATGCTTACCCTAGGTGACTTTCATTGAAGAATCAAAATAAAAAAATCGTTGTCCTTTTCTTCTTTTTTAGAAACAAATCCAGGTTTGTTGTACTCCCCCGTATGTACTTTGTTACCTTATTCGTTCATATATTTGAAGAGTACATGAATATAAATAACTGTCCAGCTTTATATTCTATATTCTATTATTAAATATTTATTTAATTAAAAGTTATTGAAATTGTTATTAGGGTTTATGTTTTATAGGTATGGTTACTATACCCCTTAAAGTCTAGTGGTTAATTCTAATTGGTATTAGGGTTTATGTTTTATAGGACATGGCGGAAACCAAAGAAGTCATATTTAAAGTTCACCACAACGGGGAAATTTGAATTTCAGCCACTCCGCTATGTAGGCGGTCGCCTTGCTGATGTCTGGTGTTTTAGCTCCACCAGGGGTGCATTTACCAGGGTGCTTGATCATGTTTTCAATAATATTGGAGGGAAAAAATTGGCTTTATTTTATGCTGCACCAAATAAGGCACTCGAAGATGGTTTAACATTGTTGCACACAGACAATGACGTTCGATGAATGTATGACCTTGCTGATGAGAATGGATCCATGGACGTCTACATTGTGCACAAGCTATAGGCTTTGTCACAATTTTATTTCAAAAACATGGTATGGCAGGAAGAGGACGCTGGCATGCGGTGCGGTAGTGCAACACCTTTCAAAAGAAGGAAACTAACAAAGCGTGTTTCTATCACGAAAACTGAAAGAGGGTTCGAGATCATAGAAAAAAGGGGGTAGTGCACAAGGAAATGAAAGATTGTTGCAACAAAATCACTCACACATTTCTTTTAGCCAATAACAATAAGGTTACAACCAATCATATCACAACACAACACAACACATGCCTTAGATGCATGGTTGCACCTGTTATGAATGTTTGTTGCCTTTAAAAAATAATTATGAGTTTATGCTGCCAACCATGCGATAGTTCTTCTATGGCAAACTTAGTGTTGTTAGGTTTATGCTGTTAAGTCTATCATTTATGATCATGTGGTTAAGAATTATGGTTGCCCGATCGTACAACAAGTATTGCCCAACTATGGCATTTAGTTGCCCAGATTGTAAATTGGACGTTGGACTGAGGTTCAAACGAAATTACCCAATAACATAAACTTGATTGTCAGAATTTTCGTGTCTAGATAGTAGATGATGATAACGGTTGCGTTTGCTGATTAGAATAACACAATTGGGGATAAATACGCCCAAAAATACTAACAACTGCTACAAGAGTTAAAACAATTGTTTTGAAAGTACAAATTAATTTTGATTCAATTGGGGATAAAAAAAAATAAAGAGTTACAACTACTAGCGCAAAACATAGTTTAGACCAACACACAGCATAATTCGCAACACCTAACAATCTGTTGCAATCAATTTCGAAATAAACATCAATGGTGCCCAACTCTTCTGCTGAAACTCACAACATGGTTGTGTTTTTGGAAAAACCAAAGGAGGCTACAGGGTTTGACAAATTCTCAATTATGTGCATATGTAAATACGCAACCACTGCTACATTATACGCAACCACTGCTAGTGTCGCTGAAACCACCGCTAGTGTCAACGCAAATATCAACTTTGTTACTGTTTTCCAAATCATTTATATTAAATAAAGTCCCTAAAGTCCAAAATGGTTTTTTGCGAATTAAAAGGTTGACTAGTTGCAGTTCAAATTTGAAAAGTGAAATTTAAAGCGCTGATATAATGATTTACTTCAGTTTGTCAAACGTGCATAAGCAACATTTCCAAAACCAACAACAGATGTGGAAGCTACATTTTACCAAAAAAAAGTATATACAGACATAGCAAACTTTCAGTACAAAAAAGGATAATAAACCGATAAATTCAAACTGTTTGTAATTACGGATAAGGCTTATCCAAATACCAAAAAAGGAGAGAAAATCTGCAAGTAAATATTCACGTTCCTTTCCTAGAAATTTTATGACAAATCCAGCAGGAAAAATAGATGCCCAGGGTAGGAGCCTAGGCACGTGCCTACCCACAAAACAGTAAATGAAAATTAATGATACCGCGTGCAAGAACAGTAAAATCCTCGCTATAAATACGCGAGGTAAATAAAGGGAAAGCACATAAAAAAACACAAAAACAACCATTCCTCCACCAACAAAAATAGTTCGACCAGTACATCAGGCAACAGACAAATTTTAGAAACACCAAAGAGAAGTTGAAGATGTTATTAAGAAAAAGAACACGATGGTACACAGTACAAAAAGAATACATCCGTCCGTCAACAACAACGCGTTGCCCACGCACGGTCGTTTCCAAAAAGTCCATACATAGCCTAAACCTTTACCCCCCAAAACAAAAACATAAGCGCAAAGCAGATGCTGCGAAAACTGAAACATGTTCTTAAATGACTACTAATAACAATTAGTCATTTCTAAAACGGCGAAATTGACCTATCTCCACGACCATTCAAAACATTCCTTCAACCAAAACCCGTGTCCTTTGAGGTTTGTGGAAGCCTTCCCAGACCATATGGCTTACCAAAGGTGGGAGTTTAAACCGATTAGACTCTCATTAGCCATTTGGGATGTTCAAAGTTCAGGCAGTTCCTTCTTAACCTCGCTCTTCCCAAGCGGAAGAAAGAAGTATATCATGGGTATTGGGTCGAAGGAATGATAGAATGTGCAAAGAGAGGCAAACAACACGGCTGAAAATTATGGTCTCAGTCCTCTGTTGATTGCAGCCCGGCCCCCGAAGCAAGTGTATGTCTACCAATCCTGGCAGATCGTGTTGGATAGACTGGGTTAAAGGTAAAAATGACGAGCTTGCGGGCGCCGGGATAAAATAAAGAGCAAACCACATAAAGAATTCACAAAAAAATCCCATGCTGACGTGTAGTGGATGATTGGTGTATTTTGCCTCATTCCAATTCAAACCTATCACCCGCTGACACGTCAGCGTGTGGATTTGTTTTTTGTGAATTCTTTATGTGGTTCTACCATTGCTCTAAAATAAAAGTTGCGCGGATGGAAAAGCTACCCCACTAAAAGCTCTTCTAGTGCCGCGCAGAGGGGCGGATTTACACGGGAAATCCCTTGAAAGGCCTATCGAACTTCTCAGGGAATCCCATGGAAAAATACGGCTGCCCTACGAGGAAGCAAGCCACGGGAAATCCTTCAAGAAAATGATAGCAAACAAGAAGGATTCCGCCCTCACAAGAGAAAGGCAAAATACCAACACCGTGAAAGCCAGCGGAAATTGACAATGTCAGCAAAAGACAAACCAGTGGTAGTAGAACTCGCGTACCACTGCTAATGTAGTTTTTCACTGCTAGTATGATTGTGTCGGTTTAATATGTAACATTCTAGAATTTCTTGGGTAGGATGTTTTGTATTAGATAAGTATGGTAAGTATAATTATCCTGTAGAGTACATACTGTATATTGTAAAGGACTCCTTAGCCTATAAAAGGAGGTCCTAGGCTTGAGTTTGATATAACTTTTCGTCATATTTAGAGTCGATACACTTCAAGGTTGTAATCGCTAATACTATTCAGAGTATTCGTGTATTAATAATACATCCAGGTGTTTAGTCAGAATAACTGTTCGTTACTTATTCTTCTTCTTAAGGATAAGCACTAGATTCCGCATAGTGTTTAATAGCTTGTGTTCGTTTAGTCACCTTCTATTCTATATCGTTTCGTCAGACTCAATGTACGAAACTATTTTATAGACCATAACTTATTGTAAAAACATCAACATCTTTACTTTGACGTAAGCACATAACGCTTCAGGTTATTAGATGTGTAGAGTTACATTCATTTGAGTTAATTATTTTGAGGTTTATGCGATAAACGTAAAAAAATGCTACAATGCTTTTATGCTTGATTACTTAAATTAAATATCTGTAATTATAAAATGAATTGGTTGTATACATACAACTGCTAGTTAATTTATACTACTGCTAGTTATTCTGACTACTGCTAGTAAACTGAATAGGTTGTATACATACAACTGCCAGTATTATACGCACAACTGCTAATTATTCTAACAACTGCTAGTGATAGAAGTAGAAGTTGCCCTACGTACAACAGTTAGTTGCCAAATTGATAATAGGAAACAACTGCTAGTTGCCCAGATGAAATAAAAATGGATAATGGCAACAGAGGAAATACTAAATACGTTGACATACAACGTTTCATACAGACGACAACCTACTACATATTACGATTACTACATAATTATAAGTTTAATGGTTACATATTATATAACCCCTTGATATACAGATACACCAAACTTTCTGTACACAAATTTAATTGACACAGGGTATTCAACCCATACATAAAACTACAACCACTAGAACAATTTTACAACGGCTGTGACAGAAGATCGGGGGAGTTTCAACAGCTTCCTAGCGAACTCCCAATTCTTCTTGATATTATCATAACCATCGTCCATAAAATCGCTGGCCCTGATATACATTTTCTTTAGCGACGTGGAATAAGCAAGTATAAACTTTATTATGTGTAATTCATTCTGTGATCTAGGAAAGGATTGAAAAATCACAGTCTGAATCTGCCCATGGCTGAATGTGGTTGTGTCTAAATCTAATGAATGATGTTCCAAAGGTAAAACACTAAGCGTGTGTGCAGCCTGGAAAATCAAATAGTATTGAGATACAAAAACATGCCAGCTTATGGATGTTTATTTGATACGTATGAAATAAAGTATCACACTTACTCTGGTTTCCAGCATTTTCAAGTTTGGAGATCCGCGAATCATTTGGACGATGAGTGACACGATAACAGTCTCGCCAAAATCAACTCCTTTTAGATTCAGATTAACGGGGGATACAAACGGCAAAGGAACATTCATCCTGGAATTACCATCACGCATCAACTACAACAGGTCGACTTTTGGGTTATTATCAAAGATTAAATGTCGTTAGAGTTACACATATATTTAACATTGTAAAATTAGAAGTGTAAATCTCAAAACGGTCTTACCGTGCAATAGTCAAAATCCAATGTAAGGGTCTCAAGAGATGGAAGTCTTGTCAGGTGAAAGATATTGGATGCTATGATTGTCGTGACAGCATTCGAAATATCGAATGACAAATGTAACTTCTTCAAATTCCTAAGACTTGCGAGATTCCATAGTTTCATCCCGTTTGTACTCTCAACATCCAATCTAAGAGACTCAAGTAAGGGACAACTAGCAATTAAATCCCAAACTGTACCGGTTAGAATTTGACTAAACACAATTCTAAGCTCAGTAAATTTGGAAAAGTAGTAAAAAAACACCAAACTAGGAAAATCACAACAATGAATTTCAAGATGTTTCAATTCAATACGCGCGTAAAGTTGGGTTGGCAATGTAATTGGTTATCCATACCAGTTTCTAATTGCCAGGTCCTCAATTCCTTGCAGTGCCAAAAACATAAGCCAATCACGAATCTCTTTATAATTCAAGTCTTCCATTCCCGACAACGGTTTGGGATCTACAGAGAAGACAAACTTTTTTATGGGACCCGTAAGCTGATTTAAAAGTCTAGTAACATGCCTCCCATCAAACTTATATGTTAAATAATAAAAGAAATCCTCATCAATTATGACTTCGGTGAGCAATGTCCACTTAAACCTCCAATTTGTAGATAAAATAGAGGTGCTCACCACTTCTTTTATTGGCAACCGATTCAAAATGTTACCGATCACTGTATCTGGCATGTTGCTAATATAATCTCTCATATTGGTGATAACATTAGCTCGAAACGACATGGTTTTCAAGGAAATTTTGTTGGTTTTTTGAATTCTCGACAGGAGGCTTTGGATGAGGGTTTTTGATTTGCAATTGATGGTCAGAACGAGGGTGTGTTATTATGATCATTAAATGTGGTTGTTGGGTTGGTTCATTGATTCGCACGCCCAAGATACAACTTTTCAAATTTGGTCCGTAAAATATTACGAAATTGTATATTTTAGTAAGCCATGGTAATACGGCGGACCTATTACACAATCAATGTGCTGTGACCATCACTTATTCTAAAAACGTCGACGTCTTCACTTTGACGTAAGCACATAACGGCATCATGTTATCAGATGTGTAGAGTTACATTCATTTGAGTTTATTATTTTGAGCTATATGCGACATTTCTAAGCGTAAAAAAATGCTACACTGCTTTTATGCACGATTGCTTAAATTAAATATCTCAAATTATAAAATGAATTGGTTGTAACTGCTAGTTATTTTTACTACCGCTAGTAAAACTGAATTGGTTGTATACTTACAACTGCTAGTAATTTGGTTACTACTGCTAGCTATTGTAACCACTGCTTGTGATAGAAGACATCAACGAAATGATGCCATAGTCGTTAATGCTGTTGTGTATGGCCGTGTTTGTGCTGCCCGTGTGTAGGTACTGCTGATACCATTATGGTGCCCTTGTGTAGGTGTTGCTCTTACTATTCTGGGCCTAAATAGGCACATAGTGGTTTAGTGCTGCTAGTATTAAACTTACAACTGCTAGTTAAATTGTACTAGTGTTGAATGGTAAATCTGTTATTTTCAAGTGTGCATAGTCACTAGTTGGTAGTTATTAGTTGATTGTAGAATACGAATTGTAACAACTAGAAGGACTCATTGGTTTATAAAAGTAGTCAATAGGGAAAAGAAGTTGGCCTACGTACAACAGTTAGTTGCCAAATTGTTTTTTGGAAACAACTGCTAGTTCCCCATATTAAACAAACATATATAATGGGATTACAGAACATAGGAAATAGTAAATACGTTGACATACAACGTTTCATACAGACAACCTACTACATATTACGATTACTACATAATTATAAGTTTAATGGTTACATAATATATAACCACTTGATTTATAAAATTCACCGAGTACGCAGAAAAAGCTAACCACTCCATACTTCCTTCCCATACAGACGGCGTACTAAAACCACAAAGCTTCATTCCCATTAAGCATGATCCCTAACTTATGCCGAACAAACCTGTTGAACATGAATATAATGGTGTAAGTTAAAATAAAACATTAATAGAATGGTAAGTTAAAAATAAAACATACTATAAACAGCACGGTCTGGCTGATTTAACAAAAGAAGAGATTCTTTGTATGGGGCGATGTAGAAAGATCCCGCATCTTCTAACATTCCCATGCAGACAAATAATTCAAGTTCTTTTTTGTACACAAATACCGACTGACCCAAATGATTGTCGTTGTACGCTTCCACTATTGGAGCTTGATCCTTTGTAAATCCAAGCAAACGAACCGAATATAGGGTAGGGATGGCGAATAGGCTTCTAAATGATGTTATGGAAGAACCATTCACGCCTAACAACCATCCGCAAAATAATGGAATATCTTCACCAATGATCGTCCCAGAAATCACTAAAGAGGTTCCAAGATCGAAAACATTGAATGGAACTGGGAGTTCATTTTTTAAAATCTGCGGTAGGTCTATAACTTTAAATTGGCTGGTTACCAAATCAAAAGAAATCAACATATAAATCTTGTAAATAACACCGTCCTCATTAGTTAACTTTTCACTCCCAGTCCAATAGATAAAACGACCTACAACTGCATGACTTTTACGTTTCAATTTGATAGTTTAACGAGGGGGTGGAAAATTTTCAAGGATTGTCCACCTTAACGAGTTCAAAGAAAAGACAGACACATACCAGAAACCACTTTGGAAAACAGGATAGGAGACCTTCACGTTCGTCGGGTCAAGAGTGTCCGGACGGACGGCAAAACCAAAACAAATCTTTTGACATTCGATTTGATGCGTGTAAAGCGGTACAAATACTGCAAGTGATTTTTTGATTGTCGGGTTCCAAATAACAGTCATTAGATTAGAACCATAGACCAAACACCAAAGACCATTAGAATTGCCAACTGTAATCATAGATGAAAGCATTAAATCTGTATTAAGTAGCGTAGCGATTAGTTGTTCATCCAAAGCTAACATAAAACCTTGGTCACCCATATCGAATGTTAGCATAAGTAAACACTCATCATTACGACGAACACCGTAATTAAAGATGAAGCTTCCACAATCTATACTAGCCTTCCATAACTTGCAAACACTATGTAGCTGGAGTATAAAATTAGGAGGTAGCCTACGGATGATATCTAGTTGAACATCCAGTGGAATATTGTCAGACATATTTTTTTAACAAAAGCAGAAAGATTGGGATAAAGATATAAACTCAATAGACCAAAAGAAGAAAGAAAGATTTTGTTAAACAAATTGTATTGAAGAAAGTGATTGGGAACAGAAGACATTAAAGGACGCATACCATGATGTAGTTTTGGGCAACCAAATATTATATTCTGCTATATAGCAAATATTAATAAAGTATACATAACCAATATAGAAGTGGTTTGCAAACCATAGCCGTTTTTATATATGTGCACGGGTATTTACAAAAGAAATGCCGTTGATTTAAAAAAAATTATAATAATCGACTAATATATAGCACAAGTAAAAATACATATAGTAAAAGTTGAAAGAAAAAGACTTCACAAGTGAACATTTGACAATAATTATGGGTCAAACAGACATTAAGGATCGTACCTTGAAAGACGGCTATCAATTTGTGTATTCAACCTTGTGGTTCCAGAAGTATTCAAGCATCCGTTCACGGTAAGCTAAAGCCCAATCTGCATTCGCTGGTCTAAACAACCACATCAAATCAACCCATACATCCAAGTGCTGCGGACATATAAAAAGTACGTCCAAACGGCCCTTTTAGACTGAAAATAGTAGATATAAAATTCAACAGCTACTTGAAAAGCTTAAGATAAGATATAAAAGCTTAAAGGTTAGAAGTACTTGTATGCTAGAGAAAATCAATTCAAACAATACCTTAAATATTATAGAAAAGAAGTCCTAACAAGCTATAGTTGCTCCATTTGCAAATCAATGTCTCACATTTAGAACACCATTCCTCCTAAATATATCTAGAGTATGAAAGAAGATATAATAATTTAGATACAATAATCAATACCGAGCCTGAATCTAGAGTATAAAAGAAGATATAATAATTTAGATACAATAATCAATACCGAGCCCGATTCACATGTTTTGTAGCAGAACATAATTGCATCAAATTAAGAAATTTACAAAACCTGAATTTCGGTTTAGGGATGATAACCCTAATTTTGACTTTCATCAAGGGAACAACCACAAATGCAAATTTAACTAAAATTACAGATTAAATCAAAGATAAAACATATTAAGTAGATAATAATAAAATATTGTGTTTGGATACGAGCAATTTTGAGAGGATTCCTTTTTTGATACTTAAGTAGATAACAACAAAAGATTTCTTTAGGTGATTTGAATTACATGTAATAAGAACAGGTCACTGCAGAAGAAGGTTCAGTTGTGTGGTGGTGCCGCCGGATGGTGGTGGCGTGTGTGGAGGTGCGGCCGGATGGTGGTGGCATCGGGTTGTTGGGTGGTTGTGGTGGTGTTAGTTGTGATGGTTTATGTGGAGAACAAGAGGTGTGGGACTGTGTGAAGCTGTGTTTTGTGTGGGCGTTTGAATTTTTTTTTTTAATGTAAAATGACAAAACTATTCTCGTGTACAAATACAAGTTGCCCAAAAAACATAAAGATGCCCAAATAACAATACAAGTTGCCCAAAAAACAATACGTTACAATACATGACATATACCTTCAAAATACGTACTTGTGTCATAAGTTGTCGGATACATGGCAGCCCCTGGTTGGGTCCAAGAAAATCGGTGGGCAACCGGTCTATTTTCAAATTAAAAAAGGCGTGGTCCGGAAACTGAAAAGCCTCAGGGCGCCTGGTCTATTTGACTAATTTTCCCTTTTAATTGTTTGTTTGCTTGTTTTTAATTTATTTGGTTTGTGTCATATATATGTTTCATCTTTATTGTTTAATTTCCATGTTTCGAATAAACATGTGAAAATGCTTTATTTTGTTTTTAACCTTGTATTAATCACATATAAAGGTATTTTATAAAAAGATAAGTGTAAGGAAGTTTATATTTGTTTAATAGAACGAATGAACATGAAAATCTACAATAAATGATGAACATATATTTTAAGGAAATTACAGGTTTTAAAATATAGATTTTTCCAGAAAACAAAACGTATAATTCTGTCAGGTCATTCCTGACGGCATCAGGATTAACACATGACGACGATAGGCTCTGTAGCAACAGTTTTCCAGATTTTTTTTTCTGTCAAAATTTAATTTTTGAAAATTTCCAGAAGTTTTGAAATTCCAGGATCCTGTATGTTTAGGAATTTGTTGTTTCGGGCTTGAGTTCAGATGTAAATTAGGAATTTGCTATTTCGTGCTGATTATTGTTCCTACCCCTAATTTCTCAAATCTAGTAAATTTATAAGACGTTGATTGATTTTTTTCCTATGTCTTTGAACAATAGATATCAAAGCATGATTAGATCTCTTCGGAAGATTACTTTGGTTTATATTTCTACTATTTCGTTACATATCAAATTTCTAAGTTTTATTTCATTTTCCTACACATGGACCATATAGCATTGTGTAATACTGAATTTTTTTCTTTTTTAGCATTTTTTATCGTCGCAAGAATAAAATAAAAAGTTGTTTGTGTAATGGATACACTGGTCGAAAATCCTGAATCTTACTACACTGCTAATTTTATCATCTCAATTTGATTTTTTTTTTTTTTTTTTTTTTTGGGCATATTTACAGTGTGGTTACTCTGAAATAGAAGATGACAACAATTTACGACTTACATGATGAGATATTCAGCGTCATCTTGATACTATTAGCGACGCAATGGGGTTGCTGACCTTGTAAGGTTATCTTAAACGTAAGTAGCTAGCTTTACTTGTTTCTTACATATGTCTTAATAATGTTTGTTTGATTTTATTATAAACATGAGAGACTATAGTTTTAAAATCATATGTTGCTTTTATGCAGATGCAGAAGGTTTCTCAGTCTTGCTAGACAGTCATTTGTCTTGAAGGTTGTGAACTTTGAGAAAATTTCTATTGAAGATTACGAAGAGCACCATCATGTTAACGGCCTTCTTGGCCTATGTACCCGTGCTGGAAATATTGGGTAAAGCATTTACATACATCAATAATTTATTTAACCACACTATAGGTTGAAAAAGTAAGGTGATAGCATAGGCGTATAAGAGGTGTTGTTTATTTTCTTTCTAGGCACGTCTTGGTGAGTTTTATCGTTAGAGGAGGTGCTTTAGGTGTTATATTTTTAGGCTTGATGTTTTTGTACGGATTTCCTTATTTCTATTGTATTTTCTAGCTTCTTGTTAGATGAAAATTTAGCCGTTCAAAAAAAAAACTATAGGTTGAAAATGTCAATAAATATATTAAAAAAAAACTATTTATTCCCCGATGTTTTTTGATAAAAAAAAAATAATAATAATAATATAGGAGGTCGTAAATACTTCGGTGTGCTATGGTTTAAATCTGTTCCATTTTTAACTATATTTTTTACCCCTTTGACGCGTAAAAAATTGAGAAACACGTTACGGATTTTGATAAGAATGGTGATCCCTTTGGAATCGTGTATCATAGAATTTGAAATCGTAGATAAATAGGTCAATTCAGACTATCTGTTATCTCTAAGGGGTTAAACCGATAACATAAATGAGTCGAAAGTTGCCAAAAGTGTATCATAAATCCTTTCGAGTCATTGCATTCACAAACATAGCCAAGTGCTTATGATAATAATGTTAGGATGTGGCCTTCGAACAAGTCTCTTTCTCAGATTGTTATTCTTCTTGAATTGGTATGAATGGAACAAGGGTTTGGGACACAACCTTTGTAACAGTAAATACACAAGATTGCTTCAATAGAAACCGAATGAATATAAACACATAATTAATACTAATTGATTGAACATATATTGATTGAATGAATGTTTTGACTACAGAATCTTGACCTATATATACTAGATGAATCGGTCCCTTTGATAAAGAGGTATACCGATTCCCATAAAGTAAACGACATGACACATCTAAAACGGTTTATACCGTTATCTTTTGGACCGAGCCCAATTACAATTTCGGTGTATACTATATACCATACATAATACATAATACATATATATACTAAAGTATCCCTAATCTTTGCTTCTATAACATTAACGGTCCAACATTCACCCCCTAATGTTATAGACGGCAATCGAGTCTTCTTCTTTACTTCTCTTCATTAGATGAAGTTCGAGTCTTTCCTTTCATGCTTGATGCTCGTTCTAGTTCCGAATCGTGACTTGTACCCTCTATATCCACTTCATTGACTTGCTCAGACATCATTGAAACCTCGTTGTTTCCTGTCACTAGGCAATTTTCCCTGATATAATCATCTGTACTTGTCAGCCCTACTTTCGCTACCTCAAAGTAAGTTTCTTGGATCAGCAGATAGTGGACATAGATTTCTTTAAACCTAAGTACATACAATCCCGAGAATCCAATCCTAAAGACACTTCATCCCATTTCTTCTTGTAGTTCAATCTTTCATATCCACCAAAGCATTTAACCAATTTGTAAAGATCGAAGAGGCAAATTTCATACCCACCAATTGTTGAAGGCATGAGTTTAGTTACATCGCTCTCGATGTAAGTGTTGTGGAACCATTTAAGCATACTCTCGAAACATTCCCTGAAAGGTTTCTCTATGCTTCAATACAACATTGTTGTTGTTTGCAAGTTTCATGAACCTTATGAACCCTTCAAACGAATTAACAGTGAGTTGTCTTGTATCTTTGTTCCCTGAGTAAGTATCTTGATCAGAATCTATATCCAAACCAGACCACATAATGCATTCTGAATTCCCTTCATCACTATCTAATCCTTTTCCTTTTGAAGACTTGAGTGGTATCTCGACTCCCTGCTTGATTAGATTAGTATTAGCATTATCTCTTCCTTCGTTGGTTGCGGATATGATGAATTCTTGAAAGTATTTTTTAAGATATGCATTCTAAACCTCGAGTACTTCCTCCATTTTCATCTCGTCATTTGCTTCTTCAAACATTCTTCTAATAATGCATGTTGTACTGCTAACCTGCACTTCAAAGCCTTGGCAAGCCAATTGTTGTAGGCTTAACACATTTATTCCTATTTTGGGTACAAATGTCACACTTGGTATTCGTTTGTTGCTTTGTCAGTTCCTATCAACACGTCTCTTATGCCATGGGTGAAAAGAAAGAAGGATTTGTGGGATTTCAAGTCTACCCCAAAACATCCATTCAATCTTACAAATAATTCCCTATTTGGAGACGTATGTTTTGAATATTTATTATTAACATACCAGATATGGTTCCAATTGCCTTTGTCAGTTACTTCCACGAGAAGATCTCCCTTTAGTCCAATCGTGTCGTAGTGTAACTGCACATAGTCAGCGTCCATCTTGACTTGATCGTTGGCCATCAGACTTTTGTCCAAAAGATCATTTGTAACTTTTTTTAAAGGACAACTCTGCCTCATATGTCCCTTTTTCTGCAAACGAAACACCTCCTTCTTGGGGTGCGATTGCTTCGAGGGTTCAAAGACAAGTTCTTCAAGCCTAAGTTATCATCCAAACGATTCTTGTAGTTTCTTCTTCATTGCCAACCCGAAGCTCTGATACCACTGTTAGGATGTGGCCTTCGAACAAGTCTCTTTTTCATATTGTTATTCTTCATGAATCGGTATGAATGGAACAAGTGTTTGGGATAGAACCTTTGTAGCAGTAAATATACAAGATTGCTTCGATAGAAACCGAATGAATATAAACACATAATTAATACTAATTGATTGAACACATGTTGATTGAAAATGTTTGATTACATAATCTTGACCTATATATACTATATGAATCGGTCCCTTTGATAAAGAGGTATACCGATTCCCATAAAGTAAACGATATGACACATCTAAAACAGTTTATACCGTGATCTTTTGGACCCAGCCCAATTACAATTTCGATACTAAAGTATCCCAAATCTTTGTTTCTATAACATTAACGGTCCAACAAATAAAAATTTTGTAGTCATATTTTACATTAAAAAATTTAAAATTATAGACAAAAATAATTTAAGATCAATCCAACCCATACCAATCATGTGTATGTGTGTGTTTATGACAGGCTATACTTAACAATGATGATTTTTTCTTGAGTATAACATTGAAGCATGATGACCCACTTTCGAATCAGAATGCTGATACTAATGGAGTTCTTATCCGCCACAAACTTGCGAGAGCGTACATACGTCATGCTAGTGAGGCAGAGTTTGATAGAAAGTAATCTGTAGCCGTTTAATCAGCTACATAAACTCAGTGTTGGGGTATGACGTGGTTTCTACAAGTCGAATGGGCAGTACAATCCACAAGATGTCATGTTACTATATGCGAAGATATATTGAACGAATATCATCTTACGCAAGAAATGTGCCCCTGAGTACGGGTAATAGTACCATGCCTCAGCTAAAACCAGAAACGGGAGTATTGCTGCGTGAGAATCTGCTTGCAGCATATGATGAAATGTTCTTTTTGAGTCATGAGTAAGATAAGGGAAGAAGTTGGTGTTTGCAATTTGAAACAAAGTATATGAATGAAGTTTAAAATATATATTAGTGGCATTCGTTTGTTATGCAGAAGCTTTCTTTCAGCTTGTAATGAACTTGTGCACCTATATAGTCAACTTAACTTGTAGCTGACCACATTTGTTGCCCGTATATATGTGTGTCAATAGTGTCATATTCAGTAGACACGTGTGTGTTTTCTGGTGAGCGTTCTTTAGCCATTTTCTTCACGTCAAAGTACAAAGTTGGCTACTTTTGGTATCTTCGTCAGTTATCAAAATGAGCACGCTTTGCAAGTCCAACACAAAGCAGAAGAAAAACTATGAGAGTTCATATGGTAGTGAACTCAATCATGTACTACTAGTCTTTATCGTGCTACTTTGTTGTTCTTATTCTTTTTGCATGTTACTTCTATGATTTAAACAAAATGAAAAATGCTAAAAACAAAGTTCTTTACAAATATGTTGTGCTGTGCAAGTTATCGTATTGATGCTTCCAGCTCCTAAATACATAATTACTTACAAATGCTTAAAACATATACATTTTTTTAGAATCTGAGTCTTATATTAAGTCGATCACTTAAGTACTATCTAGATGTCGTGTTTAGTAATCAAAGATTCCTTATTACAGTAAACTTCTTGGAAAGTGGATTAATATACTAACTCACCGACTAAATTTACCTTTACACATCCTTAGATGAGTTCCGTTTTACTACGTATACTAATTATATAATGCAGGTATATGCGTGTCTTAGTAAAATTGGTTGTATTAAAGACCTGTTACGTCATTTCGTTGAAATATGAAATGGATGAGTTTGTGTATTTAATCACCGCTGGAATTATACAATGTAGGTGGAGCTCTGGAGGCTATATATATCTATCTTACACCCGAAGGATTTATATAACTTTTCTGTGCTTTTGCTTTGAGTACTGCACTTTGTAAGTAACAATGCTTCACTTCTTCTAATCGTAATCTTGAATATATAGAATGTTTAACGTTGTTCCCAGTTTGTATAGATTTTGTTCCTATTTACTCGAATCTATAAACTGTTTCGCTGGCATAGTTAGTTTTTCATTTAGTATTTGCAGAATTTTATAAGAATTTATAAGGAATTTTGTTGGTACTAAATAAATGCTATTAAATCTTTAACAAAATTACTTTTTTATTACATGACTGCCATTCCAAAAGCAAAGAAGATGGTGGCAATAACGAGCTTACCCGTTGACATGTTGACTATGATCATGGTCATGGTTGCAACCTCTGCTAATGGAGCCAGAGACCTTGCATGGATATCGGCAACGTAAATCACTTCTTACTGCTTTTTCCTTTATTTTTGTTTCATAATGTTACATGAATGGCTTAAACCTGTGATTTCTTTGAAAACGTTATGCAGTTGCAAGGACTTTAAGAAGGTTGCTAAACAAGTGTATGTGTTAAAGCTGATAAATTTTCGAGATTCTACATCTACTTGTACCCTTGATTACAGAAAGCATCGTCATCCAAAAGACATCCTTTTCTTATGTGCCAGATATGGAAATCAGATTGCTGAGTCCAGTTTTGGAAAAGTAACCGATTTTTAACATATTATCTATTTTTTATCTGTTTAACGGAGTGACCAATGATGATCTAATTGTGTTTCGTGAATTCTTAACAGGGTATTTTGGATGGCGATTATTGGTGTTGGCTAATGATTTTCTTAAACAGTAATCCTGTCCGTGATGAAAATGGGTCATTTATCTGTGGACCCTTATGGCACCCGAGACTTGTGAGATCATTCATCCGTCATGGAAGATGTCAACCCATTTTTAAGATATTTTTCCCTTTGCGCAAATACATAATCTCAAATTCTAGACTCAAAGAGATTCATCCATACGTTGCACCAACGGAGATTCTTAATATGTGCCAATATGAGCAAACAAGATCAGATATACTTGCGTACATTACTCAATATGCTAAATGTACAGGACGTGCCATAGAAGAGTTCATTTCGGGGTCGGATAAGCGACCACCTAGTTTGGTACCTCGTGAAAACGTGATTGCCATGTTTGATCTGCTCTTCCCCCCAACTCCCTTTTGAGTCTTTGCATGTTGCTATGTGTCCTTTTGGGACTTCAAATAAGTGATATAATTAGTAAAGTGTTATGGTAACATGTCTAATATTCATAACTCATTACATATATCGGAACTACTTAATATGCTATCATGGTATGTGTTTGGTTTCGTTTACATCATAACGTATCAAATAACGAAAAAAGTTGTTTCAAATGTTAGAAATATTGATACATGTTCGATTTAACGTTATATAAAGACAATTAATCTTCGACATGAATGCTGGAATTGGTGTTTGATCGACTTGTTTATCATGTGAAAGTCTTAAATCTTGTTAGGGGTGTTTATTGATACGGTTATCGGGTTGTTCAATTTATTCGGTTCGATTAGTTCGGCTAAAACTTGTTTTTAGGTACAACCAAAAACTGAACCCACCAAATCAAATTGGATTTAACCAAATGGAACCCTAATTTGAATTCGGTTCGGTTTTTCGGGTTGATCCAAATAACCCATATAACATTATTTATATATATTTTTTTTAATTTAATTCTATACAAAGTATATTTTTACCACAGGGCTTCACTCAAACCTACGGGATTGATTATGAAGAAACCTTTTCTCCTGTATCAGACATTAGAGCTATAAGGATTCTCATACCATAGCAGCGTTCTATGACTTTGAGATATGGTAGATGGATGTCAAAACCGCCTTCCTCAATGGACATCTTTACGAAGAGGTCTATATGGAGAAACCTAAGGGTTTTGTTGATCCTAAATATCCTAACCGTGTATGCAAGCTCAAGCATTTCATTTATGGACTTAAGCAAGCATCGAGGCAATGGAATAAACGTTTTGATGATGAGATAAAGAAATTTGGATTTTCTCAAAATCAAGATGAGCCATGTGTATATTATAAAACTAGTAGGAGTTTTGTCACTTTCCTAATTCTATATGTTGATGACATATTGCTTATGAGAAACAATATTCCAATGTTACAAGATGTAAAATCCTGGAAGATGTTTCGCCATAAAAGATTTAGGAGAAGCTGCATATATTCTTGGAATCAAGATCTATCGAGACAGATCTAAATGATTAATTGGTTTATGTCAAAGTGCTTACATTGAGAAAATCTTGAAGAGATTTTGTATGGAGAATTCCAAACGTAGAGCTATCCCAATGCAAGAGGAGCCTAAGTTGAGTAAGTCACAAGGTGCTGAGACACCTGCTGCGAAAGAGCGCATGCAAAGAGTTCCTTATGCTTCTGCTATAGGATCTATTATGTATGCTGTGAGATGTACTCGTCCTGATGTTGCGTTTGCTCAGAATGTGACAAGCTGATTTCAACATAATCCAGGTGAACTTCACTGGACTATTGTTAAGAATATTCTTAAGTATTTACGCAATACTAAGGATATGTTTCTGGTTTATGGAGGAGAGACGGAACAAGAGCTCAGGGTTTCTTGCTACACTGATGCTGGATATCTGACAGATGACTTAAAATCTCATACTGGATATGTATTTGTTCTAAATGGAAGTGTTGTTGATTGGAAAAGCACAAAGCAAAGTATCTTTGCTACATCATCTACAGAAGCTGAGTATATAGTAGCTTGTGATGCATCTAAAGAGGCTGTATGGATTCGTAAATTCATTTCTAGGTTGAACATTGTTCCCACAATTGAAGAACCCATAAATATGGAATCACTAAAGGTGCTAGACATGATCGCGCTAAAGTTCATTATCTTCGAAAGACCATTGAATTGGGTGACGCGAAGATATCAAAGGGTCACACAGATGACAACCTAGCTAATCCATTTACGAAAGCTTTAGCATATCCATAGCATTCTAAATTGACTAGAGGTATAGGTTTAATACCTTCTAGTAGTCTCATGTAAATCTGTGTGTTAATTAGTATTTGGATAATTTGGAATTATAAGACAGTTATTACTTTCTGATTAATAAAGATACGAGGTATTTTTTATTATATTCATATAATTTGTTATTCCATATTTGCATGTTTAATCCATGTAATGATTTATCATTCTAAATATGTCCATTGTCGGTTAACAATATGGGAATATTGTTATGTAAGACAAACTTGAGTGTTGGTTATATTCTAACGAGAATTTGGATTGTTCCCGCCAAACTCATATGTATTCACTAGAGATGCATATTGGATACCCCAACTTTCAAACATTTACTTTTGGATCCTTGTCATAAGTAAAATATTGAAAATGGTTTGTTAATTGGGCAAATGACAAAAAAATTCATTGAACTTGACATCTTTTATAATTGTGTGTAGCCAACTATTTTTTTTCTTATTGTGTGTACTAAACTTTCAAAATTCGATTATTTTGTGTATTTTGTGACCATTTTACACTTAAAATTTTCAAATTTCGAAGGGTAAAATAGTCATTTTACATGGCAGAATAGTCACAAAATACACATAATGATAGAAATTTGAAAATTCAGTACATACAATAAGAAAAAAAATAGTTGGCTATACATAATCACATAAAGTGTCAAGTTCGATGCATTTTTTTGTCATTTGCCCTTGTTAATTTCATCCTTAGACTTGAGATACAAGCAAGTTCTGTTATGTGTGGATATCATTTTTTTGTAAGTATACGCAAAACGCTATCTGAATAAGGTAGTTATAAAGGTTATATTTCGGAATGATGTGAAGCAGCATCCACAAAACTTGTAGTCAATAAAGGATTTGTTACTCCACTTGATATGTGTAGAATGATACCATGGCGCATCTCCTGATTTAATCAGATACAAGATGATTCTTGATTACATTTGGTATATCTGAATTAAAATCTATAACGAGATTCTAAATGGTTAAACTATATGGAATGAGTTCGGATCCATATCCATGGTTTAACGGTATCTATAACAAATGATGATTAAAGCAAGACATTGAATGACCATGCTACTGAAAAATTTTTGCAAGTCTTATCTCAGACACTTTTAGTTAAAAAGCGAGTGAGAGCGTTGCTAGGCGTTTCCGTCGTTAGTTTTGTGTACCATTCGACACTCCAACTCCCAAGTGGGAGCTGTTGGTTTGTGGGAGTTAAAACCACACGTAAACGACTAGAAGTGTGTGAGCCTATGGGGGCACACACGTTAAACACGAGAGTACGTGTCGGACGTTTAAAACTTGAATATATTACCCGTTTATGCATGCATGGAAACCCGATCATAAAACACGACCCATAGGCTGTTTTGGCTGTCAATTTGGGTCGGTGTGGGTGTTGCCTTGGGCCTTGTATCCGATAGGGTTGAGGCGTGGTCTTTGGATCGATTACTTGGAGCTCAAGTCGAGTCCAAGTGAAACTAGGGTTTGTACCCTATAAATACAAACACACGCCCATGCCATTGCATTCATAACTCATGATCTACTATTCCTAAAACCTCAGCCAAATCAATTCACTTTCAAGACTTATAATACCCGATCGAAATCCTACTAAGATCCGATTAGGGTTTGATTGTTTTGTTGGAATTTGAAACACTTGCTTTGATTTGATCCAAGAAGGGTATTCCAATTTATTGTTACTGCTTATTCCTTGCTTTCGAATTATGGCAGTAAGCTTTGGTCTGGTTTTCTGTTCGTGGTGTTTTCTCGGACAAAGGGTGAATAGATATCGGATCCGGGTAAAGAAGCAAACTGCTTATCGGGCAGTTTAGATCTCGGGCAGAAAGTTTAAGACGTGTTCTTGGGGTTTTCTTGTTCGTGGTATTCAAGTGATTTCAAGGGGTTGATTGTTTAAACATTCTCGACTAGCTCTAATCGAACGTACTTGGTTTAAGTGTTTGTGTGTGATACTCGTAGAGGTATCTATTTTAGATACTTGGGTTTCTTTGGTTTTCTTGTTCGTTTACTAGCGTGTTGTTGTCACCAAATGTTAGTTTTTCTATTTACCTTTTATTCGTTATTGTTTATTAAATACGTGTTTACCTAATTGCAATTACTAGATCCAATTCCACTGCGTACTCGTTTGCGTTACTTGGCTAACTAGGTTAATAGAGCCCAACAATGTTTACTTTATAATGTTGGGCCGATTAAGTGTCAATTGTATCTAAATAAATTTAAACATAAATTAGCCTAGGTTTATAAAACTCGTTAAAGAATAATTAGTAAAGGAATCTTTCTTGCTTATGTTTGTCATGCATAAGCTTTCTTTGTGTTCAGAGCGCGAGAATTGTAAGTTTTTTACACGAACGTGTTTAATAGAATTCTTTTATTTGAAAGTGTTCCAATTTCGATCTGCTTATTGGCGTATTTGCTTATGTTTGATGAAATAAGCACTTTTTAATAAGCATGTGTTGATGCTTATTCTCAAGTGCTTGTAAGTCATAAGCATACGCCGCAAATATACAATAACCCTTCACCTAAGTTTTACATTGTATAATACTAATAACCTGTAGCAAGGTTTTAGATAAATTTGGGACAATTGTAAGGCCCTTTCTATTCGGTTTTCAGATTTTGTTTTCTAAACTTTTTTGTGTCTTTTGATGACAAGACATTGGGTCAAGTATGTATGGTTTTAGTAATGTGAGATTATAAAAAGAATTACAATTGTTTTCCCATATCATCACCAAATATCAAATAGGAACACATAGCAAGCAAGGGCACGCCACGCACTGTTTAACAAAATCGGATGAAAAAATATGCGAACTCATATTGTATTGATCTCAATGACTACTACTCCTATCAATTTTTTTTTTTCCCTATGTTCCTTCCATGGATTTAGAAGAGATGAAAGAACTCTGCAATTTGCTTGATGTAAATTGAATATTTTTTTGGTAATTGTTAAAAATATAACACTAAGGGTAAATATATTTTCTTTAACCGAATTATTATTGCTTTAGTTTTCAGTGTCGAGTAGTCGCAGCTTTATACCAATGCTAAATTGATGTCTAATTTATATTTAGTAATCTAAGATTCCTTAAAAGCTAAATTACAGTAGTCTTATGGAAATAAACCAAATTTAACAACTAATTTTACCTTTACTAATACTGAATTGCCACGTCAATTTATACGCTTACGTGTCTTTGTGCCACTGGTGGTACCGAAGACCTGTTACGTCGACATGTGAACTTAATTAAATTTTTGCAGAACCACTACTCAGTGTGCACTATATAAATGGAGCTAGGCTAAACTGTAAAATGTTTTATCTTAGTCTTCTTTGAGAATTCCGCTTGGGATCAACTGAAAGAGAGGACAACACTAAGTAAGTTACATTTCTTCTCTTCTTTTACCCGTTGTCTTCGATAAATTGAAAGAATGTTTAGGAATTTGCTATTTCGGGCTTGAGTTCAGTTGTAAATTAGAAATCTGCTATTTCGTGCCAATTATTGTTCCTAACACCTAATTTCTCAAATATAGTAAATATTCAAATCGTAGATTGATTTTTTTTCTTAAGTATTTGCGGAATAGATATCGAAGCATGATTAGATCGCTTAGGAAGATTACTTTGGTTTATATTCCTCTACTTTCGCGTTACATATTAAATTGGGCAAAGGCTACAGAAAACTAATGTACTTATCAAAATGTACCGAAATTCCTAGTGAACTTTAAAAAGGTCCAATATGACTAGTATACATTCAAATTTAAAACAAAATGAATAACATTATAAATGATTTGACTAAAATACCCTTTTGTTCTTTGATCTTCATCTTTCTCACCTTCAATCCCATATTCCGGCGACTTTTTCCGGCTACCAACCATCAACTCCGACTAACAAATCGTTCTTAATTATGAGAAATTGGTGCCGGAGTTGATGGTTGGTAGCCGGAAAAAGTCGCCGGAATACAGGTTTGAAGATGAGAAAGATGTAGATCGAAGAACAAAAAGGTATTTTAGTCAAATCACTTATAAAGCTATTCATTTTGTTTTAAATTTGAATGTATAGCCAGAAAAAGTCGTCGAAATCTAGGATTGAAGATGAGAAAGATGAAGATCGAAGAACAAAAGGGTATTTTAGTCAAATCACTTAAAAAGTTATTCATTTTTTATTAAATTTGAATGTATACTAGTCATACCGGACCTTTTTAAAGTTTACTAGAAATTTTGGTACATCTTGATAAGTACATTAGTTTTCTTTGACCTTTGACCTATTAAATTTCTAGGCTTTATTTCATTTGATGTTGCTTGACATAATTACCCTGTGATTGCCAAGTCTGAAAATAGAAGATGGCAACAATTTACGGGTTACATGATGAGATTTTGAGCACCATCTTGACACTACTGGTGACTTCAAGCAATGGCGCTGCGGATCTCGTGAGGTTATCTTCAACGTAAGTAGCTAGTGTTACTTGTTTCTTATATTTGTAATGTACTCATCGGATCTTATTAAGCGGACCATGTTTGGTCCAGGCCTGTGGCCAAATTGGTAAACTTAACAGAATAAAGATAAAATGAGAATGATTCAAATGGATCAAAAAAACGCCCAAAGTGTATTTAAATGCATACAAGCATGCGATTGCTATCGTTTTTAAAATCATATGTTGCATTTTTGCAGATGCAGTAGATTTCTAGGTCTTGCTAGGCAGTCATTTATCTTGAAGGTTGTAAACTTTCAGAACATTTCTATGGAAGATTACAAGAAGCACATCATGTGAACGACCTTCTTTGCCTATGTGCCCGAGCTGGAAATCTTGCTGCTGAGTCTAGGCTCGGAAAGGTAAATATAAGAAACTGAGTCTAGGCTCGGAAAGGTTATATAAATGTTGGGTAACGGGTCAATACAGGTTGGGTCATAACTCGTTGACCCACCAGCAGTTCTTTTGAATTTAGTATATAATAATATATAGTAAATAGATTAGAAATCTATTTATTAAAATAACAATCCGATATGAGGGTACTATTCTACCATTAAGAGTTCAGGGTACTAGAGGACCCGTTTAACCAAATTTGGGGTACTAATATGCATTTTGGCCTTAAATATAATCATGTGTTTGTGTGTGTTTATGACAGGCTATACTTGACAATGATGCTTTTTTCCGGAATATAACATTGAAGCATGGTGCCCCGCTTTCTAATCAGAATGCCGATCCTAATGGAGTTCTTATCCGCCACAAACTTGTGAGAGCGTTCATACGTCATGCTAGTGATGCAGAGCTTGATTCAAATTTAATGAGTTGGCGTTTACTCAGCTACATAGAGTCAGTGTTGGGACATGATGCAGTTTTTGCAAGTCGAATAAGCATTGCGATTTCTGAGATGTCCTTTTACTATATCCAAAGAAAGTTGGAACAAAATATCCTTTCAAAACTTGTGCCATTGGATACCGTTAATGTTGACAAGCCTTGGCTAAAACCAGAAACGGGAGAAATGCTACGTGAGAATCTGCTTGCAGCATATGATGAAATGTTCCGTTTGAGTCATGAGTGAATTTAAACTTTTAGTTGGTGTTTGCAATTTGAAACAAATTATATAAATGAAGTTTAAAATATTATTAATTTGGCATTTGTTTGTTATTCATAAGCTTTCATTCAGTTTGTGATGAGCTTGTTATGCATGTGGTCCAAATACTGAAATGTATTTTCCCATATCTTCGTCTGTTATCAGAATGGGAAAGCTTTGCAAGTCCAACACTTCTAGTCTTTATCGTTCTAGTTTGTTGTTCTCTTTCTTTCGATGTTACTTCTCTGATTTAAAAGAAGTGCAAATACTCTACTATTTACTTCTTATGAGCTGCATAAAAAAAGTGTTTTGTTATCTAAGGCGCATTAAACTCTTGAGATCTTCGCAAGTGTATGTAGGAAACAATGTGTCATTGTGAGTAAGTTTTCGTGAGAAAGTGTCTGAAACATATGACGAAATGTTCTATTAATGAAATATTAAGTACTTTTTGTACCATATGCTTTTAACTCCTAAACTTTCTTTCTGTTTAGAGGACGAGAATTATAAGTTTATAAGAAGGTGTTTGGGATTGCATATTATAAGGATTATTAGCTCACGGGGGCTTTCATATATATCCTTGAAAATTTCAGAAATTACATATATATCTTTTTGATGCATTAAAAGCATTGTATTTTATGCATAAAAAACTGGTACAAAGGATATACATGTAATTATTCATCCAGGGAAGGATATATATGAAATTATGCCAAAAAATGAACATTTTTGAAAGTGTTCTTATTCCTATCTGCTTATTGGTGTATTTTTGTATGTTTAGGTGAAATAAGAACTTCTGAATATAAACCAAAAATATGCAAT
Organism: Chrysanthemum seticuspe; assembly: GCA_019973895.1. Lineage (NCBI taxonomy): Eukaryota > Viridiplantae > Streptophyta > Magnoliopsida > Asterales > Asteraceae > Chrysanthemum > Chrysanthemum seticuspe. The sequence continues at coordinate 360,527,031 of BPTQ01000009.1, forward strand.
CCTTACCCAAGTCTTAGATTTTGAGTTACTATAAACTTGCAGTGTGGTTTCATATAAATTTGTGACAATCTTAAGGCTTTATCTAATTTCGAGTTTAGTTTTTGTTATCTAAATTAACTTGTTTGTGTCTTTGTGACAACACATTGGGTCAAGTATGTGGTGTTTCAGTAATGAGAGATATAAAGACGAATTACATGTATTTGCCCATATCTTCACCAGATATTGAAATGAGAACACTTTGCAAGCATGGTGCACACTATCCAGTGAAAATTGGATGAAAAAAGATGTGAACTCATATGGCACTAATCTCAATGGCTACTAGTCTTATCGTTTTAGTTTGTTATTTCTTTCTTTCTATGTTCCTTCCATTGATTTAGAAGAGATGGAACAAAAACTCTGTAATTTGCTTGATGTAAATCAAATAATTATCGGGTAATTGGTAAAATATAAAACTATTGGTAAATGTTTTTTCTCTAACCGAATTATTATTGCTTATATCTCATTGTCTAGTAATCACAGCTTTATACCAATGCTAGCTAAATTGATGTAAAATTCATATGTAGTATTCTAAGATTCCTTAAAAGCTAAATTACAGTAGTCTTATGGGAATAAACCAAATTTACCGGCTAAATTTACCTTTACGAATACTGAATTGCCACATCAATTTATACGCTTACGTGTCTTTGTGCCATTGGTAGTATGGAAGACATGTTATGTTGAAATGTGAATTTAATTAAAAATTTTACAGAACCAACATTCAATGTGCACTATATAAGCGGAGCTATGCTGTTGGTGATTTTAGTGTCATCTACTATTTTAGGTAATTGGGATTTACTATAAGACTAATGGGATTTCATATTATGCTCGGATACCAGTTAGGGAAGTGTGGAGTGCGCACTCGTTTGAGCTAATATGTTTCCACCACGACAAAGACGCAGGGGTCAAGGGCAGAGCCCCTTGCTGGGTCCTTGCGGTATATTTGGTGCTCCAAATTACTTACCTGTTTTTTCCCTCTTTTTTCCCAACCGATGTGACTGTTTATTAACAGTTGTGACTGTTGGTTATCAACCAACTTTAACTGCCTTAACTGTCATTTAGAATCTGTTTATAAATAGATTCATTGTCTCATTCTAACAGACGAAAAACACATACAATTTCTCTTTGTTTGTATTCTTGTGCCTAGAATATTGGATACTAATTTATCTAATCCATGAAGGTCAAACATGAAAGTCAAGTATTTAGAGTCGTTTATGTAAAGTGTAAAGTATAGGGTCCTAGTGTGTCAAAAGTAAAGTCCACAACCGAAAAGCAGTTATATTCGGTTATGGCAGTTATCCTGAAACATTGTGTCGGTTAGTAAGGTGTCGGTTAGAAAAGTATAAATACCCAAAACCAAGTCTGTATTTGTAACGATTGTATTATATCAAATAAACTTAGCATACTTTATATTCGATTGTTCATAGATAGAGATTAGACTAACAGTTGGCATCAGAGCCAAAGGATTCGAACCAGAGAGACAGAAACCGATTGATTCAGGGAATCAATCAAGAGTAGAAATAGACCGTGTGCATACCGGTCAATCAAGAAGAAAAACAGAGACCGATTGATTCAGGGAATCAATCAAGAGAAAGAGAGAGAAAGAAACGTACCCGGTTGTGCAACAACCACCACCGTGTGCCTTGAAACGAGAACAGACAAGAAACCACCGCCGGAGAAGAAGAGAAACCATACCACAGTAACCATCATTACCGGAGTAGAAAATTGAAACACCGATTAACCACCGTTTGATTAGAACCAGAGGAAGGAGCGTATTTTGAAGAAAGAGGGGGCGACCAAGGTTTGCCCTAATTGTGGGCATGTTTGGCTGAGCTTATTTATCATAAGCCGATTTGGGCTTATTTTTTATAAGCTCCGATTTTGTGGCTTATTTTGAGACTTCTCGGCTTATACTACCTCCGTCCCACATTAAGTGTCCACTATGACTTTTTTAAGTCTTTTTTCTTCAACTTTGACCGTAAATATATTTTTTTGTGTTATATAATACTTAATGAAAATTATACAAATGAAAATACATTTAAAAACTTAATCCATTCATATATCTTGCATCAAATATTATATAACACGTACAAAAATATTTAAAGTCAAAATTTAAGAAAAAAGACTTAAAAAAGTCATAGTGGACACTTAATGTGGGACGGAGGGAGTATAAGTTTATTATGATATAATAAACTTATATAAGCCGAGAAGTCTCAAAATACGCTGTAAAATTGAGGCTTATAAAAAATAAGCCCGAATTTCATTAAATTTGGGCTTATTTTTTATAAGCTCCAATTTTACGGCTTATTTTGAGACTTGTCGGCTTTTATAAGTTTATCATATCATAATAAACTTATATAAGCCGACAAGTCCCAAAATAAGCCACAAAATCGGAGCTTATAAAAAATAAGCCCAAATCGGCTTATGTTAAATAAGCTTAGCCAAACAGGGCCTGTGTGTGGAAGAAAGAAGGTAGCAGAAGCAGATTTTATTTGGGGAAGAAGAAGCGTTATATTGAAAAAAAAAAAAAAAAAAAAAAAAAAAAAAAAAAAAAAAAACGGTATTTTTTATTTGGGAACAGAAGATACTACTTACAAAAGCCCACAACTGAAAAGGCCCAAAGAAAGTAACAGGTTTTTTTTACTCCTACTTAGTTATTTTTTAGAAAAGTTAGAGAATTTGCATATTAGTATTGTAGATTGGTAGAATAGATTTCTTCCATTACAATTCGCGTTAGAAACCGTTAGAATTGTTAAAGAATTATTGTGGTTAGAAAGAAGAATTTAAGTTCGACTATTATTAGAATTATATTAGTCTTCGAAGAAAATCAAATCGAAAGATATGACGGGAGATAAAAATAAAAACAGAGTTGTTTTCACCACATCGTTACCATCATATCAATGCCCAGTTTTAAGCAACACAAATTATACATTATGGGCATTAAGAATGAAGAAGATATTAACGGCAAATGGAGTATGGGATTTAGTAGAAGGAGTAAGTACATCAAAAGAGATTGATGTAAAAAATGATAGTTCGGCGTCAGCATACCTATTTCAAGGGTTACCAGAGGATTTGCAAATGCAAGTTGCGGGATGTGAAACAGCAAAAGAAATTTGGGACTCTCTAAACTCCAGATTTATTGGAACAGAAGATGTACAACAGGCACACTCGCAACAACTTAAATCAGAATTTGAGAGACTTGTGATGAAAGAAGATGAATCAATAGATTCATTTGCTGGGAGGTTGATGAGTATTATTACAAAGGCTGCTACATGTGGATTGACGTTTGATGAACAAACAAAAGTACGAAAATTACTGAATCCAGTGCCAGATAAGTTTGTACCAGTAGTAGCAACCATTGAAATGGTTGTTGATTCTAAGAAAGCGAAATTAGAGGAGATTATTGGGAAACTTAAGACTTATGAAGAAAGGCTTAAGTTTAGGAAAGGAAGTGAGGAAGATAATAGTGAGAAGTTGTTGTTCACACGTCAAGGGAATAACAGAAATTATGAACGCAACTATGGAAATGATAGACGAGGAGGTGGTAATCAGACACGAGGAAGAGGCCAAGGAAGATTCACAAGAGATAGTAAGAATGGAGATAGTTATGATAGAAACAAGAGAAACCATGGAGATCAAAACTACCATAGGAGAGACTTTAGAGAAATAGAGTGTTATAATTGTCATGAGTTTGGACACTTTGCTACAAATTGTCCAAAACCAAACCGTAGAGAAGAAAAAGCAAACCTGATGTTCGAAGATGACGAACCAGCACTATTAATGGTTACTAGTAAAGATGAAAAAGAGATAACATCCTTAAAGGATGAAATTCAAAAGGAAAAGTTAGAAGATATGCGGTCAGAGATAGAAATTGATTTGAAGAGTAAATTAGAGTTTTGGAAGTTTGAAATGCTTCAAGAGTTAGAGATTGAAAAACAAGAGTTTGAGAAGAAAATAAGAAATAGAGAAATGGCATTTGAGAAACAAATGCAGATAGAGTTAGAGAACCTCAACAAGTTGAGAGATTGCACAAGCAAAGAGATGAAAGAGTTAAAGACATTAAGAGAATTGTTTGAGAAAGAGAACCATGAAGTTGTTTCAAATGAGAAACATCTAAAAGAAGAAAGAGTTGACAAAGGCGAATGCAAGAAGCATCAAGAGACGCAATCAAGAGTTCAAAAGGAAAGCCAGATTGAGAAAGACATTAAATTATGCAACAAGAAAGTTGAACCAGAAGATCGTGATACGAGAAACAGATTATTGGAGACGCAAGATTATGCAATGATACAAATGAAGGAAGATAGTGACAAAAGTGACAAAGATGATCGAGATGAAATTAAAGACAAGGAAGAAAGAAGTCAGACCAAAAAGAAAGTTCAAGACATATTTAGCGTTGAAGATCAAGACAAAGAAAGTGGAAACAAGCCAAAGTTCAAAGATAAAAATGATGGAGCTTGAAGATATCGAAGACATGGATTAATAAATTAGGGAGGAGTATTGGATACTAATTTATCTAATCCATGAAGGTCAAACATGAAAGTCAAGTATTTAGAGTCGTTTATGTAAAGTGTAAAGTATAGGGTCCTAGTGTGTCAAAAGTAAAGTCCACAACCGAAAAGCAGTTATATTCGGTTATGGCAGTTATCCTGAAACATTGTGTCGGTTAGTAAGGTGTCGGTTAGAAAAGTATAAATACCCAAAACCAAGTCTGTATTTGTAACGATTGTATTATATCAAATAAACTTAGCATACTTTATATTCGATTGTTTATCGATAGAGATTAGACTAACATAGAAAACTAAGTGTTCTTCTTAAATTATCCCGATAAGGATTTCGTGATACCCAAGCATCGATCTATAGGGTTGAAATACTTTATACGGAAAGTGAATATGCACGATTTAAAAAGATATCCAGGATTATCGTCACAGCCCTAACCCCACCAATTTCTAACATAGGCTAAACTGTACAAAGTTTTATCTTGAGAATTTCAATTGGATCAATTGAATGAACCAGGCAACAAAAAGAATAGTAAGTTACATTTCTTCGCTTCTTTCACACGATGTCGTCAATTAAAAGTATGTTTAGGAATTTGCTATTTCGGGCTTGAGTTCAGATGTAAATTAGGAATTTGCTATTTCATGCTGATTATTGTTCCTACCCCCTAATTTCTCAAATCTATCAAAATTTACAAGACGTTGATTGATTTTTTTCCTATGTATTTGAACAATAGATATCAAAGCATGATTAGATCTCTGAGGAAGATTACTTTGTTTTATATTCCTCTACGTTTTCGTTGCATATTAAATTTCTAGGTTTTATTTCATTTTTCTATACATGGATATATAGCTTGTGTAATATTGAGTCTTTTTTTGTGTTTTAGTCGAAAATCCAGAATCTTACCTTGGTTTTTACCTGTTTCATTCTAATTTTATCATGTCCGTTTGATTTATTTTTACTTTTGTGGGCATATTTACATTGTGGTTATCTGAAAAATAGAAAATGACAACAATTTATGACTTACATGATGAGATCTTCAGCATCAGGGACGGATCTAGCATGTAAGAGTGGGGGGCAGGCGCCCCCCATGGCTAGCCGAAAATGTTGATATTTTAGTGTAATTTTGACCTTTTTTCGAAAGTGACCCCCACCAAAAACTCAAATTGCCCCTCAGTCACATACTAAAATTCAACATTTAACTCTTTAAAGCCTTATAAATCCTTCATGTCTAAGTAAAAGTACTCGATTTATCATTACGTTTCTTGCTTTTTCTTTCGTATTTTGTTGCTATCGTAAAAAAAAATTGCCCCCCCACATCCTATTTTTCTGGGTCCGTCACTGTTCAGCATCATCTTGATACTATTGGCTGTTAGATAATAAAGGCCAGCAAACCGCTCGTTAGTTGCTAGGTTTAATGTTTTCAGTATTCCCTTGATTTCTACATGGTATCAAGAGCTAGGTCGAACATGAAGGGGGAAAAAAAGTTGTTCGAATCTATTTGATTAGCTTGGATTCGTTGCCGTCAATTGGTTATGTACGAATTTCAATTTGGAATTAGCTAGTACAAGATGCAGAAGGTTTCTTAATCTTGCTAGACAGTCATTTGTCTTGAAGGTTGTGAACTTTGAGAAAATTTCTATTGAAGATTACGAAGAGCACCATCATGTTAACGACCTTCATTGCCTATGTACCCGTGCTGGAAATATTGTTGCTGAGTCTAGGCTCGAAAAGGTTGTATTAGAAAACTGGCGACATAATTTTCTTTAAGCATTTACATACGTCAATAATCTATTTAACCTCACTATAGGTTGAAAAAGTAAGGTGATAGCATAGGCGTATAAGAGGTGTTATTTATTTTCTTTTCTAGGCACGTCTTGGTGAGTTTTATCGTTAGAGGAGGTGCTTAAGGTGCTATATTTTTAGGCTTGGTGTTTTTTTATGGATTTCCTTATTTCTATTGTATTTTCTAGCTTCTTGCTAGTTCTTTAAATGAAAATTTAGCCGTTCAAAAAAAACTATAGGTTGAAAATGTCAATAAATATATTAAAAAACTATTTATTCACTGATTTGTTTTGATACAAAAAAAAATAATAAAGGAGGTCGTAAATACTTTGGTGTGCTATGCTTTAAATCTGTCCATTTTTAACTATTTTTTACCCCTTTGACGCGTCAAAAACTTGAGAAACAGGTTACGGATTTTGACCAGAACGGTGAACCCTTTGGAATCCTGTATCATAGATGTAGCAATTACAACTCGTAGATAAATAGGTCAATTCAGACTATGTGTTATCTCTAAGGGGTCACACCGATAACATAAATGGGTCGAAAGTTGCCTATAGTAGTTGCCCAAAGTGTATCATAAATCCTTTCGAGTCATTGCATTCACAAACATAGCCCAGTGTTCATGATAATAAAATTTTTGTAGTCATATTTTACATTAAAAATTTTAAAACTATAGACAAAAATAATTTAAGATCAATCCAACCCATACCAATCATGTGTATGTGTGTGTTTATGACAAGCTATACTTAACTATGATGATTTTTTCTTGAGTATAACATTGAAGCACGATGCCCCACTTTCTACTCAGAATGCTGATACTAATGGAGTTCTTATCCGGCACAAACTTGTGAGAGCGTTCATACGACATGCTAGTGAGTCAGAGTTTGATAGAAAGTTAATGTGTAGCAGGTTTGAAAGAGTCTTTGAGATGCCTACTGAGTTGCCACCTCAGATGAGCCATGACCATCAAATACCCTTTATGCCAAACACCCCTCCAATCAATGTAAGACCATACAGACACCCCCCCCCCCCCCCCCCAAATCATAAGGATGCAATTGAGGCAATGGTGAAAGAATTTCTAGAATCAGGGGTGATTAGGCCAAGTCAAAGCCCATTTTCCTCCCCTATAGTAACAGTCAAGAAAAAAGATGGTTCATGGAGAATGTGTGTGGACTATTGGATACTAATTTATCTAATCCATGAAGGTCAAACATGAAAGTCAAAGTCAAACAAGAAAAGTCAAATATATGTATAAGTCAAACTGGCAGTTATTGTCGGTTAGGAAAAACAGTTATTTTAGATAAACCGTTTAATGAAACGGTATGTTGTTTAGTATGTGTCGTGTGGATAGTATAAGTACTCATGTAAATACATTTGTAAACCTAACGATTGTTATAAATCAAATAAACTTAGTATACCTTTTATATTCGATTGTTCATAGAAAGATTATAGACTAACAGTTGGCATCAGAGCCAAAAGGTTCAGGGAACCAGCGACAGAGTAGAAGACTAACGATTCAAGGAATCGTTCCAGAAAAAGAAAAATAGAAGACCGATTGATTCAGGGAATCAATCAAAATGAGAGAATGATAACGCTACACGCGTCGTTCGGGGTCAAAGGAACTTCCTTTTCTTCGAGCAAGTTTTATAACACCCTAGGCAGTGAACCTAATCGTTGTAGTGTAGTATTAGGGTAAGCCACTGGTATTGATATCGTTCTCTAGAGGAATAGTATCGTTAGGCTGAAGTGTATGTCGATTTAAGTCTAAAGGTGAGGGATGATTATTTTTGTATTTTTTATAATTTATGAATCTCGGTTTTGAGGGGGGTGGAATTAGTTGCTAGTCAACTATCCCAAAAGGTACTAACTAAATTAGGGGTCTACCAGTAACGTGAAGTGTATCTACTTATGATGTATTACTCCTTGCTAGCTATCCAATTCTACCTACTGAATTGTCACGTCCTATTGATGGTTGAATTGTCACGTCCTTATTCTTAACGCGTTGTGTTTTCTAAAGTCGTAAGGTGTGCATTCCCTAACTCTTTGAATTCACCTTTAAGTGTAGTAAACGAAGTCCACTAAGTCATTCATAAACTAACTTTGAGGTTATCTTTGGGTTTAGTAAACCAAATCCACTAAGTCATTCATAAACTATCCAAGATTTATCAAGTGTTAAACACAACGATAGCCTAGTCGCACTCCTAAGCCAATTACAATTAAGATAAGAGACAACCAATCAAACAAGAGACAGTAGGATGCAAGAATTATAAACTAAACCAATTAGACTCATTGAAATTGTCACACCCTAATGATGAAGATAGACACAAGCATCACTAAGAAATCAATAAGATCTAATTAATTACATACAAGTTTCATACAATCATAAGCAAACACTAGGTGAATTAGCCAAGCATAATTAATGAAGAGCAAGCAACAATCATGATAATTGAAGACATACCATAGGATTGGATTAACAAACAAACCATTACACGATGTTTATAGAGTGTTTGAAACCCTTTAAGTTGCTGGAAAAACACCTACCTAAACCCCAGAATCGGACTTAGGGTTTAGGGCTTCCAAAAAGTGAAGTTATAATGTTATATTTATAGGCAGATTTTCTGTCGGCAAAGTGCGACGGCGTCACACCTAAAGAGTGACGGCGTCACGACCACTTTTTCACCAAACTATAGATTTTCTCGTTCCGGTCGCGTGGGCTTTTGAATCACTTAAATCCGAGTTCGTATGCAAAAGTTATGGCCAAAACAGTATCAGCTACTTCGCGCGCATGTTGCAGCTTGTGACGGCGTCACCTTATGCCTGTGACGCCGTCCCCTTCAATCTCTGACGTCGTCTGGATCAAATCTAGGCCGTCTGAGTTGCGATGACCTACTCTTTTAAAACCTGACACCGTCACTTGAAAATAAGAAATTTGGCTTCTGTGCCATCACAAAATGCTCTGACAGCGTCGCAGTTAAGCAGTGACGTCGTCACCTTGTATTTCAGCAGCTTGAGTGTCTCGATTCTTGACTTTGGCCATTTTCTTCGTATATCCGCGCCTTTTCGTCCAAATAAGTTCCATTACAGCAATTTGCCTTCAAGAGACCTAAAAAGTGAAAAGGAACGATATTAAGTAATAACGGATACAAAAGTGATCAAATAAGGGCTTAAACGACCCCTCAAAAAGGTACATTTTAAAACCTTATCAAATATCCCTACACTTGGTATGTGCTTGTCCTCAAGCAAATGTGCTTTTAGCCAATTAATTTATAAGTTAAGGGTCATGAAGCATTGGTTTAAGACAGTCCACAACACATATAAGCCCCGCAAAATTCATAACAAGCACGGACATTACATACTAGCACCTCACCTAGGGTGTTTGGATACTCACATCTCTATCGGGTGTATATGAAATATAACAAGTTGGAAATGGAAGATAAACACTCATTAACCGGTCCTAGTACATAGATTACTATAAGCTTGAGAATAGATCAAACCTCCATCGCTTTGGCGTAAGCACCTAGGAAAGACTATCAAAGAGGTCTTTAAAGGGTTGTAATGTTAGGCTTACGGTAGGGAAACAAAGGGTTTGGTGGGATAGGCTATTTAGTGGTGGCAAGTCAAAAATCTTTATGTTACAAGCATACGAAGAATGGTGTTGCTAAGCCAAGACTCGACACTCTAAACTCTAGATAACTGAAACAAACAAACATAAATTTAAAGGATAGATGTAGGATGGTAGCCCGTATGTTTTTTTTTTTTTTTTTTTTTTACACTCTATTTTTTTTTCTTTTCTCTTTTTCTATTTTTTTTTCGATTTTTTTTTTTTTTTTTTTTTTGTCATACACTTTTACTCTACCATCCTCTACGGTAACATCAAAATGATAGAGATTTATAGGCACATCCCTACACTTGAGTTTTTATTACTCTAACACTAATTTGACCCGAATTGAAAAGATCAAAACACTTAGGGTACGTTATTACCCAAATAAGAGAATTTAATGTTCCCTTCTAGTCATTTCATAAATTCTAACTTTTTCCCATGAGTCCCAATCGTCCCAAAACTGTGTACAAAAGATATGACTCGACTTAGCAACTCATGCAAGCAACTAGATAATTGAACTAAGGGTTTGGGGTGATAACAATAATGCACTAAAAGTGAGTGCATACAGGGTAGCTAAGGCGATTTGGGTGTATATTTGGGGGTGGGGTGTAAACAATGCTCTTCATTGATATTCTGAAAAAACCGAAACATCACGAGAACCGCGAAAAGGATAGGCTCTGAGGGGTTAACTAGGGGTATCGTGTACTAAAGATGAGTACAACGCAAAGGGTGTGGGGGAATTACTCAACCGATGTGGAAGAAGTAATTATATTACGGGTATCAAACAAGGGTTATCCTAATGCCTCTTATCATTTAGTTATTACTAACTACACAAGTGTAGTCTTACTAGCGATCTCGGGATGCATCACAAAACAAGTTCTAGAATCTAATATACTACCGGTTCACACTCTAAGCATTAAAGATGAATGCTTTAATTCCTACTAATCTAAGGGTGATCCTCACATTTTGGGTGGAATTTAGGTGGTAAAGGGTTTTTGTGCTAGTCATGCAACTTCCTATCCGTGAGACGCTTTTGTTAAGACTAATGGCCCACTCCTATATGTCATAGAAAATTTCAAATTTGGTGCCAAAATTACCCTAACCGACATTTTCTCATGGTTTATTACACAAATACAATTGGACAAAGCAAATAATCAAGGATAAGTATAGTTTCAAAGTTTCCGTTTTATTTTCCCTCCCTACACTTAAACTGAACATTGTCCCCAATGTTCCCCGAAAGTATCAAAGTTATGATAATAGAAGGTAATTAAAAACGAAAGAAACTAGTACTCCCCTGATTAGCTCGGTAGGATCCGTGTATGAAGTAGTGGTTAAATCCTTTCCAAGAAGAATGTGTGCGTGAAAAGCTCCTTCCAATCTTTTGTTTCTTCTTCTTGATAAATAAAACCTGCACATTCGAAGAAAACAAACAAAACCTTTGCGTAAAATCGGCGGTAATAATATATATAAGACTCTACTAAACTAAGATATAATGCTTGTGAAATGGATGTTTACAGAATTTCTGGAAAATTAAGACCTGGAAAATTCCAAAAATTCATAAGTAGATCAGAAAACGAGAAAAAAGTAATCTGTTGTTTTTACTCCTTCCTGACACCGTCAGGTTGTAATCCTGACACCGTCAGGTTATCCTGACAAAAACTGGTCTGCGATTTTCTGAAAAAAGTTCTGGAAAGTTTACATCTTTAGAATCTGGAAAAATTTCTGCAAAACATCCATTATGACTCGATACAAGCATTTGACTCGAACAAACACACATATATATCTTTTAATGAATTGCTATTCTCATGTTTACGTTTCTTTTGAAAACGTGTGTAATCCTCCCTACACTTATCCTTTATGTAAAATACCTTTATATGCAATCAAGACGAGGTTAAAAACAAAATAAAGCATTTTTACAGATTTAAACATGAGAATAAACAATCAATAAAAGATATACGACACTAACAAGCAAACAATTAAGCATGGGTTGCCTCCCACGAAGCGCTTTTCTTTATTTAAGAGTCTTGTAGCTAGACTCGTAGTCGTGCCCTTACGTTTTCCTAATCTTAGAGGCCCATTCGATCTCCTTAACCCTTCTCTCATCACGAATGTATTCAGGGCCTAGTTCAAGACAAGCAGTGTAGTAAACCTTGTTTTTCCAGTCTACTTCAAATGCCGGAATGTTATCCAGATCTAAATTATCCATACCCTTAAACCTCTTGTTTTTGTGGGGCATTATATATTTAACACTCTCGGCTCCAATTGAGAACTCAACTATTCCTTTCTCTCGATCATAAACCATCTTAGACTCCTCTATAAATGGTTTCCCAGGTATCACATCGCCTAAAAACCCATCAATGATGCCCTTAACATTTTCCAAGATCATGAAATCACATCTATATGTGAAGTTACCTACGAAGACATGCAATCCTTTAACCCTCCCCACATAGTTACTTGCTTTCCTAGGGCGAAAGGGGTCCCTCATAGGTTCTAGATTTTTGCTCATGATCCAAATGTAATAGAGTCTAGACATTAAATTCATGGGTGCCTTATAGTCAATGTAAGTGTGATCCATATATAAGTATCCAATCATACACGGTATCTTGATGTTTTTAGGTTTTCCCTTTCTTATGCGAGGCTCGAAAGGTGGTCTTGGGAAGTTAACCACGTTATAGTGATACGCGGTTTCCTTCCCTTTAGGGTATGAATCGAAATACTCCCTAAGTTCTTCCTCCTCCTTACTACCCTCCATAATTTCTAACACCTTATAATCTCCATCTTCTAGGTCATCATCCGAATCACTTGAGGTCGAATCACTATCTAAAGGGTGAGTAGATTCCTTAAGGGCTTCCTCAAGCATATTTTCAATCATCCTATTTAGTTTCCTAAGCTCTCCAATTTCACTATTAATTCGAGCTCGAAGTTGGTTGGCAGAGGCTGGGTCAAGCGGTGGGTACTTGTTTGGTAGTAAAGTGTTGTTTGGTGGTTTATCACCTTCCATGATGAAAAGTGATGGTGTTACGAACAAAGGTCACGAAGAAGGGGGATAGACTACGAGGAAGCTAAAAAATGAGAAAAATTTACTTGATAGGAATCAAGCAAAGAAACCTAAACGAGGTGGACTACTAACTAGCTATTCTATTCCCCGGCAGCGGCGCCAAAAACTTGATAACGCTACACGCGTCGTTCGGGGTCAAAGGAACTTCCTTTTCTTCGAGCAAGTTTTATAACACCCTAGGCAGTGAACCTAATCGTTGTAGTGTAGTATTAGGGTAAGCCACGGGTATTGATATCGTTCTCTAGGGGAATAGTATCATTAGGCTGAAGTGTATGTCGATTTAAGTCTAAAGGTGAGGGATGATTATTTTTGTATTTTTTATAATTTATGAATCTCGGTTTTGAGGGGGAGGGTGGAATTAGTTGCTAGTCAACTATCCCAAAAGGTACTAACTAAATTAGGGTCTACCAGTAACGTGAAGCGTATCTACTTATGATGTATTACTCCTTGCTAGCTATCCAATTCTACCTACTGAATTGTCACGTCCTATTGATGGTTGAATTGTCACGTCCTTATTCTTAACGCGTTGTGTTTTCTAAGGTCGTAAGGTGTGCATTCCCTAACTCTTTGAATTCACCTTTAAGTGTAGTAAACGAAGTCCACTAAGTCATTCATAAACTAACTTTGAGGTTATCTTTGGGTTTAGTAAACGAAATCCACTAAGTCATTCATAAACTATCCAAGATTTATCAAGTGTTAAACACAACGATAGCCTAGTCGCACTCCTAAGCCAATTACAATTAAGATAAGAGACAACCAATCAAACAAGAGACAGTAGGATGCAAGAATTATAAACTAAACCAATTAGACTCATTGAAATTGTCACACCCTAATGATGAATATAGACACAAGCATCACTAAAAAATCAAAAGATCTAATTAATTACATACAAGTTTCATACAATCATAAACAAACGCTAGGTGAATTAGCCAAGCATAATTAATGAAGAGCAAGCAACAATCATGATAATTGAAGACATACCATAGGATTGGATTAACAAACAAACCATTACACGATGTTTATAGAGTGTTTGAAACCCTTTAAGTTGCTGGAAAAACACCTACCTAAACCCCAGAATCGGACTTAGGGTTTAGGGCTTCCAAAAAGTGAAGTTATAATGTTATATTTATAGGCAGATTTTCTGTCGGCAAAGAGCGACGGCGCCACACCTAAAGAGTGACGGCGTCACGACCACTTTTTCACCAAACTGTAGATTTTCTCGTTCCGGTCGCGTGGGCTTTTGAATCACTTAAATCCGAGTTCGTATGCAAAAGTTATGGCCAAAACAGTATCAGCTACTTCGCGCGCATGTTGTAGCTTGTGACGGCGTCACCTTATGCCTGTGACGCCGTCCCCTTCAATCTCTGACGTCGTCTGGATCAAATCTAGGCCGTCTGAGTTGCGACGACCTACTCTTTTAAAACCTGACACCGTCACTTGAAAATAAGAAATTTGGCTTATGTGCCGTCACAAAATGCTCCGACGGCGTCGCAGTTAAGCAGTGACGTCGTCACCTTGTATTTCAGCAGCTTGAGTGTCTCGATTCTTGACTTTGGCCATTTTCTTCCTATATCCGCGCCTTTTTGTCCAAATAAGTGCCATTACAGCAATTTGCCTTCAAGAGACCTAAAAAGTGAAAAGGAACGATATTAAGTAATAACGGATACAAAAGTGATCAAATAAGGGCTTAAACGACCCTCAAAAAGGTACATTTTAAAACCTTATCAGAGAAGAGTTATTGATTCAGCATAATCAATAAAGAAACAAACACGATTCGATTAAAGAAAAGATCGAATCAGAGAACACAAAAAAAGAAGAAAAAAACATACCTGTTATGCGACCGCCGCCGTATTGTTTGCCGGAGAAGAAAGAAATAACCACCGCCGCCGCCGTCATCTGAAAAGTAACAGGAATCTTAACCACCATCGATTGCAACAGGAAGAAGAGAAAAGTGATTTGCCCTAATTAGTGTAGAAGAAAGAAGCGGATTTATTTGGGTAAGAAGATAGGCGCTTTCCTTTGGGAACAAATAGCCGGTGTTATTGTTTGGAAAAGGGAGCCCACAAAAAAAAGTCAAGTAACAGAAGAAAACCAAATCAAAAGATATGACGGGAGATAAAAACGAAAACAGAGTTGTTTTCACCACATCGTTACCATCATATCAATGCCCAGTTTTAAGCAACACAAATTATACATTATGGGCATTAAGAATGAAGAATATATTAACGGAAAATGGAGTATGGGTCTTAGTAGAAGGAGTAAGTACATCAAAAGAGATTGATGTAAAAAAGGATAGTTCGGCGTTAGCATACCTATTTCAAGGGTTACCAGAGGATTTGCAAATACAAGTTACGGGATGTGAAACGGCGAAAGAAATTTGGGACTCTCTAAAGTCCAGATATATTGGGACAGAAGACGTCCAACAAGCACACTCGCAACAACTTAAATCAGAATTTGAGAGACTTGTGATGAAAGAAGATGAATCAATAGATTCATTTGCTGGGAGGTTGATGAGTATTATTACAAAGGCTGCTACATGTGGATTGACGTTTGATGAACAAACAAAAGTACGAAAATTACTGAATGCAGTGCCAGATAAGTTTGTACCAGTAGTAGCAACCATTGAAATGGTTGTTGATTTTAAGAAAGCAAAATTAGAGGAGATTATTGGGAAACTTAAGACTTATGAAGAAAGGCTTAAGTTTAGAAAAGGAAGTGAGGAAGATAATAGTGAGAAATTGTTGTTCACATGTCAAGGGAATAATAGAAATTATGAACGCAACTATGGAAATGATACACAAGGAGGTGGTAATCAGACACGAGGAAGAGGCCAAGGAAGATTCACAAGAGATAGTAAGAATGGAGATAGTTATGATAGAAACAAGAGAAACCATGGAGATCAAAACTACCATAGGAGAGACTTTAGAGAAATAGAGTGTTATAACTGCCATGAGTTTGGACACTTTGTTGCAAATTGTCCAAAACCAAACCATGAGAAGAAAAAATAAACCTTGTGTTTGAAGATGACGAACCAGCACTATTGATGGTTACTAGTAACGATGGAAAAGAGATAACATCCTTAAAGGATGAAATTCAAAAGGAAAAGTTAGAAGATATGCGGTCAGAGATAGAAATTGATTTGAAAAGTAAATTAGAGTTTTGGAAGTTTGAAATGCTTCAAGAGTTAGAGATTGAAAAACAAGAGTTTGAGAAGAAAATAAGAAATAAAGAAATGGCATTTGAGAAACAAATGCAAATAGAGTTAGAGAACCTCAAGAAGTTGAGAGATTGCACAAGCAAAGAGATGAAAGAGTTAAAGCCAGTAAGAGAATTGTTTGAGAAAGAGAACCATGAAGTTGTTTCAAATGAGAAACATCTAGAAGAAGAAAGAGTTGACAAAGGCGAATGCAAGAAGCATCAAGAGACGCCATCAAGAGTTCAAAAGGAAAGCCAGATTGAGAAAGACATTAAATCATGCAACAAGAAAGTTGAACCAGAAGATCGTGATACGAGAAACAGATTATTGGACACGCAAGATTATGAAATGATACAAATGAAGGAAGATAGTGACAAAGGAGACAAAGATGATCGAGATGAGATTAAAGACAAGGAAGAAAGAAGTCAAATCAAGGAGGAAATTCAAAACATAGTTTGCGTTGAAGATCAAGACAAAGGAAGTGGAAACAAGCCAAAGTTCAAAGATAAAGATGATGGAGCTTGAAGATATCGAAGACATGGATTAATAAATTAGGGAGGAGTATTGGATACTAATTTATCTAATCCATGAAGGTCAAAACATGAAAGTCAAAGTCAAACACGAAAATTCTGCAATTTGCTAAGTCAAAGTGGCAGTTATTGTCGGTTAGAAAAAATAGTTATTTTAGATAGACCGTTTAATGAAACGGTATGTTGTTTAGTATGTCTCGTGTGGATAGTATAAGTACTCATTTAAATACATTTGTAAACCTAACGATTGTTATATATCAAATAAACTTAGTATACCTTTTATATTCGATTGTTCATAGAAAGATTATAGACTAACATGGACTATAGGGAGTTGACTAGGCATACAGTCAAAGATAAATTTCCTATTTCACTAATAGAAGAGCTAATTGATGAATTAAATGGAGCTATGGTGTTTACTAAGTTGGATTTGAGGTCTGGCTATCACCAAATTAGAATGAAGGACACTGATATTTGCAAGACAGCTTTTAGAACTCATGAAAGGCACTATGAGTTTCTAGTCATGCCTTTTGTTCTCACAAATGCTCCATCAACATTTCAGTCATTGATGAATATTGTGTTCAAGCCTTTTCTGAGGAAGTTTCTACTAGTATTTGTTGATGATATCCTGGTATATAGCAGATCTATGGAAGACACATTGTAGCCATTTACAGCAAGTGCTACAAGTAATGCAGGACAATATCCTATTTGCAAATAAAAGTAAGTGTTGTTTTGTTGTCCTACAAGTTGAATACTTAGGCCATATTTTTTCTGCAAAAGGAGTTGCCACAGACCCTACTAAAGTTGAAGCTATGCAGAAGTGGCCAATTCCTCAAACCATTAAGCAACTAAGAGGTTTTTTTTGGGTTAACTGGGTACTACAGAAGATTCATTAAGAATTATGCAATCATTAGTCAACCAATGACAGCTTTACTCAAGAAGAATGCCTTTAAGTGGTCTAATACTGCAGAAGTAGCCTTCAATCAACTTAAAATAGCCATGGTTAAAGCACCAATGCTTGGTCTACCAAATTTTGATCAAGAGTTTGTGATAGAGTACAGGCATTGGAGATGTGTTGTGTCAAAATGGCCATCCCTTAGCCTATTTGAGCAAAACATTAGTTGTCAAGCATCAATCCTTGTCCACATATGAGAAGGAGCTTTTGGTAGTGGTGGCAGCCTTGGAGAAGTGGAAAGGGTACTTATTGGACAGGCACTTCAAAATTAAAACAGGCCACTTTAGTTTAATGTACCTGTTGGGTCAAAAGTTACTACTCCTTTTCAAATGAAATGGCTTCCTAAGCTGCTAGGTTTTGATTATGAGATTGTGTATAAGAAGGGAAGTGAGAATGTAGTGGCTGATGCATTGTCTAGGACTGATCATGGGGGCACTTTATTACAAATGGCAGTCTCAACTGTGGCAAGTACGTGATGTTTGGGACAAGGTCAAAGAGAGTTGGCAGTCTGACATAGTGTCCAACAATTGATACAATCATTGATTAATAAGACATACAAATGTAATAAATATACTTGGGAAGATGATGTCTTGAGAAGGAAAGGAAAGGTTGTGGTGGGAGCTAATGTAGAATTAAGGAAGCAGTTAATTGGGCATTTTCAGTTGGTGGACACTCTGGAGTACATGTAACTACCAAAAAGTTAGGTGCAGTGTTTTATTGGAAGGGATTAAAGAAGATGGTGAAGCAATGGGTCAAAGACTGTGATGTATGTCAAAGGCAAAAACAAGACCTTAGTGCCTATCCTGGTTTGATTCAGCCATTGCCTATTCCAGAGAAAATATGGACTGAGGTATCTATGGATTTCATTGAAAAGCTTCCAATGTCCCATGGGAAGTCAGTGATCACGGTGGTAGTTGACAGATTGAGCAAGTATGCTCATTTTATGGCACTGTCTCACCCATTCAATGCTAGTCAAGTTGCTCAAGTCTTCCTGGATGGGGTATATAGACTGCATGGTCTTCCACAAGCCATTGTTAGTGATAGAGATAAGATTTTCCTTAGTAACTTTTGGAAGTCATTGTTCTCTGAATTGAAGGTTAAACTCAAAATGTCCACTACTTACCACCCTCAAACTGATGGCCAAACTGAGGTGATAAACAGATGCCTTGGATGCTACCTAAGGTGTATGTGTGGGGAGAAGCCAAAGGAATGGATCAAATGGTTGCCACTAGCTGAATTTTGGTACAACACCAACTTCCACACTGCCATCCAAACAACACCTTATGAAGTGGTCTATTGCCAAACACCCCCCCCCCCCAATCCATATAAGGTTGAAACTGTGGACAGAACTTTACAGTTAAGGGAAGAGGCCGTTCAAATGTTGAAATTTCGTCTCAGAAGGTCTCAAGATAGGATGCAAAAGCAGGCCAACAAGCATAGGACTGAGAGGCAATTTGATGTTGGTAAATGGGTCTACTTGAAGCTCCAACAACACAGGCATGTAACTGTGAGACAAGGGCAACAACACAAGTTATCATCAAATTATTATGGGCCATTTATGACTGAGGAGAGAATTAGTGAAGTGGCCTACAAATTGAAGCTACCCAGCCATAGTCAAATTCACCCAGTTTTCCACATCTCTCAGTTAAAGAAATGTCATGTAAGTGAGCAACAGATGGGAGAATTGCCTCAGTTGAGAGAAGATGGATTGTTGGCTTACAAACCAATGGCAATACTGGAAAGAAGGTTGGGGAAACTTAACAATAGGCCAGTGATGTATGTGCTCACACAATGGACTAATAGGCCAATTGAAGAAGCTACTTGGGAGATCTATGCTGATTTACTAAAAAGGTTTCCTGACTTTGACACTACTCCTTGAGGGCAACAAGTTTTTCAAGGGAAATGGAGTTTATACAAGCTAAATTGAGAAAGTCCAAATAAGTCAAACTCATAAGTCAAAGGACCAAAAGTCAGATATTTGTTTTAGTTGTTTTGGGCGCCAAAACCAGTTACAACCCAATCAACCCTTCTTAGTTAAATACTTCACATTGTAATCATTTTAGGATTCATTCAGTTTGTAAACACATTTCTCTTCTCTTTCAATCATTGTAACAGTTCATAACAACTTTACAACTTCAATAACAAATCATTGCGAGTGTTTTTTATAATTCTTGAATTCCTAGTGATATTGTTGCAATTGAACACATATTTTCATTTCTTAATTGATTTCAAGATATGTATGTTTCATGTGGTTTATGCAATTCGATTGGATAGTACGCTCCAAAATATGTCATGTTTCTATAGGCAAAGATATTTTGAACGAATATCATCTTACTTTGCAAGAAATGTGTCCACGGGTACAGTTAATAGTACCATGCTTGGCTAAAACCAGAAACGGGAGTATTGTTGCGTGAGAATTTGCTTGCAGCATATGATGAAATGTTCCCTTTGAGTCATGAGTGAGATTAGGGAAGAAGTTGGTGACTGCAATTTAAAATATATATTAGTGGCATTTGTTTGTTATGCAGAAGCTTTCTTTTAGCTTGTAATGAACTTGTGACACCTATATAGTCTACTTAACCTGCAGTTGACCACATTTGTTGCCCATATGTGTGACTATAGTGTAGTATTCAGTAGACACTTGTGTGTTTTCTGGTATCCGTTTTTTAGCCACTTTCTTCACGTCATAGTACAAAGTTGGCTACGTTTGGTATCTTCGTAAGTTATCAAAATGAGCACGCTTTGCAAGTCCAACACAAAGCAGTAGAAAAATAATAAGAGTTCATATGGTAGTGAACTCAATCACGTACTACTTGTCTTTATCGTTCTACTTTGTTGATCAATTGAGAATAATGATCAAATAGCTCATTCCGCCATAAGGCAGATGCAGAATTGATGAAGGTGAGATTATTACCTATGTGCTCAGAGACTGTGTTTAGTATCCATGAAATCAACATGTCATTAGCCCTTTCCCAGTGTGCTCTGAGATCAGATGATGGTGGTGGTTCCTCATAATCACCATTGATCAGTTTCACCTTATTCTTGGCACTAAGAGCAATTAGCATTGATCTCTTCCAGGTGCCGTAGTTTTCTGATACTGTTAACTTTCTTGAGATAAGAATCATGCATGGGTGATCATTGGGGTGGAAGTACAGTGGATGGAGTGGTGATGAGACATCATCAAGTGAAGGTGTAACTGTTTGTTGTGAACTGGATTCTGATGGTGCCATTGTTGTTCAAGAAAGGTGTTGTTGTTGTGAAGCCTTTGTTAATGAAGAATAGTAACTGCTTTGTAACTGATTTGTAACAAAATTTCTTTTGATTAGTTGACAAATTGTGATAGATTTATGATGATTTGATTGAGTTATGGTGATTCTTGATGATGTTGTGATGATTTTAGAGTTATTTTTGGTGCGGAATAGTGGTGGTTTGTGATTGTTTATGGTGGTTTGAGATCAAAAATTTGGCGGGAAAAATTGTTGTGATGGTGGAAAAGTAGTTATTTGATCGGAAAAAGTTAGTTATGATGGTCAAGAGCAGTTATTCACCACCATTGTGGCGGTGCTGTCTCTGATACCATATAGTGAATTGAGAGAAAACACATTGAAAGTGAAATGAATTATTGAATTATGAAATTGTTACATTGATTTGATACATGACTGTCTATTTATACTACTTGTATAAGCTATCTAACTAACTAACTAGTACAAGTTAACTAACTGAATGTACAAGTATTTACATGGACTGACATGCTATCATACTTCTATTCATCATTACTCTCATCTTGTGAAGTTGGTTTGGATGTCTGTGAATGCTCTAAACAGAGTGTGTGGATACAGGTTTTGTATCTGTATCATCAAATGAAAAATACTAAAAACATAGTTATTTAGAAATATGTTACTTACAAATGCTAAAAACATTTACATTTTATAGATTACGAGTCTTATATTATAAGCCAATCACTTAAGTACTATCTAGATGTCGTGTTTAGTAATCAAGGTTCCTTATTACAGTAAACAACGAATTTCATGTTTAGTAATCAAAGGTTCCTTATTACAGTAAACTTCTTGGAAAGTGGATAGATATACTACCTTTACACGTCCTTAGATGAGTTCCGTTTTGCTACATATACTAATTATAGATTGCAGGTATATGCGTGTCTTTATAAAATTGGTTGTATTAAAGACCTGCTACGTCATTTCGTTGAAATATGAAATGAATGAGTTTGTGTATTTAATCACCGCTGGAATTAAACAATGTAGGTGGAGCTCTGGGGGGCTATATATATCTATCTTACACCCGAAGGATTTATATAACTTTTATGTGCTTTTGCTTTGAGTACTACACTATGTAAGTAACAACGCTTCACTTCTTCTAATCGTTATCTTGAATATATAGAATGTTTAATGTTGTTCCCAGTTTGTATAGATTTTGTTCCTATTTACTCGAATCTATAAGCTTTTTCAATGGCATAGTTAGTTTTTCATTTTGTATTTGCATAATTTTATAAGAATTTATAAGGAATTTTGTTGGTACTAAATAAATGCTATTAAATCTTTAACAAAATTACTTTTTTATTAAATGACTGCCATTCCGAAAGCAAAGAAGATGGTGGCAATAACGAGCTTACCCGTTGACATGTTGACTATGATCATGGTCATGGTTGCAACCTCTGCTAATGGAGCCAGAGACCTTGCATGGATATCGGCAACGTAAATCACTTCTTATTGCTTTTTCCTTTATTTTTGTTTCATAATGTTACATGAATTGCTTAAACTTGTGATTTCTTTGAAAACGTTATGCAGTTGCAAGGACTTTAAGAAGGTTGCTAAACAAGCGTCTGTGTTAAAGCTTCTAAATTTTCGAGATTCTACATCTACTTGTACCCTTGATTACAGAAAGCATCGTCATCCAAAAGACATCCTTTTCTTATGTGCCAGATACGGAAATCAGATTGCTGAGTCCAGTTTTGGAAAAGTAACCGATTTTTAACATATTATCTATTTTTTATCTGTTTAACGGGGTGACTAATGATGATCTACTTGTGTTTCGTGAATTCTTAACAGGGTATTTTGGATGGCGATTATTGGTGTTGGCTAATGATTTTCTTAAACAGTAATCATGTCCGTGATAAAAATGGGTCAATTATATGTAGACCCTTACGGCACCCGAGACTTGTGAGATCATTCATCCGTCATGGAAGATGTCAACACATTTCTAAGATATTTTTCCCTTTGCGCAAATACATAATCTCAAATTCTAGACTCAAATACGTTGCACCAACGGAGATTCTTAATATGTGTCAATATGAGCAAACAAGAGCAGATATACTTGCATACATTACTCAATATGCTAAATGTACAGGACGTGCCATAGAAGAGTTCACGTCGGGGTCGGATAAGCGACCACCTAGTTTGGTACCTCGTGAAAACGTGATTGCTGTGTTTGATCTACACTTCCCCCCGACTCCTTTTTGAGTCTTTGTATGTTGCTATGTGTCCTTTTGGGACTTCAAATAAGTGATATAAGTAAAGTTTTATGGTAACATGTCTATTATTCATAACTCATTAGAGCAAAGGGTATCACATGACATTGAGTTAAACTTTAACTTAGTGCCACCTCTTTAACCTTTCAACCTTAACTCACAAAAAAAACACCCTTTATCATAACTCAACCATAACTCATCAACAATTTACAAAAACACCCCTTCATTTAGGGGGCAGAAATGATTTTTTTTTATTTTTTTTCATTCAATGTTGCCTTTAACGCACGTCAAATGCTTAACTCAAGGTTAACGCTTGACCTTAACTTACTAGGGTGGTATCATGACTTCCCCCTTAACTCAAAAATGTTAAGCCTTAACTCACCTCAAATGTCATGGTACCGCATGCTCTTACATATATCGGAACTACTTAATATGCTATCAAGGTATATATGTGCTTGGTTTCGTTTACATCATAACATATCACTGTTTATCATGTGAAAGTCATAAATCTTGTTTTAGCATTTGATAATCACTATATGTTAATTGCCCGTGCATTGCACCGGGAAATCGAGATAAACGCATCGAGTACCGATATTACTTTTTTATATTCAGCAATACAACTATATAAGCTAAATATACAACTAATTTAAACACACATCCCTAACATTAAATAGCTTAAAAACCTTGATTTTCAACAACACAAGTATTCATGCAATGTTTACAATTCATTGATGCATAATTACTATACATTCTTAAAACATTCATTTAATGATAAATACAAGTATTAAAATATATAATACAAGTCATGCAAACTGCTAATTAATGATACTTTAAAAACTCTCATTGAATGAAAAATACAATTAAAAGAACACATTGTACAAACCAAGCAAGCTACTAAACACAAAATACAAATAAATAAAATAATACAAACTAAGCAAAGTTTCACCAAACTTTTGTCATTGCTTATAGTCGTTAAATGAACAAACTAATCAGTATAGATATTGTCAATAAATGTGCAAGTGAAATACTATTAGTCAAAAAAATTAAATTACAATGTATCTGCATCCGAATCGCCCGGAGACCCTGCTATAACATTAAACAGTTGATACTTAATTAAGTGAGATGGTGTGGTGCATATTTTGTAGTCTTGAAAGCAAAATTATGCAAAAACGTACTACATCATTTTAGCACATTTGTATATTTATGATATTTCAAAATAAAAAATAAAATAAAATAAGTGAAAAAAAAATAAATAATAAATAAAAGCATTTAATGTATTAAACTAAAAAGACTAAAATACCCCTTAAGTACTATTCATTCCATAACAGAAAATTTGATATATAGGTTAGATACACAAGCTTTCTTTTAACTTAGGGGGGTGATACTTACACCACATCTTTTGATTGATGCATCACAATTTGTACATTACAATATTGTATGATACAAAATGTAATGCACAAATTGTGATGCATTCATCAAAAGTTGCTTTGTAGGTACCAATTCTCCTTAACTTATGATGAGCTAATTACTAAGACCATGAACCAGATGTTGTATGGGCTTGAGCCCATGAGCTATTAACTTATGGCCCATAGGCCGTAATGTCTAGAATGGACCAGTTTGTTTGCAAGCCACATTCATGATTCATGTATTTTAAACATTTTAAAAATAGAAATCTACTTGAAGTAGGGGTGTTCATCGGTTCGGTTATCGGTTTGTTCAGTTCGGTTAATTTTTTTTTCTGGGTATAACCGAAAACCGAACCGAACCGAATTCAAATTTAACTAAACCGAACCGAAAACCGAAAACCGAACCCCCAATAACCGAATAACCGAATTACCTAAATTTAATAATTTATTCCTTTATTTATATATATTTTTTGAAAAAAAAAATAATTTTCAAGCTTAAAAATATTATATATATATATTAAAAAAGAGTTTTAATATATTTTTTTAATATAAATATATAAAAAAAAAAATATTTATTTATTTAATTTCGGTTTTCGGTTTGGATTGCTAAAACCATAACCGAACCGAAAACAACTTTTATTTCGGTTCGGTTCGGTTTTGGCAATTTCGGTTCGGTTACGAGTTCGGTTCGGTTCGTTTTCGGTTTTCGGTTTATTCGGATATTACCCAACCCATGAACACTCCTAACTTGAAGTAGTAAAGAGTAAGTGAAACGTAGTCACGTGCACGGGTATACGAAAAATACTTGAGCCAGAAGGTATACGCCCATATAGCACATAAAAGTGTAAAAAAGATTCATTTCTTAAGAATTTATAGTTTCCGTTTCGATAAAAAGTAGATGTTGTTTTGGATCCGCCATGGGTCACTTAGTAGTAGTGTTACATAAAATAGGTTGTAATGTAACATGCTAATATGCTATGATGTGGGTACACATTGCATATGCTCCAAATGACTATAAGCACGTACCAAACAAACTTTGTACGATAAACCAAACCACCCTAAGAGCAATGAAAGCTTCAAATCGAGTTCTCTCTAGCGCATCAAGATTCGAAGCAAATTTTGTATACAAATATGCTTCGAATATTTCATTTTTACAATATTTGGCGACAACACTTTTATTAATGTTGAAACACCAAAAGAAATTAGTAGTTCTGAAAATTACATGCCAAATAATCTCCTCAACTTGAAAATATTTATCATGCAACAAAAAACACTCATATTTTTTTTTAAAACAACATAACTATTACTTTTCTTTTCTTTATTACATTTTTAAAAAAATGACAGTTTTACATTTAACTAACTAATTAATATTACGTGTGAAATTTATAATCTATACTACTTATAATAGAGGAATGAATCTCTATCATCATGGTCTTAAAATTAAGATTTACAAAATACAAAGTCTATTGTACAATACACAATGCACAATTAATGATCTTTCTCATCAATCTTAATTTTAAGACTTACAAGTCTTAAAAGCTTAATGTACAAAATACAAAGCACTATTAATGTGGTCAAGATATTTAATGGAGTCAATTAATTAACATGTCAAAAAATACAATTAATGCAGTTATTAAAACACCCCTTACACAATAAATACAAATTATCAAGCATATTGTACAACCAACTTAAACACAATTCGTGCATTAAATGTCACTAATACAACTAATAAAGCACATTATACAAATATTCAAGCCCGAACGGTGCAACGGGCCAAATGGGCCCGAGCCCGAACGGGTACAATCCAAACGGGGTCGAGGTCGAACGAGAACGGGCCAAACGGGCTCGAGCCCGAACGGGCACGAACTAAACAAAATTCTTGATCCCCGTAAATTTGTTGTAAAAAAGAACTTAATAAACTAAAATACATGATCATGGACGGAGGATCATCGGGGCTAGAAGGGGTGGTGGCCCCCCCAAATTTGTAGCTTCCATATGTATTTTTCTATATACCCTACCTATAAATATAGTTATATAAGAGCAATTGTATAGTTTGGCCCCTCCAAAATTACACAACTTCAATTCGGCCCCTCCTACAAACTTCTTCAAGCTCCGTCACTATACATGATTCACCGAAAATTTTTATTTCAGGGTACCCTGCTAGTAGTAACTTGAAGTGTGAGAGTCAATCAAATTTTTCAATCTATGTATTTCAGTAACTAAACATGTAAACGGATGATATTTTTCATGTCCATATTACCCGACGAGAGCGAGCTTTTTTTTACTCACATGTATGTTGTCTAACTAGATTAATCCCGAAATCATTTCTAACCTTTTCTGGTCACCTTCGAATGTACACAGTTAGCGAAGTTTAAAAACTTAACCTCTTTTGATAAAACCATATACCACACTTTTACTGATTTAAACACAAAAAGAAAATTAGTATATCTGAAAATTAAGTGACAAATACTCTCATTCTCACAATAATTATTTACCAACAAAAATATGCATTAAAAAACCATAACTGTTACTTTGTTTTTCTATCACTTTTTCGCAAAAACATTTTTTCTTACTTTTAACTAATTAATTAACATTTTCTGTAAAAACTTTAATAGTGATAGTAAACTAGATCAAAGTTTTTTTAATTTATCATTTATGCATTATAAATAGAGGGTAGTATTATTGGTACCCCATGTTCCCTTCTTACATATTTTTTACTCATTTTATTAACCGTACAATTTTTTATAGTTTTTTGTTTTGTGTCTTTTATCTTTTACTACTTTCACTTGTCAAACTTTATATTTTATGTTCATACACTTTTCGTCAGTTTTATTATTAACAGGATAAGACAGTTATTTTTTATGGTTTTTTGCTTCGTATTTTTTGTGCTTTACTAATTTTGACTTATCAAATTTTATATTTTATGTTTCGTGCTTTTTATTTCACAGTTTTATAATCAAAACATAATTATAAAAATAAAGAAAATAAAGGAAAAAATTCGAAACTAGATCAATCATCCACGTGCATATCACTATCTAGTGTATCTACCTTTTTTTTTTAATTTCAAAATAGACCAAAACGACTGAATAACTTGTACAACTCAACCATAAGTCGACAAGTGTCCAATTAGAGGTTTATTTTTGGAAATTAGTAAAATTGAAATGACTAAAATACCCCTATGTACCAAAACTTATAATAAGTAAGGGATTGTCTAAACAATGCCTTTAGGGCATTAGTTTAAATTGTTAAACAAGGAAAGTTTGACTTTATTAAATACAAAATCATATTTAATTAAGGAAAATTATAACTTTAATTAGTGTATATTAAATGCATTTTTTACTTTAAAAATAAATTTTGTGTTGAATTAATGCACTTATCTAATACTCTTAGGACATTTATTAGACAATCCCAATAAATAATGCTTAATTTTAAGTATTTATAATTTTAGAAGGCATTTATACTTTACTAGCATAGTACCCACACAAAGCAGCGACGGTACTCAACATGTCTATTTTTCTCGTACCTGGATCTTTAAGCGGTATGCAATGAGAGTTAGTATTTGACGGTTTACCCGTTTGATAGTTCGAAAAGAGTAGATGCGTATTTGAATTTCCGTAAAGTATATCAATACAAATATGTATATATTTGAACTTTGTATAACTTGAATGTTTATGATAAAAATTACAACCATAAATTTGTATTATTTTAAGTTTGTAACATCTATTTTAATACTAAAAGTTAATGTGTCATTAGTGTACATTATAATGCAATTATTATAGTGTAGAATTTATTTATATACTCCCTCCGTCCCATATTAAGTGTCTACTTTCCATATGCACAAAGTTTTAAGAAATTCCACTAACTACACTTTCCACCAATCAAATATCATTTTCACCCACTAAAGTCTCATCTCATTGGTTGAAGTACATTCTGGACACTTAATTTGGGACATTTCAAGATTCCATTGTGAACACTTAATATGGGACGGAGAGAGTAAATTACTAATTATAGTAAGACGTGTAAGTTTAAAAAATTAACACTTCCTTCTTTAAAAAGTTTTAAATATATTATAAATTAGTATAGATAATGTAATAAGATTAGAATCCCCCTTTTCATAAGAGCACAAGATATGGAGATGAATAACATGTCAAATGCACATTTTTTTTTGCCATTCGTGTGTCGACGGTACTGGCCAACATGCTATTGGTAAGTCATTAGGTGTTTGAGCCATTGGAATGGCTTAGCCATTTGCATCTTTTGTTTGTTTATTATTATTATTTTTTTTATTGTGAGTGAGTGTGTATATTTGGTGGGGTATTTTGTGGGACCTACAAGTACCAATAACATGTTATTGGTGTGTTATAAAAGAAGTGTCATTATAAAGGGAATACGGGTTAAAATTGATCCAAAGTCTGATGAGAAGTATGTCATAAATATGTACTACAAGATGAGCGGCAGGAATACGGGGAAAAATCATTTAGGGAGACAATTCATCTTCTAATCAATGAGATGAAGCGAGGGAGGAGGCACGGTTATGTGCGGCTCTTTCTTTATCCCAAAAGGATGATTTCGAAAGGTATGGTTGCCGTTTTTTCGCAATTTTTATTCGGAAAAAGGGACATTTATGTTGTGGCGGTACAAGCTCCTGACGAGAAGGTATATGAGGTCGGGCGAGATGTGAAAACGAAAGGTACTTTTATGGATCTCAGTGGCCAACAATCTATTTACGCGTACCAAAGGGTACATCGGGTTTAATGTTTTGAATGAAGTAAATACTTAGAATTCTATGTAAGAGCTGTTCTCTTGATTGGGCTTGGTCTATAGGTATATTTGCTTTAACGTTTTCTGAATGTGTTAGGTTTGTTTGGTATCCGCTTGTATTGGGCAATTTAATTGAGAATAAGAGGGACAGTCGTATGATCGGTAACCTAGACTATATGGTGTATATGGTGTTTTTACCGAAGGAATGGAAGTTCATTTCAAGATGTGCACAAGGAATCGCTGGTTCGGAAGAGCCTCACGAAGAGCAAGCTGAAGATGAAAAGTATACAATGATTGGATTTGATAGATTGAGAGATGTCGTAAAATATGCAATGGAATCCTTGAATATTGAGTCATGGACTATGGTCCTGAAGGCGATTATTTCCGAAATGAGAGTGATGATCAGGGACGTGGTGATGGTTTAGGGTATGGTAATGCGGGGAGGCTGTTATCGTGATTATACCGGAGGCGGAGGAGGTAATCATCGTGGTGGTGGAGGTGGTAATGGCGGAGGAGGTAATCATGGTGGTTGTGGAGGTGGTAATGGCGAAGGAGGTGGTGATCATGGTGGTGGTGGAGGTGGTAATGGCGGAGGAGGTGGTAATCATGGTGGTGGTGGTGGTGGAGGTGGTAATGGCGAAGGAGGTGGTAATCATGGTGCAACAGGTTATTGTGGTTGCAAAGACTTTCTGATGGCAACATTATGTTTTGAAGAAGACTTTGTGATCATTGTGAGTCGTATAGCGTATGATAGTTTTTGATATAGTACTTATGACTATTGAATTTATTTGCTCTTGTTATGATTTGACTAAGATTTGTCTCTAGAGTCTAGATTTGCCTGTAGTGATTTGTTGCTGTATATATGAGTTGATTATTGTTGTTGATCTCTGTTCACGATGTCCTAAAATGAATAGTAGTTGCTGAACCTCTAGAGCTAGTTGATTTTATGATTCATTGTGAACGTTATCAGTTTGTTAGATAGGTTTGCTGTAACAGTGACTTAACCTGTAATGCTCCTAGATCAGATATAGCTTACCGTCTATTTTCAGATGGAAACGTACTTATTAGCATAAGATTTCATGGTATGGTATTTGGCAACTTCATTCATTGGATTGTAAGTTTTGTTCATACATTACTGTTATTCATAAGATAGCTAGAAATTGGACAATCTAGGAGCGTAAATGCAGATATTGAATAGCATTCAGTATTTCATCTGCTAACGTTACTCTGTAGCACTTACCATGATGCAGAGTATGTGATTTGTAGTAGTTAATTTCAGATTAGCATTAGCATGATACTACGATGTATAAAATGTTGTGTTAGTTGTAAAACAAAGTCCACGATAATGATACACTATTAAAGATTTGTATTGTTGAAGCCTTTGAGGCTAAATGTGGAACTATTAGATTACTCTTTTTGTTTGAGATATATCAGTTATAGTATCTCATGATTCATTTGCCTTAAAACAGACTTGGAACCTACTACGCATTGGGATATTTAATATCAGTTATATCCGAGGTCTTTTTCCAGAGAAATACTTCAGTGATAAGAATGTGCCCGCCTTAGGTAATAATCTATGATCATTCTTGCTAAGATATTTTTAAGGCTAAGAGGTTTGACCTGATAATTGGCTTTGCTTATAAAATGTCATCAACAGAGATGAAGATTATAAAGCTAATGCCTATGGATGTCAAGTCTAGGCGACTAATTGACTGGATCGAGAAAGGTATAACACTTTCGATATTCTTATGTGTATTTCAGCCTTAGTGTTTGTCGGTTCGTTTTTATGTTTCTGTTTGATGATAATCGATTTCTTGTTTTTTCAGGTGTATATGATGCTTTGCAGAAGAAATATCTTAAGACACAAATGTTCTGCGTGTGTGAGACAGTAGACGGGGCAATGATTGAAAAATATGCCTGTAAGATCCCAAATAGTATTGTGATATTAATGAGATGATAGGGATTTCGGTCACTATTTCAGTTTTCCTGATTGATAGGAATTCATCGCTAGTTCTATAAATTCATAAGTATGATTTGTTTAAATGCTTTACTAATATGCACATTGGCGTGCAGTTGCTTTCAGTTACTCAAACTCTGACAGTCAAGAGGTTTTTATGAATTTCAATCGAATTGGAAGCAAGAAGCAAGGGGAATTCATGTTTGCCACAACAGAGATAACACCAACTCAAATGAAGTACTACTATTTTCATACTAATTTATTATCCCGTCTTTGTTTCTGGGCCTATAAATTATTTCCTAAATCTAAACATAAGTTTCGGACATTGTGATCTGATGTTATTAATACAACATTATATCTCAGGAGTTCTGCGTGTAAGATGGTTCGTACACTGATTCAACTGATGAGAACTCTAGATAAGATGCCAGAAGAGGTAAGACACTTTTTGATGTAGTGACATGTGCAGAGTATTGCTATCTTATGATTGAAATCTTTATATGGATACTCGTCTCAATGTGGCTTATTTTGTTTTTGTTTCAGCGCACCATCTTGATGAAACTT
This sequence comes from Chrysanthemum seticuspe, assembly GCA_019973895.1. Classification (NCBI taxonomy): domain Eukaryota; kingdom Viridiplantae; phylum Streptophyta; class Magnoliopsida; order Asterales; family Asteraceae; genus Chrysanthemum; species Chrysanthemum seticuspe. Next base: position 360,558,853 of record BPTQ01000009.1, read on the forward strand.
CTCTATTAGGATGATCAGATGATGTCACTATATGATCTTGTTTACTATTTTACCCTTAACTTTGCACAATGTTAGTTGAAAGCAACTGCGGTTATTTATTAACCTGTACATATAAGTTCAGCAACTTGCACTTCTACTTACTGTTTCAGGAGAAATTGATTAAACAAATGCGTTAAGCTCTCTTTTTACATGTAGTAACCTATACTATCAAGTTCTTACAATGTCAACAAAAATGAAACATCTTAAAATTGTAAGTATATCGGTCTATTGTTGCAAGAACAATGAAACCAGATACTGAGATACTTCTGTAGATTTCCATATAACAATGACTTAGTCTCTACATTGTTTCCTTGATATGATCAAAACATAAGTTTTGTAAAATATTTGCTTCTATTTTGCAGCCTGCTATTACGAGCCACCATTCTTCAGAGGGTGCACAGAGGAAGAAACCCACAACACATGGACCAAAAATCCTTTGAAAATGGAGGTTGGCAATGTTAACAGCAAGCATTTTGTACTAGCTTTGAAGGTAAGGAGTTATGAGTGCAATAGCAAGCTAGAATTTATGACTCAGCTTAGTTAACTAATCATTATGTTTCTTCATCATTGCAGGTTAAAAGTGTGCTTGATCACCACCTCCTCCGCCATTCCCACCTCCACAACCACCATGATTACCTCCGCCTCCAGATAATCACGATAACAGCCTCCCCCATTACCATACCCTAAACCATCATCGCGTCCTGATCATCACTCTCATTTCGGAAATAATCGCCTTCAGGACCTTAGTCCCATGACTCAATATTCAAGGATTCCTTTTCATATTTTACGACATCTATCAATCTATCAAATCCAATCCTTGTATACTTTTCATCTTGAGCTTGCTCTTCGTGAGGCTCATCCGAACCAGCAGTTCCTTGTGCACATCTTGAAATAAACTTCCATTCCTTCGGTAAAAACGCCATATAGTCAAGGTTACCGATCATACGAGTATCCCTCTTATTCTCAATTAGATTGCCCAATACAAGCAAATACCAAACAAACCTAACACATTCAGAAAACGTTAAAGCAAATATACCTATCGACCAAGCCCAATCAAGAGCAGCTCTTACATAGAATTCTAAGTATTGCTTCATTCAAAACATTAAACCTTATGTAAACACCTTCCAAGTCCCCTTTGGTACGCGCAAATAGATTGCGGGCCACTGAGATCACTGAGATCCATAAAAGTTCCTTTCGTTTTCACCATCTCGCCCGACCTCATATACCTTATTGTCAGGAGCTTGTACCGCCACCACATAAATGTCCCTTTTCCGAATAAAAATTGCGAAAAAACGGCTACCATACCTTTCGAAATCATCCTTTTTGGGATAAAGAAATAGCTACACATAACCGTGCCTCCTCCCTCGCTCCATCTCATTGATTAGAAGATGAATTGTCTCCCTAAATGATTTTTCCCCGTATTCCGGCCGCTCATCTTGTAGTACATATTTAAGACATACTTCTCATCAGACTTTGGATCAATTTTAACTTCAGCCTCTTTATTATTGATGGTGTTTATTATTGAGAGAGAGAGAAATGATTTATATGGGCAAAAGAGTTTGCTTACGATTTGTACACATGATGGAAAAGGGGGATTCTAATCTTACTACATTATAAAGAAAAAATGCCTTCTAAAATTATAAATACTTGAAATTAAGCATTACTTATTATAGTAAGATTCAATAGCTTACACATAATTAAAACATTTATCACATTCAAGCCTAATTAATATTATTTTTAAGCATTTAAGCCTATTTTTCCCACTCTTTTATAAGAGCCTTATGAGTCATGTCTCTTGTATAATCTGGAGTTTTTTTTTAATGGGAAAGCTTATATCACTTTACAATAGATGATTAATAGCTTGATCAGACTGTACAATGCGATAAAATAAGATTTATGACTTTCACATGATAAACAAGTTGATCAACCACCAATTCCAACATTCATGTCGAAGATTAATTGTCTTTATATAACATTAAATCAAACATGTAGCGGTATTCGTAATGTTTGAAACAACTTTTTTCGTTATTTGATACGTTAGGATGTAAACGAAACCAACCATGTTATGAATAGCGGACATGTTACCATAAAACTTTACTTATATCATTTATTTAAAGTCGCAAAAGGACACATAGCAACATACAAAGACTCAAAAGGGAGCCGGGGGGAAGAGCAGATCAAACACGGCCATCACGTTTTCACGAGGTACTAAACTAGGTACTAAACTAGGTGGTCGCTTATCTGACTCCAACATGAACTCTATTATAACACGTCCTGTGCATTTAGCATATTGAGTAATGTATGCAAGTATATTAGATCTTGTTTGCTCATACTGGCAAATATTAAGAATCTCTGTTGGTGCAGCGTGTGGATGAATCTCTTTGAGTATAGAATTTGTGATTATGTATCTGCGCAAAGGGAAAAATATCTTAGAAATGTGTTGACATCTTCCATGACGGATGAATGATCTCACAAGTCTCGGGTGCCGTAAGGGTCCACAGATAATTGACCCATTTTCATCACGGACAGGATTACTGTTTAAGAAAATCATTAGCCAACACCAATAATCGCCATCCAAAATACCCTGTTAAGAATTCACGAAACACAATTAGATCATCATTGGTCACCCCGTTAAACAGATAATATGTTAAAAATCGGTTACTTTTCCAAAACTAGACTCAGCAATCTGATTTCCATATCTGGCACATAAGAAAAGGATGTCTTTTGGATGACGATGCTTTCTGTAATCAAGGGTACAAGTAGATGTAGAATCTCGAAAATTTAGCAGCTTTAACACAGACGCTTGTTTAGCAACCTTCTTAAAGTCCTTGCAACTGCATAACGTTTTCAAAGAAATCACAGGTTTAAGCAATTCATGTAACATTATGAAACATAAATAAAGGAAAAATCAGTAAGAAGTGATTTACGTTGCCGATATCCATGCAAGGTCTCTGGCTCCATTAGCAGAGGTTGCAACCATGACCATGATCATAGTCAACATGTCAACGGGTAAGCTCGTTATTGCCACCATCTTCTTTGCTTTCGGAATGGCAGTCATGTAATAAAAAAGTAATTTTGTTAAAGATTTAATAGCATTTATTTAGTACCAACAAAATTCCGTATAAATTCTTATAAAATTCTGCGAATATTAAATGAAAAACTAACTATGCCAGCGAAAAAGCTTATAGATTCGAGTAAATAGGAACAAAATCTATACAAACTGGGAACAACGTTAAACATTCTATATATTCAAGATAACGAGTAGAAGAAGTGAAGCATTGTTACTTACAAAGTGCAGTACTCAAAGCAAAAGCACAGAAAAGTTATATAAATCCTTCGGGTGTAAGATAGATATATATAGCCCCCAGAGCTCCACCTACATTGTATAATTGCAGCGGTGATTAAATACACAAACTCATTCATTTCATATTTCAACGAAATGACGTAGCAGGTCTTTAATACAACCAATTTTACTAAGACACGCATATACCTACATTACATAATTAGTATATGTAGCAAAACGGAACTCATCTAAGGACATGTAAAGGTAAATTTAGTCGGTGAGTTAGTATATGTATCCACTTCCAAGAAGTTTATTGTAATAAGGAACCTTTGATTACTAAACATGAAATTGGTTGTTTACTGTAATAAGGAACCTTGATTACTGAACACGACATCTAGATAGTACTTAAGTGATTGACTTAATATATATAAGACTTGGATTCATTAAAGAGTATATGTTTTTAGCATTTGTAATTAACTATGTATTTAGGAAGCTGGAAGCATCAAAATGATATTTTGCATAACACAGCATATTTGTAAATAACTATGCTTTTAGCATTTTTCATTTTGTTTAAATCATAAAAGTAACATGCAAAAACAATATGAACAACAAAGTAGAACGACAAAGACTAGTAGTACGTGATTGAGTTCACTACCATATTTTTTAGTTGATCAGCTAATGATGATGAAATCATCACTAGAACTGCTGCTTGTGTCCCTTTCTTCTTTCTTCATATCCATACTTGTGCTTCCCTTTTCAAAATGGTCTTGTGTCTGCATTTGGTAGTTAGCTTGATATTGTTGCCCTATTCTGTTTCTTCTAAGTCTTCCAATTTAACTCCAAAGTGTAAATCTTGCTTTTCTCTTGACTGTCTTGTCCAATAGGTGCTGTCACTTGATCCTTTTGATCACCACAATGACTTTGAAGGCATTATCTCTTTGCCTTTAACCACATATGATGTGGTCTTCTTTGGAACAGTGATATGTTCCTCTTGTGGCACCCTTGTTGTGCTATAATAGCACTTAAATACATCTAGGTATTTATTGTAACACTTTCTAAATTCATCACCATAGTCATGTGATAGGCCAAATATTTCTGCTACATAACCAAATTCCTTTGCAAAATATATACTTAAGTATCCTCCTAAACTTTCTACTAACTTATAAAGATCCATTAAATGAATCTCAATACCATTTATCTTTAGGGGTATGGGACTAGGCATCTCCCTTTTCAAATATTCATTATAAAACTATTTGAAAGCAATATAAAACTTGTCCCTAAATATGTCCCATTCTTGACAGATTAAATCATCATTCTTTACAAGGTCAAGAAATGCAACATATTCATTAAATGAACTAACTTTAGTTGGATAGAAAACACCTTTAACATAGACATAGTCCCCATTTCTTGGTGTGTTTCCAACTGTTGTTGATTTGGTTGGACATGCATAGGCATGGTGTCCAATTTCTTCACATATGTGACAATTCTGTGTCAAGACATCTTCCTTTTCTATCTTTCCTTCCTCACAATCAATGCTTTCTTCAAGTGACTTGAAATAATCATTCATGTACTTGTTCTGTCTCATGTTCATCTCGTTTTCATCAAAGCTGCAGTCTGTTGAATCTTTAAACATATACACAGGTCTGCACTTGTTGCTTTTGAAAGTCAGATCCATTCCTTGGGCTTCTAATTGCTTTGCTAATAGTATGTTCAGGGTTACATCTGGTATATATAGTACACCTGGTATGCAAATGAACTCTTTCCCAAGTCTGATGTTGATTTCTCCAACTCCATGTATGAACAAAAGCTTGTGCATTTCTTGTAATTTCTCCACACTGAATCTCTCCTTTAATTTTCCAAACAGATTTCTGTTTGAGCATACATGCCTTTCAAGGTGTTTGCTTATGTACCAGATTCTATCCCAATTTCCTTCATCAGTACCTTCAACCATGAAATCAGTTGGTAGGTGTATACTTTGATGGTATAGAATCTGAGTGTGCACCTTTTGCTATGTCTTTTCTTCTTTGATTTTTGAGTTTGCAGTCTTAGAAATCTTTTATTTGTTTGGACAATTGCTGGCAATATGTCCTCTTATTCTGCATTCATAGCACTTGCATCTCTTATGTTGGTTAGAGACATTATGGGACTGTGGAAGTGCATAATTGTATACTCCAATCTCTTCTATCTTCTTCTTGAGAATTTCTTTGCAATCTTTGGAGATTTTATACAATTTCCAAGTCTTAACTCCCTTTCTCTTCTCATTTGTCTCTGAATAAACTAATCTTGCAGTCTTTTCCTCATAGGCCTCCCAGGTTTGCTCTGATGCCAATTGTTAGAATGGCCAAATCCTTTTTTGTGCAGTCTTGACCATCTATCTTCAAGGTATGTGTTTGTGTTCACCATATTGTGATAGACAAATGTGTGAGTGTCTGAGAAAGTGTGAGTGTGCAGAAGTGGTATGCAAGAGATAGACAAAGACAGAAATATAGAGGGAAAGTAACTAACTTATTAACTATAAATTAATATATATATAACTGTCATTACATGAATCCTATTTATACTATATGAACAGGTATCTTATGAAGGGGTGTGATGGTTCATTAGAACCAATGGTTGTGTTCCTTCATCAATAATTGTCATATAACTGTCTTAACTAACTATAACTGTCATAATGACTAATCTAACCATAGTTTAAGGTCTGTTGGCCTATGGCCAAGGCCAAACGAAATATGCAGCCTCATATTTACATGTACATGGCTGCAAATAATACAAATATTACATAATAATGTTAATACTAAATTACCAATATGACTAAGGTTTAAAAACAGAAGTAAGGTTGATTGATCTTAAGTAATTACAACACCAAATACCATACATTACTGCTATTTTTTCATTGTAAGTAACTACCATATGAACTCTCGTATTTTTTCTTCTGCTTTGTGTTGGACTTGCAAATCGTGCTCATTTTGATAACTGAGGAAGATACCAAACGTAGCCAACTTTGTACTATGACGTGAAGAAAATGGCTAAAGAATGCTCACCAGAAAACACACAAGTGTCTACTGAATATGACACTATAGTCACACATATGGGCAACAAATGTGGTCAGCTACAAGTTAAGTAGATTATATAGGTGTCACAAGTTCATTACAAGCTCAAAGAAAGCTTCTGCATAACAAGCAAATGCTGCAAGCAGATTTTCACGCAAACACCAACTTCTTCCCTAAACTCACTCATGACTCAAAGGGAACATTTCATCATATGCTGCAAGCAGATTTTCACGCAGCAACACTCCCGTTTCTGGTTTTAGCCGAGGCATGGTACTATTAACCGTACCCGGGTAGCCGTGACCAAAAAAACTGAAACCGAAACCGAATACCGAAAAAAAATCCGAAACCGAAACCGATCAACACCAGTTTTTGACATAACCGGTTCGGTTAGGATAATAACTGGCAGTTATGAACCGGTTTTTAGTTCTAGACGTTGGGCCAGTTACTAACCGAACCCTAAACCCTAAACCGAGCCGGTTAGTAACCGGTTATTTTTTATGAACGTTGGGAACAAGCTGTTAACGAGGGACATGGAGCAGACAAACACAATATGACCATTTTTTTTTGTTTGTAACCGTTATTTTTGTCATTTAATCACCATTTAGTATAAATACTAAATTTGAATATGGTTTAGTTACTTACAACTTACAACAATCAAACACTCTCAAAAATATTCTTAAAAACAATCAAAATCACTCAAAAAATGGCAACTCAAAGTTCTTCAACTTTCACCGGTGTTGGTTCTTCAAATGAAACACGATTGTTGTGGTTTTAGAAACGGACCGAAACAAGGAAATTTGGTGTAATTTTGAGCTCGTGAAGTTGTCGGATAATACCGTGAAGGCTCATTGTAAATTTTGCAAGAAGTTTTTAAGTAGCGGATCCAACACGACGTTAAAGCAACATATCGAAAAAAAGTATTGCCAAAAGGCGTTCCGGATGAGGGTCAAGCATCTTTGTCACAAGATGGGAGTATATTTGCATATGAATCGGAACGGACTCGACAAAAATTTGCAAGCTTTGTGATTTAAGAAGCTTTACCATTCAACCATTTCGACAACCCGAGATTAACCAAAGTAATTGTCTTCAACCGCGATATAGTCACGTAAGTCGTTCTACTCTTAAACGTAATGCACTTAAAATGTGGAAAAAGGCTAAACTTGAAATCATAAAAGATTTTGAAAATTTAAATACAAATGTAAACTTAACAACCGATGTTTAGTCGGCGCCTCATCATTTGCCGCATTCGTACGTTTGTGTTACTACGCATTGGATTGATCCCGTAACTTGGCAAATGATGAAGCGTACGATTGATTTTCAAAACTTTGATTATCCTCACACGGGTATGAATTTATTTCGTAAGTTACAAGATGTGTTAAAAAAATTTTAATTGGAACATAAGATTTTTTCAATCTCATTTGATAATGCTTCTAACAATACAAATGCCGCCACTAAACTAACAGCAAGATACCAACCACCTTTGAACGACATTTTTTTTCGTCGATGTGTTGCACACATCATAAACTTGGTTGTGCAAGACGGATTAGGGGTACCCGAAATAATGTCGATAAAAAACACTTTTAAAACAATGTTGCAAGATATATTTTGTGGGCCTAAAGCAAGATATAAGAGTTATATGAGATTTTGTGTGGAAACGGAAACCGAATTTTTAACACCTAATTGAGAAGTTCCTACAAGATGGAACTCAACTTATTATATGTTTAAAAGTGCTTTACTTCAAAAAATTGCTTTAAGTACTTTTCATGGTGATCTTGTCGGTGATAACCTAGTTGAACCATTTTCCGTCCAAAATTGGGAAATTATTGAAAAATTAACCGAATTACTCGAAGTTTTTAAAGATGCAACTACTTTATTATCGGGTTCTTATTATCTCACGAGTCATAGGGTACTCCAACAAATTTTTGCAATGTGTTCAAAAATAGGCGAATTCAAATCAAGTGGGCCACCATATGATATTATGGTTGAACCTATGAAAGAAAACTTAGAAAATATTTCAAAGAAATTCCACCGGTAATTACTTTTGCCGCCGCATTAGACCCATGCTTTAACATTAGCGGGGTGGAACTACTTATCGAGAAGATTTCTATTGATTTGGATTTGCAATTAGAAAACCTTAACTATGCAATGAATGCAAAAGCTTATTTTAACAAATGTTTTAAAGATTTATTTGATATTTATTTTAGTAAATATGGTTCAACTAATGTTTCAATGAGTTGTGGTGCTTCATCATCCTCTTTGAGTTCGAGGTTTAACTTATTTCAAACTTTAAGACAAGAAAGTGTTAAACGGGCTAGGAGTGACCAAACCTGTACTAACGAATTTGCGAGATATATCGGAACCGATTGGATAAGCTCTATGGGACAAGAAGAATTTGAAAACTTTGATGTTTTGTCTTGGTGGAAAGGAAGGCAATCTCAATTTCCCGTTCTATCCAAGATGGATCGAGATTTACTAAGCGTACAAGCTTCTACGGTAGCTTTGGAATCATGTTTTTCTTTTTGTGGAAGGGTATTATCGATTCGAAGAACAAGACTCACACCGACATCTTTGGAGATGTGTATTTGCTTAAAGGAACACTTAGACGCACAAGAACATATAAACACATTTCTAATCTTGAAGCCAATTATTTAGAGATCGAACCACACATACATAAGATCGAGATGCAAGAGGGTTATAGAATCTCACTTTCCGATGAAGAAATCGCTCAAGATAACCAAGCTAGGTCCGGATCCGGAGACTTTGAATAAGACCTCCCTATCACTTAATGTATTAGCTTTCCGATTAATAAATCGCTCAATGTATTAGCTTATGTTTCAAGTAGTTTATGTTTGACGTATTATGAGTTTATTTAATAAAAGTTGAAGTTGTTAATACAAATAAGCCGTAAAAACGTTTAATTATATTTTACGATCTTCTAATGTTTTGTCGATAACAAACGTAAAATCATATTAACGAAACAAATAAAATACGTAAATGGTTTGAACTAATAGTTTCTAACATATTCACATTTTCACATAAAATACTAAAACAAGTATAAGTGATTTTATGATTTAAGTAATACATATGTACAACAACTAGTGTTTACATATTTGGATAAAATATACACATAACTAGTATGTAGTATATTGGGTAATATAAATGGGTAGAAACTTAAGTATCACAACCCATTGGGCAAATACATTGAATGTAGTTAGGTACAACCCAAAGCCCATAACCCATGGATCTTGACCCATAACCCTTTGCATGACATCATGCTTATATCATACATGTATAATATCCATAACCCATGGATCAACCCATACCCAAGTGACTAAGTGCATTGCACTCAAAGATACATTGTATCTAGCCAAAGATCCATGGTTCAACCCATGACCCATGACCCATAACCAAAATACCCATGGGCAAAGAGGAGCGTTCTACGGATCCCTGGCTTTGTGCTAGCCGGATCCCAAGTAGAAGTGGGATCCGGGGAATAGTAGGATTTTTCCTCTATAAATAGTGAGTCATTTCTTCATTATTTCTCACCCCTTTCTAACACACTTTCTCCCCTGAGTTAAATCTCGCTAACCTTAGATCCAAGAGATCTATGTTTGTAGTTTTGTTTTTGTGTGATCTTTTAGGTTCCTCTTAAAGGCAAGATCACCACCTTTGAAGTCGAGCAAGCTCAAGTCCATGAGTTGCCAAGCTTCCTCATCATCAAGGCTACTGAAGTCCTCTTGTTGATGATTCCTTTCTTTCTTCAAAGAAGTGTAGTGTTGAAGACATTAGTGAAAGGTGTCTCAAGTGTCAAGACGAAGATATTAGTGAAGAGTATCTATCGTCTATAGCATAAGCACTTGTGGTAGGTGCTTAGAAGTCAAGACAAGAAGCATTAGTGAAAGGTACTTAGAAGTGAATACACAAGACATTAGTGAAAGGTGTCTTGTAGATCTAGTCAAAGGCATTAGTGAAAGGTGCCTTAGATGTACATTCAATATGGTGTGTTTCGATGTACTAGATAGACTAGCATTAGATCCAAGGATATTGATGTCCTTGATGATGTTGTAAAGGAGTAGATCTCCTTTGGGATTAGTCGTTGGTGTAGTGTGGTAGTAGTTCCTCCATTGCAATGGAACTAGGTGCTTAGCCTAGTACCTAATAAAGGGTAGGCGACGTTGTGATAGGATTAGTTCTCCTAAGGTGTGAAAGAACTCGGTGGTTAGCCTAGCACCGTATAAAGGGTAGGCGACGTTGTGTTAGGTGTGGTTCGCCTTGGTGTGAAGGAACTCGGTATTTAGCTTAGTACCGGAAAAAGGTTAAGCGACGTTGTGAAGGCTTCTCCGCCATAAGGAGATTGGTGTAGTGTTTACGAACTCTCGAGTAGGTGACTCGGGGAGTGGAGTAGGGCAAGGAAGGTGTCCTTGTAGCCGAACCACTATAAATACTTGCGTTGTGGTTTTGTGCTTCTTACTCTTATCTTTTCATTACATATCTTTATATGCTTGTTTATCAACATCCAACACACACAACCAAATAGATTGACATAAGTCGATCTAAATAGTTTAAAAGGAAGTTTTAATTGGTAAAACTATTCAACCCCCCCCCCCTTCTAGTTTTCCACAATTGGCATCAGAGCTTCGTTACCAAGTTTCTTGAAGTATATTGTACTTTAAAAACTTGATATGATCCATGGTTAATTGAAAACTACAAAGAAGGTTTTTCATAAAAACAAACACCATGTCTTTTAAAACTATATGTAAAGTTCTATCCACACTTTCAACCTTACTGTCACTAGTTACATAAGGTATATGGATTGGGGGTGCTTGGCAATAGACCACTTCATAAGGTGTTGTTTGGATGGCAGTGTGGAAGTTGGTGTTGTACCAAAATTTAGCTAGTGGCAACCATTTGACCAATTCCTTTGGCTTCTCCCCACACATACACCTTAGGTAGCATCCAAGGCATCTGTTTACCACCTCAGTTTGAGGGTGGTAAGGAGTGGACATTTTGAGTTTAACCTTCAATTTAGAGAACAATGACTTCTAAAAGTTACTAAGGAAAATCTTATCTCTATCACTGACAATGGCATGTGGAAGACCATGCAATCTATGTACCCCATCCAGGAAGACTTGAGCAACTTGACTAGTATTGAATGGGTGAGATAATGCCATAAAATGAGCATACTTGCTCAATCTGTCAACTACCACCATGATTACTGACTTCCCATGGGACATTGGAAGCTTTTCAATGAAATCCATAGATACCTCAGTCCATATTTTCTCTAGAATAGGCAATGGCTGAATCAAACCAGGATAGGCACTAAGGTCTGGTTTTTGCCTTTAACATACATCAGTCTCTGACCCATTGCTTCACCATATTCTTTAATCCCTTCCAATAAAACACTGCACCCAACTTTTTGGTAGTCACATGTACTCCAGAGTGTCCACCAACTGCATCACCATGAAAATGCCCAATTAAATGTTTCCTTAATTCTACATTAGCTCCCACCACAACCTTTCCTTTCCTTCTCAAGACATCATCTTCCCAAGTGTATTTATTACCTTTGTATGTCTTATTAATCAATGATTGTATCAATTTTTGGACATCTATGTCAGACTGCCAACTCTTTTTGACCTTGTCCCAAACATCACTTGCCACAGTTGAGTCTGGAATTTGTAACAAAGTGCCCTCGTGATCAGTCCTATACAATGCATCAACCACCAAATTCTCACTTCCCTTTTTATACACAATCTCATAATCAAAACCTAGCAGCTTAGAAATCCATTTAATTTGAAAATGAGTAGTTAACTTTTGACCCAATAGGTACTTTAAACTAAAGTGGTTTGTTTTAATTTTGAAGTGTCTGTCCAATAAGTACCCTTTCCACTTCTCCAAGGCTGCCACCACTGCCAAAAACTCCTTCTCATATGTGGACAAGGATTGATGCTTGACAGCTAATGTTTTGCTCAAATAGGCTAAGGGATGACCATTTTGACACAACACAGCTCCAATGCATATACTAGAAGCATCTGTCTCTATCACAAACTCTCGATTAAAATTTGGTAGACCAAGCACTGGTGCTTGAACCATAGATATTTTAAGTTGATTGAAGGCTACTGCTGCAATATTAGACCACTTAAAGGCATTCTTCTTAAGTAAAGCTGTCAATGGTTGACTAATGATTGCATAATTCTTAATGAATCTTCTGTAGTACCCAGTTAACCCAAGAAAAACTCTTAGTTGCTTAATGGTTTGAGGACTTGGCCACTTCTGCATAGCTTCAACTTTAGTAAGGTCTGTGGTAACTCCTTTTGCGGACAAAATATGGCCTAAGTATTCAACTTGTGGGACAGCAAAACAACACTTACTTTTCTTGGCAAATAGGATATTGTCCTGCATCACTTGTAGCACTTGCTGTAAATAGCTACAATGTTCTTCCATAGATCTGTATACCAGGATATCATCAAAAAAATACTAGTACAAACTTCCTCAGAAAAGGCTTAAACACGGTATTCATCAATGATTGAAATGTTAAGTTAATGGAGCATTTGTGAGACCAAAAGGCATTACTAGAAACTCATAATGCCCTTCATGAGTTCTAAAAGTTGTCTTGCGAATATCATTGTCCTTAATTCTAATTTGGTGATAGCCAGACCTCAAATCCAACTTAGTAAACACCATAGCTCCATTTAATTCATCAGTTATCTCTTTTATTACTGGAATAGGAAACTTATCTTTGACTATATGCCTATTAAACTCTCTATAGTCCACACACATTCTCCATTAACCATCTTTTTTCTTGACCATTACTATAGGGGAGGAAAATGGGCTTTGACTTGGCCTAATCACCCCTGATTCTAGCAATTCTTTCACCATTGCCTCAATTGCATCCTTCTGATTGGGGGGGTGTCTGTATGGTCTTACATTGATTGGAGGGGTGTTTGGCATAAGGGGTATTTGATGTTCATGGATCCTCTAAGGTGGCAACTTAGTAGGCATCTCAAACACTCTTTCAAACCTGCTACACATTAACTTTCTATCAAACTCTGACTCACTAGCATGACATATGTATGCTCTCACAAGTTTGTGGCGGATAAGAACTCCATTAGTATCAGCATTCTAATTAGAAAGTGGGTCATCATGCTTCAATGTTATACTCAAGAAAAAATTATCATTGTTAAGTATAGCATGTCATAAACACACACATACACGTGATTGGTATGGGTTGGATTGATCTTAAACTATTTTTGTCTATAATTTTTAATTTTTTAATGTAAAATATGACTACAGAAATTTTATTATCATAAACACCGGGCTATGTTTGTGAATGCAATGACTCGAAAGGATTTATGATACACTTTTGGCAACTACTTTGGGCAACTTTCGACCCATTTATGTTATCGGTTTGACCCCTTAGAGATAACAGATGGTATGAATTGACCTATTTATCTACGAGCTGAAATTGTTACATCTATGATACAGGATTCCAAAGGACTCACCATTCTTGTCAAAATCCGTTACATGTTTCTCAATATTTTACGCGTCAAAAGGGTATAAAAAATAGTCAAAAATGGAACATATTTAAACCATAGCACACCAAAGTATTTACGACCTCCTATATTATTAATTTTTTTATCAAAAAACATCGGGGAATAAATAATTTTTTTAATATATTTATTGACATTTTCAACCTATAGTTTTTTTTTAACGGCTAAATCTTCATTGATAGAACTAGCAAGAAGCTAGAAAATACAATAAAAATAAGGAAATCCATACAAAAACACCAAGCCTAAAAATATAACACCTAAAGCACCTCCTCTAACGATAAAACTCACCAAGACGTGCCTAGAAAAGAAAATAAACAACACCTCTTATACGCTTATGCCATCACCTTACTTTTTCAACCTATAGTGAAGTTAAATAAATTATTGGCGTATGTAAATGCTTAAAGAAAATTATGTCGCAAGTTTTCTAATACAACGTTTTCGAGCCTAGACTCAGCAACAATATTTCCAGCACGGGTACATAGGCAAAGAAGGTCGTTAACATGATGATGCTCTTCGTAATCTTCAATAGAAATTTTCTCAAAGTTCACAACCTTCAAGACAAATGACTCTCTAGCAAGATTGAGAAACCTCCTGCATCTGCATAAAAGCAACATATGATTTTTAAAACTATAGTCTCTCATGTTTGTAATAGAGGAATTTAAAAGTTTGTAAGCATTTGAATCTCTTGCCCAACAAACATTGTTATGAAATATGTAAGAAACAAGTAAAGTTAGCTACTCACGTTGAAGATAACCTTACGAGGTCAGCATCCCATTGCTTCACGTCGCCAATAGTATCAAGGCTATGTTTGGCAAAAATAGATGGTGTCGTTGCTGTTGCTGGCGCTGTTGCTAGTGTTGTTGTTAGTGCTGGTGCTGGTGCTGGTGCTGAAAAAGATTAGAGTAAATTACACGGATAGTCCCTAAGGTTTGTCTATAGTTTCACCCACAGTCCCTAAACATTTAAAGTTGCATGGATAGTCCCTATCTCTGTTTATGGTCCTTTTTTAACTGGTGTTTAGTGAGTTCCGTTATAATTTACACTTTTAGCCCTTTTGGTTAAAGATCGTTTCCTTGTCAGTCCTTTATCATAACATACATTTATAATTTAAAGTTTTTCGACTTTAGGTACGTTTTTATACGTTTTCGTCCGTTTTTATACGTCTTCGTTCGTATTCATACGTTTTTATCTGTTTTCATATGTCGTCTGATTATATTCGTTTTCGTTCATTTTTATACGTTTTCATCCATTTTTCTTACGTTTTCATCCGTTTTAATACGTTTTCGTCTGATTTTATACGTTTTTCTCACGTTTTTATCTGTTTTCATTTGTTTTTATACGTTTTCATCCATTTTTATACGTTTTCGTCCAATTTTATATGTTTTCATCTGTATTTATGCGTTTTTGTCTATTTTTATTCATTTTCGTCTGTTTTTATATATTTTCGTCTGTTTTTATCCGTTTTACTACGTCTTCGTTCGTTTTTATACGTTTTCATCCGTTTTTATACGTTTTCTTATGTTTTTATACGTTTTTATACGTTTTCATAAGTTTTCATCTTTATATGTTTTTATCCGTTGTCGTCCGTTTCCATATGTTTTCGTTTGTTTTTATACGTTTTTCTTATGTTCTCATACGTTTTGTCCATTTTTATACGTTTTCGTCCGTTTCTATATGTTTTAATCTGTTTTCATCCAATTTTATACGTTTTCGTCCATTTTTATACGTTTTCTTACATTTTAATCCGTCTTTATACATTTTCTTACATTTTTATCCGTATTTATACATAAGAAAAATGGACGAAAACGTATAAAAACAGATGAAAACAGATTAAAACAATGGAAATGACTCTTTTACTTATAGTAATTTGAGGAGGTTAGTAACATTTGGATATTTTACTTACATGTGATAGAAATGGTTACACATGATGCATAAAAGAACTAATGGCTCATCACCAAGCTACCAAGGCTTGGTGAATCCCCTTTGTTTCGTTCACCATGAGTCATAGAGATGACTAGATGAGTTTTGATATTATCTTGCTTTTACGGAGTCAGTTTTGTCCCGGTAATCCCTAACGGTAAGTTGTTAAGTTACGAAACGTAAAACCGGATATTGTAAAAAAATTAAACCTGTAGAAACAGTTAAACTCATAATTATACTCCATGTTAGTATTTTAGATGAGTGAACGGAGTGCTTTTACGCTGTTAAAACTAAAAAACGTAAGTTGAAAACTCGTAAAACGTGAAACGTAAGTAGTTTACGTGAAAATAGAAAAAGTGAAATGTGATATTTTTATTATGATTATTATGAACCTAAAAGGCTTATAATGTCTAGACTGGACCTAGTCTAGTTTCGGTTGGTGTTAAATGCACGT
The DNA here is from genome assembly GCA_019973895.1 of Chrysanthemum seticuspe. Classification (NCBI taxonomy): domain Eukaryota; kingdom Viridiplantae; phylum Streptophyta; class Magnoliopsida; order Asterales; family Asteraceae; genus Chrysanthemum; species Chrysanthemum seticuspe. Next base: position 360,575,146 of record BPTQ01000009.1, read on the forward strand.
TAAGTCTAAAACCGTAATTGTTAAATATCTAGTTAAACTTAGTTAAGAAGTTTAAGTAAACATCTTAGTTACTTACGTATTAAGTCTTGGAAATATCTAGAAACTTAGCTTAAAATGGCTAGTTAAGTTTAGGAGATATTTTGTGATATTTAGTGTTAATGGTCAAGTGTTGATTTTATGGTCAAAGGATGAGGGAAATATGTTGACTTTTCTAAAAACATAAAAGTTTTTAAACGTCTTAGAAAATGTGGTGCAGGTATAGGTCAAGTCTGCATACAAGTAAAAATGTTTAAATCACAAGTTTGGTCTCGTAAATCACAGGGTTTATTTGGTAACATTTGAAATGAAAATTTATAAATTCCATAAATGATTATAAGTGAACTAAAAATTAATCCAATTTAATAAAAATGTTCGGAGTTGGTTTTTGTTACGCGCAAGATAACCTAAACGGTTATATTTAAAGTTCAAAATTGTACGCGATTTTTGGGATAAAATGTTTATGTTTTAAATAAATATTAACGTGAAATTTTCGAGTTGTTACAAAACATATAAAAACGGACGAAAACATATTAAAATGGATAAAAACGTATAAAAATGTAATAAAACATATAAAAACTGACGAAAATGTATTAAAAGTTAAAACCGACGAAAAAGAATAAAAATGGACGAAAACGAATTAAAATGTATAAATACGGATGAAAACGATTAAAAACGGACAAAAACGTATAAAGACGGATAAAAACTTGTGAAAAACGTATAAAATCATACGAGAACGTATAAAAACGGAACAAATTTTAAAAAATGTAAGCAAACGGGAGAAAATGTATAAAAATGTACTAAAACGGATGAAAACGTAATGGATGAAAATGTATAAAAACGGACGAAAACTAATAAAAATGGACGAAAAGGTATAAAATGACGAAAACGGATGAAAACGTATAAAAACGGATGAGAATGTAAGAAAACGTATAAAAACGTACCTAAAGTCGAAAAACTTTAAATCATAAACGTCCGTTATGATAAAAGACTGACGAGGCAACGATCTTTAACCAAAAGGGCTAAATGTGTAAATTATAATGGAACCCACTTAACACTAGTTGAAAAAGGGACCATAAGTGTTATTTTTTTCAGAGTATCCATGCAACTTTAAACTTTTAGGGACTGTAAGTGAAACTTTGAACAAACCTTAGGGACCATCCATGTAATTTACTCAAAAGATTATAAAAGAGATTATTTTTAGAGTAAAATACACCGTTCGTCTCTAATCTTGTACACACGCATCACGATTGGACAAAAGTTGCCTTTTTCATCGATGGGAGTCCAAAACAAGGAGTTTATATGCTAAACTCGTCCCTTGACCATTAACGCCGCGGTCAATGTTATGTTGTTGAGGGCAAAACCATCTTTCACTGTAGCGTACTTTATACAAACCGTTGTACAATGTTTTTAGTTGCTATATGTCTATGCAACACGGCTTGGTCGTCAGTTATCATTCTTCCCTAAACTATCCTACAAAAACAGTCTTCTACAAAACGATAATCCTTTCAACATGGTACGTTGTTGGTGTGGTAAGCAAGCTATAATTCGCACTTCATGGACCTCTGCTAACCCTGGGCGTCGATTCTTTGGTTGTCCTGTTGAAGTAAGTGTCTTTTAATATGTATCGTATCATTTTTTTTCGCAAGTAGCAAACTACATTGTAACAATGATTGTTGTTTAATCACTTGCTATAATCATGAATAGGGGTCTTCTTGTCGGTGGATACGATGGTATGATCCTGAAATCTGTGCTCGTTCAAGAATGATCATACCAGGCCTTTTGAGGGGGAGAAATGAGCTTGAGGCAAGATTAGAAGCTGCTCAAGGTGATGTGTGGAAGTGGAAGATTTACCTAGTGCTCGGTTGGATATTGTTCTTGATTCTTTATGAATTGGGATAACTTTTTAGCTTTTATGTAATGAGGCGAGATGGTTAATGTTCATTATCTTGAGTTGTAGTAACGTTTTGTCCCAAAAGGTTATGAATCTTGTTATTATGATCGGTTTACCGTATGTTTATGGCTTTACGCACATGGTTAAGATTAAAGTTGACTTTTAATTTTCAACATTGTTATGAAGTATTCAATTTGTTTTTGACTTTCAATGCCTTATGGGTATGCAGATGGTTAGCAATTTGTTTAGGTTTGACTTTTAATTGTCAACATTCTTATGAGGTTTTTTTAACTTTGGTTACTTTTGATGCAAATTATTCACACATCAAGCTTAGTCAATCTATAAAAATACACAATAATGACATGGTTTCATAGTTAATGCAAATGGATATAATTTCAAATGCATAACATTGCATACTTTTTGAAGCATGAGAATTACAGCTAGACACACACACATATGTTTTTAGAGTACATAACTTGTCCATAGGAAATAAACTAGATGAAACATTGTCTAGCTAATTAGCATAACAGAATTGACCTATGGTGAGGCCATCATTCTTTCCAGTGCAGCCTGCTGCCTAGTCATTCTTTGTGTAGCAGGCTGGGTTGAAGCAGAAACTACTTGCACATCACTTGACTGCAGCTAAGAATCAGACTCGGATTGATCATGTTGCTGGGATTGACACTGGGATTGCTCATTCATGCTGGGATCGGCAATTGCTTCATCTTGATGTTGGTGGGATTGAGTAAGGGATTCATCTTGTATCCTGGGATCTTCTGTTGCTTCATCTTGATGTTGTTGGGATTGAGACATGGATGCATCATGTATGATGGGATCTTTAGTTGCTTGATCTTGATTTTCAAATTGAACACCATTTCCTTGAACTACACTAACTTGACTTTCAACAACACCTGTACCTTTAGGATGTGTCTTTTTTGCTGCTACTTTATTACCTTTAGGATGTGTCTTTTTTGTTGCAGCTTTTGTAGGCACTTGTTTGACATTTCCCTTATGGCCAGTTCAACTACTTTAAGCTCCACCATTCCCTAGACATGTTTTCCGGTTGTGTCCAGTAATGCCACAAATACAACACTTAACACTCTTCTAAGCCCTTGACAGCTTACCATTCTTCACAATCTCTTCACTTTCAGGAGTTATCCTAACTCTTTTTCTACCTCTTGAGCTAGGCGGAGTTGTTTCAAATTTCGGTGGAACAATTGTTGTTGGCACACTTGATTTTTCCCAATGTTCGTTGCTAGTTATAGGCTAGACATGGTGTTGTAGGTTGCCTCCCAAGTGAGAAGATAGTAACAAGGATGAGCCCATGTTTCTACAGCTCCTACTTGTTGCCCATTTAAAGCCATATTACAAATGGTAGCAACAGCATGTTTACATGGTAAACCTGTTATCTCCCATCTTCTGCAAGTGCAAGACTTTTCTACAACATTAACTACACATTGGTCACCCCATGGTCCACTAACCTGAAACTTAGTTCCCCCATTCCACAAAACATTATACTTAACAGCCTCTTTCTTAATACCCTCTAACATGTGTTGTGCAGTTGGTGTTAGTGACTCATCACTCTTCTCAATCACCATCACAACATGCATTATCCTCTTCATACAGTATTCCATTATTTTGTTTAAACCTTCAATTATTTTGTCATGAAACATTTGACACATGTTATTAAGTAACACATCAGAATGAGCTCTCCCTAAAGATTACAAATAAACATGTATTAATTATAACCGTTTATACTGCATTAAAAATTAACTGAAACATGTAGATGACTTACATGAAAAATGTGACCTTGACCAATGGATCGGTGCTATCTTACTTAACCAATCATGGGCTGGTTGACTAAATTTCTTGAAATCAGCCATAGCTTTCTGAAATTGTACAACAGTTGAGGCTGTTACACATTTCCATAGATGCTCTTTGTAGGCCCTACCTTTCCATTGAAGTTTCATTTTCTCATGAATGCTTCTAATACAAAATCTGTGTTCTGCATCTGAAAAAACATCTCTTAAAGCTCCACTTATATCCTGCACAAAATCAAATATGTTTACTGTCTGTTTCAAAACAGAGAGACTTAAATTCATGAACAGATTAAGGGAGTACCTTTTGCATGCCAGTAATAAAAGTGATGCTTGAGATTGGCTCAAGTGCTATATCATCGGATAAACAATGAAGAAACCAATTCCATGATCCTATGTTTTCTGATTCAGCAAAATCATAAGCTAAAGGGTATATACCATTGTTGCTATCAATTCCCACAGCTGTCAGCAGTTGACCATTCAAAGGACCATGAATTGGAAAAGCATCCAGCCCCTACAATGATCTCCCACACGCTGTAAAAGACATCATCAACCATCACAGGTAAATCATTTTCCAAATGCAAGTCATCACTTATATTACTGGTTGTTCTTGCTTTACCTAACTCATTACTCTGACCTACTTGGACCAAAGCAAGTTGTGCATCATTCTCCTGACAAGTATTCTCTTCATTTGCTTGATTTGAATCATCAACTTCATAGCATAAGTCACTAGTCTCATTCACTTGTAACAGAGTAACATCAACAACAGGATCATCTTCCATGTTATTGGCATAAACAGATGTGCTTCCTACTTCCCCTAAATGCTTATTCTGAGTCAATTGAAACAAATTTACATCAACATCAGGCTCCTCAAACCTGTTATTAACATCAACTAGTGCTCTTCCTACTTTCTCTAAGTGCTTCCCCTGAGTCACTCTGAACAGATTAACCTCGAAATTATCAGGCTCCTTAATAGCATTGTCCTCGTCAATAAATACTAAAGCACGCTCACTATTATGAACAGGTTGGCTAGTAAATGATGTGTCTAGGGTGGAAAATACAGGCTCAATATTTGGCAAATTGCTAGATTCACCAATATAATTGAGGTCCATAGGTACTTGTGTAAGTTGCATAAAAGGATCTAGTGCCGGCTCATTATCAAGATCATCTAACACCAATCGTCTACAACAAGATTGAATAGCAGCACTAGCAACTTTTCTGCTATTTTCATCCATCTCCCAAAAAACAGTCTTAATAGATTGTGGGGACATTTCAGACAGCTCTAATCTTGTCTTACCTATTTTCACATACACATCTATCAACTTATGGTCTTTGACAAGGTCTTTCAACAAGTCAAGATTAGCAGCTTCACGCAAACTAAACAAACCATCATCCAATGAAGTACGAGGCTTAAGAAAGTAGAAATAATTGGGTTGTCCATTCTCATAACCGATTTGGGTCATGAGAGCATCCATTTCATCAACGGATACCCCATTTATTTCCACATAATCAACCAGGCATTCCTGGCCTCATTGATATATTCTATCTGGAGAGTATTTGAATGTACCTTGATAATGGAACCTCATGCTAAAGAATCATGGTTCATCCGCTGTATAAAAAATGTACAAAAAAACTGTTACGATAAAGTTACCTAAAAGGTGAATAAATTAAACAATCGTACTAACATATAATTGTAAAAGACTATAACCAAAAAAACACTTACCATATCTCCTGATTGCATAATTTTCCTCAATTTCATGGTCATCAAAGAAAGGAGGTTCTCTAATTCGCCATAGAGTAAATCCAAGGTTGGTGTTTGTTATTTTCTTACTTAAGTTATTTGATTTGATCATTGACATTGCATTAGGGTTTTTTTGGTAGGTTTCCGAAACAAGTTTGAGGATGAGCAATGAGTATACAGCTTAGTTATATTATACATTATGGCGGGAAATTGGATTAGACATCTGGGGATAACGGGATTTTATGGACTATAACGGAACATTGATCTCGGCGTTAATGGTCAAGGGACGAGTTTAGCATATAAACTCCTTGTTTTGGACTCCCGGCGATGAAAAAGACAACTTTTGTCCAATCGTGATGCGTGTGTACAAGATTAGGGACGAACGGTGTATTTTACTCTTATTTTTATAAGCTACATGAAGTGACATTTGATTTGCAGAAATTATGAAAGATTAGGGGCCGTTCAGTTGGTGAAAAATTTCTCATTTTTTCAGAAAATTTTTCATATGAAAAGGGAAAAATTGAAAATCCGTTTAGTTACACTTTTTTCCAAAATTTTCAAAAAATGTGAAATTCTCATTCTCTAACTTCTAACTACAAATTTGAAAAGCTCATTCTACTCTTCTCACTTTTTATAAGTCCGTTTTATGTTTTTATCCGTTTTTATACGCTTTTATCCGTTTCCTTATGTTGTCATCCGTTTTCATCCGTACTTTCTATGTTTTTGTCATTTTTTTACGTTTTCGTCCGTTTTCTTACATTTTCGTCCATTTCCTTATGTTTTCGTCCGTTTTTTACCCTTTCTTCCGCTTTTTTACGTTTTCTTCCGTTATTTTACGTCTTCATCTCATTTTTTTACGTTTCCATCCGTTTTTTACGTTTTCATCTTTACACTGACGAGAACGTAAAAAAATATGAAACGTATAAAAATGGAAATGATAACGTATAAAAAAGGGGAAAAACGGATAAAAAAAACGTATAAAACCATACAAAAACTATAAAATGGATAAAAACATACAAAGATCCAATATGAAAAAAAGAAAAAAAAAAAGTTGATTTATAAAAGAAAATATGTTTGAAAAGAGCTTTATCTAAACATCTTTTTATTTTTTGAAAAAAAATATATAATTATATCTAAACGGCTTTTTATAATTCTCAAACTCTTTTCTAAAAAAGAAACCCAGTCATTTCTTTAGAAATTCAGAAACAAAAAAATAAGAAAAAATCTTCGCCAACTAAAGAGCTTATTATTTTTTTATAAACTTTTTATAAAAAAAATAATGAGCTCTTTAGTTATAAGTCGCCAAGTATCCAATTAGAGGTATGCTTTCGGAATTTAGTAAACTTGAAATGACTAAAATACCCCTCTGTACCCCGTACAAAAGGGTATTTTAGTAAATATGGAGAAAAAAACTATATTGATTTATAAAAGAAACAATGTTTGAAAAGAGCTTCATCTAAACATCTTTTTATTTTTTGAAAAAAAAATATATAAATCCATCTAAACGGGTTTTTCAAATTCTCAATTCGTTTTTAAAAAAGAAACCCAATCATTTCTTTAGGAATTCAGAAACAATAAAAAAATAATGAGCTCTTTAGTTATAAGTCGCCAAGTATCAGGTATGCTTTCGGAATTTAGTAAACTCGAAATGACTAAAATACCCTTCTCTACCCGTAGAGAAGGGTATTTTAGTAAAATCCAAATTATACCATAGACATTACTCATGAGGCCCTTATAAAAGCGTGGGAAAAATAGGCACACACCAAAACCCCACCATTTTTCTGTTACATCTTCTTCTTCTTGTTCTTGATCTACTAATAAAAGGTAACCCATTTTCATATATATATATATATATATATATATATATATATATATATATATATATATCATTATTATTTAAATCCATAAATTTGATATTTTTTTTTTATAAAAAATGTGAAGGGTGTTGAAATGGGTCGATTATTTGTGGTGAATCTTGAAGATGGGAATGTTTACACGTGTAAACATTGTCATTTGCATTTGGGTTTTTCTCATCAAATCATCTCCAAGGTATTATTTGGATTATTGGGTTTTGTGATTTAGTGTTTTTTGTTCATACCCTTTTGAAATTATGTGTTTTTATGATGGTTTAGGGGGTGTTTGTTTCGGCTTATATAACGCGCTTATGGCTTATCTGGTTTGTGGTTATTTTGAAACTTTTGGCTTATATATCATGTCATAATAAGCATATATAAGCCGAAATTTTTTAAATAAGCCACAAAAAAATGAGTTTTTGTTTATACCCTTTTGAAATTATGTGTTTTTGTGATGAAATGAATATGCTCTTAAGGGTTTGATGGTTTAGGCTTGTATAGATTATTGTATAAAATAGTCGGCCAAAAAGTCGGAAACTATGGTTTATTTCTTTATTGGTTATGTATATGTCTGTTTGGCTCAAAGCGTTTAGGAGTGGTGAGCGATGTGATTTTAGTTCTGATTCGGCAAGCAACAAGTAGCTTTATCTTTTTTATTCGGAATGCTACTTTTCCAACGCTCTATTTATATCAACATTTTTTTATACATTTGTGTGATGATGTTTAAGGGTTTTGTGATTTAGTGTTTTTTGTTTATACCCTTTTGAAATTATGTGTTTTTATGATGAAATGAATATTTGTTTAAGGGTTTGATGGTTTAGGGGGTGTTTGTTTCGGCTTATATAGCGGGCTTATGGCTTATTTGGTTTGTGGTTTATGTTTCATAAGGTCACTTATTGTGGCTTATTTTGAAACTTTGTATATAAGCTTATTATGTCATAATAAGCATATATAAGCCGAAAAGTTTTTAAATAAGCCACAAAAAAGTGAGCTTATGAAACATAAGCCGAAAATCAAATAAGCTATAGCCCGCCATATAAGCCGAAACAAACACCCCCTTAGTATGGTGGGTTCATGTTTTAGGCTTGTATAGATTATTGTATAAATTAGTCCGCCAAAAAGTCAGAAATTATAGTTTATTAGTTATGTATATGTTTGTTTCGCTTTTTGGGTTTTTGAGGGTTTAATGATTTAGTATTGTGGGTTCATGCTTTAGGCTTGTATAGATTATACATTAGTCGACCAAAGAGTCAGAAACCGTGGCTACCCACAACAAAAAACCATATGTTCAAGTTTGAGTTTATGGTGGTTACGGGTGTGTTTGGCGTAGAGCGTTTAGGAGCGGTGGGCGTTGTAATCTTAGTTCTGTTTCGGCAAGCAACAAGTAGCTTTATCTTTTTTATTTGGAATGCTCCTTTTCCAACTATCTATGAAGTACTTTTAGTTTATACCCTTTTTGCTAGATGTGATCTTATGATGAAATGAATTGGTTATGAATATGAATATGAATATTAATATGTTTTTTTGGTTTATTGGAGTGTTTCTTGTGAAATCTTTGTGCATTTTATGTCTAAGGGTTTAATGATTTAGTATTGTGATTTTATGTTTTAGTTTTGTATAGATTAGCGTATAGATTAGTCGGTTTGAGTTTATGGTGATTTAGGTCTATGATGATTGGCAGATTAATATATCTATACTGTTATTGTACTCTCTATTGGACACTAGCATTGATAAGTTTTTTAAGGTTTGTGTCATATATGTAAGAATCCGTCGTTTTAGAAAATGTGGGATTGAAATTAGTACCAGTAGAATTCACTTGAATTGCTTCGAGTTGAGACAGTTGGTCATTTCTGTTCTTGTGAACCTACTTTCATTGCTGGTTCTGTCTAATGAATAATGATATGATCTTGATGCAATAACCGTATGTTTTGTTTTACTAAGATGTATTGAGGTCGTGATAAATCCAACATGATCTCATGAAGGACTAATATGTATTTAGGAGAAAACGTGCTTTAAGTACTTTATCTTGTAGATAAGAAGACAGAGATAAAATACCCTGCGATTCTCTTTTGCAACATCTTGGTATTATGACATTATCATTTTTACATTTTTGGTTTAAATCGTGGCATGGACCCGTTCTTAAGTTAAATATACAGTTCGGGATTTTGTCTGTTAGCTTTGACTAGTCTGCTTATCGTGTTGATAACAACATAAATGATATAACAAGACATTAATAAGATAGCCGACGGAGGTCAAACGCAACGCCTTGCTATTTTCTTTTTATACACTGTTTCGGTCAAATTGTAACTAGGATCGGTTCAAAAGTGAAATATACAGCCGGGACTTTTATTTGTTAGTTGTTAAGCCTTATCGACATATGAGGTAATCAAGTTGTGAAGGAATTTTCTTTTCTTTATATGACAATTTGATTATGATATACTTGTGTCACGAGATATGATATATCAATTGGAGTCCACAATTATATTTTGCTACTTGGATAATATATTTCCTATTTAGACAAGAGTTGACTTTTTTTCTCTTTACGTGTTATATTAATATTTATGAGCCTATTTGTGTTATGTGCCTTTGTTTGACCATAGTATTTAGACAGCACCAAAATGTATATAGTCTCGGTTGATTATAAACGAGTGTTGGAAAACCCGCGCGATGCAGCGGGATTGCTTAAAGGACGTTGTTTGCAACGACACTTAAACCTCAAGGGCTGTTTTTGCTAAGTTGCGAAAGATTATTAATGCTAAAGGACTTACTTTGCAATGACACTTGAACCTCAAGGGCTGTTTTCGCTAATTTGGCAAAGTTTGTATTTAATGCACTTGGTTGTGCTACAGTACAAATGTTTTGCTTGTTGGGCAAAACTTATGTACGATCTTTAGTATATTATACAAATTATCTTATGGACCAAAAGGGCTATATTAAAACGCTGACTTGTTGTGGAAAAGACAAAAGGAGAAGGAGTTTGCTCTTTGTAAAAATATAATATTTGTGTCTAGTACCATATTTCTGGTCAAAATAAACATATTTTCTAAACTTTATCTTTTGTCTATTTCCACAGTCGCCTGATATTTTCTAAAATTTTTACTTTTTACGTTTCCTAATAACAAAGGCTTTTCACTTCCATTCTAATTTGGTCACTAGACTTAAAAGACCATTGTAAGAAAAAGAAATTACAAACTATTTCACTTAAAAAATCGTTAACAGAACTGCTTAGCCACATTGGCATATGTTGGGTTTGCGGTTGGAAATTCTCAAAGTAATCAGTTTTGAAGAGTCACATGGTTTTAGTAACGATTTTCAAGTCCAATGACTGACTAGAAATTGAAGTGAAAGTGCATTTCTATTTCTTGCAATATGCACTTTTCTATATTACTGCAATTCACATGATAGCACTATAATGCGAAATCTTATATTTGATCTGTATTTTTTATGGTGCATCTTGTTGCTTCTGCTAGAATTAGCCATTTACTAGTCTGGAAACCTGTTTTTGTCTGCTTTTCATTGATTCCTAAACTTTTTTCCCTCAAACTTACATGCTTTTATCTGTTTTACTTTTGTTTTGTAACAGGCTTTCCGTAGTCGACATGGGAAAGCTTATCTCTTTGACAAGATGTAAGTATTCTTGTTTTAGCTTTTCACTCTAAACTACTAATGTTTATAGAAACTTAAGCTTTGTGAATTCCTGAAGATGTTGTATTAGACCCATTTAAATATGGAAGGGTCGATACAATGGGTCGAATGGGACGCCCTAATAGGCAAATGTTCAATGCGTAAAACCTCCTAGATCATTTTATTCAAAATATCATTTTATTTATGAAATAGTTTATTTCTGTAATTATTGTTGATACTCTGACACGTACCAAAAATTGCCCGGTTTGACCCATTACTCAACCTGTCCGACCCTTGAATGATGCCAATTCTAGTTCAGTTGCTATCGGCTTTGTACTGATGTCATGATCCTGATATTCCAGTGTGAATGTGACCGTCGGAGAGAAAGAAGATCGGATGATGATAACTGGACTGCATACTGTTGCTGATATATACTGTGTTGGATGTGGGTCGATTGTGGGGTGGAAATATGTGAGATCTTATTTGTCTTAATACATACGTTTAGTTTACATTGTTATAAAATATAGGCCCCATGAAACACGTTCCAAACTAACATACCCAACTTTGTGCTAATTTCAGGAGTCTGCGCAAGAAAAGGGACAAAAGTACAAGGAAGGAAAGTTTATTCTTGAGAGGTATGCAAGTTGGCAGAAAATTTTGTTTTAATTGGGAATTTCGACCCATTTACTTATGAATCAACCAGTTTGTATTGTTTCATCTTTAAATAAGTCAAATGGGTATGTGGGATATTTTTTGCTAACGAAGCAGGTCAAACGGGTTGAATGAAGTCTAAATAACCTTCTAATTTGCTCCTCTATGTATAGGTTGTAATTGTAATAATAATGTTTTTAATCAAAATAATATGTTCATTGCTTGTTAAAAAGAACTAGTATTGTACAATAAGTGCTCATGGAGTTATGGTCAACAAAATCCAAGCCGGCCGATAACTTGTTTCAACCCCAACCTGTTTTTACCTGTTAGCTGACCTGCCTGTCTTGCCACTTCTGTATTCCTTATCTATCCTTTTCTGCAGAACTGATTTTTTTTTTCCTTGTTGCTTTTGAGCAGGTTTAAGGTTTTGGGTCCAGACGGGAGTGCATATGTGCAGCATGGGCAAGATGTTCAGATTGCTGGAAGTGAGTCAGAAGACGCGTGATCATCTGCTCTGCATAATTGTGTACAGTCCCTGATTAGTCTAGCCCTATTGAAATGCGGTCCTTCTTTATACCATACTATGAAAGTCATACTATTGAAATGCGGTCGTCCTATTTTTTGAAGATTGTCATTGGGCAGATCTTTGAGCAACTGGTAATACTGGCAATTGCTGATTGAAAGTTGTGTTTCGTATCAGATATATGTGTCCTATTTTGTGAAAATATGAAGGAAATGCAATGTACAGAATTTTAGTTTCTATGATCTTAGTAAAAAGTAGACCTAGTTGCACTTGTGTTTGCTTGCTTTCTAAGGATCCATGAATATGTTCTTTTACCGTAGAGATTATAATTCTTCACCGATTTACATGGTTTTTATAAATCAGTGTCGGATTATGTTTAAACTTGTGGAACATGAACCATCTTTGAAACCTAAAAATGTCCATAAACAAGATTGCATAATAGGTTTCTAGAGTCGGATGGTCTTCCGTAGTCTTTCAATAGTTGATGGTTTTAGTAAAATCCGCAACTAAGTTATATCTGCACAATTTACTTGATTCGGAAAGTTGTTCAAAGGATGGGCATGACCCTTTCACATGAATTGCCTAGATGGGGAACAAGATTCGACCACGAGTTTTCTAGATGGAGGTGTTTTTTTGACCCTTTTCATAACGTTCTTAATCCAATGTCTTTTTCTTGACATTTTTGCTCGAGTAATCTGTTTGTTCAAAGTCAACTTATTTGACAACAGGGCTGCTTATTAGATGTATATATAGATTATTGAAGGTCGATAATGATTGATCCGATGCTCACGGCCATCAAAATGGATGAGGTGGGTCAAATTCTTCTAAAATGGACAAATAAACTGCTGTCAGGTAAACCGAACTCGACCCAACCCATCCATTGTAGTACCTCTACTTGCAAATGTTTAGATCTTTGGATGACCTCCATCTCTTTGCATGACATTTTATATAAAAGAAATGTAAAAAGATACAACATTACTCTTTACAGTATATAGACGACATCGCAGTTTACAACAACAATGCGAACTTCTCTAAAGCACATTATTTTCTCGAGCAATGGTAACTTCAAACAGTGCTACGGATTTTCATGCTTATAGATACAAAGATTGCAGCTTACCACCCGAAATATGAATTCATCCTCCTGGTCAAAACTTGAAGATACAACGAAGATCTTCTGGACGTAAAACGCAGATATAACAAATACTTCAATCCCTTGACTCTCACACTTCTAGTTCTGAGATGATCAAGAAAAGTATCTCGCGTCAATAATTTTAATCTTGATCATAAAATTCAATGTAAATTAGCATACGCATGTTCAATTTTTTTTTTTTTTTTTTTTTTTTTTTTTTTTTTTTTTGGTATTAATAAGCAAATCTGTCAATGTTAATTTGTAAACGTACCATGTAATAGCTTAGCTTCCAGATGACTTATCCTGATCAAAGTCCATAAGGAAGTCGGTCAAGTTTTCAGAGTCGGCTATAGCTTCCTCCAAAGTCATTTTACCTTTACCCTTCGCAGGTTTGGGCTGCACATAAAAAGTGGAGTTATAGCTTTTTTATAGTCTAGAAACGAATCCAATAATACAACAATTTTTAGAATTTCATGTTCGTTTCGTATATGCTTTTCATAAGACCTTATTCGCAATCAACTTTTTTCAATGGCTCTTTTTGGGTTACAGGTCGAAATTTCCTATTTACTTTGTGACAATATTGACCATTCAATAGGTCTACTTGGGTTAGTTTTTATCCCTAATGGTCAAATGCCTAAGATAAAATATCGAACTAAAGATGAAATGAGTCAAATGGGTCGAAAGGGCTAAACAGGTTGAAAGTCATTATTCAGCAGTCCACCTATACCAATAAGAGCCATTTTGTAACTTTACCCAACCCGCCCAAGTCCGGACCCACCACCCATTTTTTCGTCACTAACTATATTTGGCAAATATGCTGTGACTCACCGGCCACAACATAAACGACCTTAGAAAATATCAGATCAGAAATTACAAAAAGCACCTTTGTTTTGCGTAGCTCTGGGGTAGTTTTCAATACACTCCAATTCCGGCTTATATTTTCGTCGTCGTCAAATTTACCCTCATCGTCGCTATCCTGATACACGGAAATGCATGCAACCAGTATCAGTGATCTAAGACTACATATCAAATTACATCCACATTCCAGAACAACTATTGCCGACAACTATTGTTTCAAAAAGTGACAGAAAAACAGCAGAGATTTTTACCTCCTTTTCACCAATGTCAACAGCTTTAGCCATAGCGTCATCTTCAGAAAATGGTGTTTTTACCTTCACTTTTTCAACCTTCTCGCTGGCTAAAATTTTATCAATTTCTTCCTTTGACGTTATATTACCATTCTGATCACAATGGGTGCCAATAAACAACACAAGAAGATCAGTGTTTAGTTATCAATGCATCAAACGAACAATTGAGCTTGCTAAACTACTAACCTGTTTCAAATAAGCTAAGACATCAGGTGTAGGCTCGTGAAAATCTGGACCCCTGAAATCGATCACTTGGTTTGGTTCCTGAATGTAGTTTATCGTTGGGTAAACCGGATCTCCACCCCATACTACAGTACGAAAAAGATGGTTATACTATTTGACTAAAAACGTTAAATAATTGAGAAATTCATGAGTTTAAGAACATACTTTGTTTTATCTGATCCTCTTTCATTCGCATAGCCAATGGATCTCTAGAAATACGATGATCAGTTCCCATCATTACACGGTATTCCCGAGCAGTTTGACACGAAAACATTTCTATGAGTTGAGTGTTTTCATCTTCACCAGTCTCCTCATAATGTTTCTGAATAGCTTCACGTGATGTGTCTTTTTTCCACGCCTTGACCCATTCTGAATAGTATGCTATCGGACCGTCTCTTTCCAATCTTTCATGTTCCGCCTGCAGCCTATATAATACACCAACCACTTCATTTTTTTACATACAACACTTTTATACATTATTATAGTTTTATATAAGGCCAGTGTCGTGTGGTTATACCTTTCTTCTTTATATAAATGCTTCCTAGCTCTGTAAAGAGCGGTTTCGGTCAAAGTTGGTTGTTCACCAAAAAGCTTAATTTGACCAGTCTCAGCCATGGCCTTGAGAAACACCTGTTTCATAAAATTCAAAGCGTCACTTAATATATAACGGGTCAAAACAGGTCGGGTCGAGTTGCCAACACGTTTTTGCCAACTAATGTAAACTTTATAAAGTAACTATTACTATTTAAGCTATAGGCGAATTTCAAACCGTTTGACCCGTTAGGAATATGTATCAGCATCTAACTTTGTACTAACCGTTTCAGCATCAGGACGCTTCTTCTGCCACCTAGACCACTGTTCCTTATCCGGTTTCCTCCAATTCCACCATAATTCTTCACTAGTAAGAGGCTCCTTTATCGGCTTCCTAACTTTAGGATCAATAAACGGGTGAGGCCGTCCAAGTTTTTTATCAAGATCATACCCAGTTAACTCCTTGGCCTCAGTATCTTTCTCATATACCACAAAATCTGAAAACTCGTCAGATCTCTCATCCAAACCTTCATTCTCCACTACTTGTTCAGTGACTGCAGTAACTTCGGTATTGACTTCAGCTGACTCAGCAGCAGCACTCGTGGCCTTATACGTTTTCCTTCTGCTTCCCGGGTTTTTGCCATAAGACGAGGCCCCATCTGATGTGTCTGTTGGGACAGGAGCACCAGCTGCCCGGGCCTGACCGACTGTGCCCTCGGGTAAATAATCCTGCCCGAGAATACTTGCACGGGCACCAGAGGCGGGTTCAACCTGCCCTGATATCGAGTCCCTGTAACTATGATACGGGGCCCGCTCAACAGACATTTTCTCAAAAGCGCGTTCGGGTGGTGTATCAGAAGAATCGTCATTGTTATCTTTCTTTTCACACTTTACACAAGGAAATAAAGGTGTCCTTTTGGTGATATTAAATCTGATTTTCGGTTGCCATACGGATGATGGAAATGAACCTGTAATAGATGTCTGTAGACATCACAGAAAACATTTATATATTAATGAAAGATCGTTAAAAATGAGATTAAGTGCTCGTTTGGCTTATCGTGTCTTTTTAAAGTGGAAAGTCACTTTCGAAGTGTTCCTAGAATCTATTTCGAAAAATATTATATACTCTCTAAAGCAAGTGTTTATCCATAGTCCGTTAGAATCTGTCTAGCACGCTTCCATTTTCGACACTTATGCAAATCATCAAACGTTATATAAAAAGAGCTTTTCTTCTTTTATATTTTGCTATAAACTCAGCCTCAATCCTCACAACCTTTTTAACATAATCATCAAGGTAAAGTAACTAAACTCGTGTCTGTCAGAATGTATATTTCTTATAGTTGACGCATAAAAGTACTAGTTCTACTAAATCTAGTTTAACAAAAAAATTGTTTCGAAACATCAGTACTCATAAATTAATAAGACATCAGTATTCTCAAATACATAAGTTCAAAGTAGCTAATGTCATATAATAACAACCATACTTTAGTTAATGGTTCGTTTTGATAACTACACTCAACGACATCCTGACTTAGTAACTAATGTTCTTTTCTGAAACGGTCTAATTTGGTCTCCTGGTTACCGATTCTTGCTTATCACTAACGTTACCAAACTATCACATTTCAAGAAAGTATAATTACCATATTAGCTCTTTTTTTTTTTTTACTAGGCAGAGGCGGAGATAGGAGGGGGGCACGGTGGGCACCTGCCCCCTAGTGTAACACTACTAAAATACTCAACTATTTTTGTAATTTTCCCCTTAACAAACAGATTTGTAGAGTAGTTTCTAAAATAATCAGCCCTCGTCGGTTATAACTTTCTGGCTCCGCCCCTGCCACTAGGCCACCTTGGTAATGGTTACTAAATTAGCAAACTACTAGCACATAACATAAAATCCGTTGCTCTTTCGCGACATTAGCCCACACTCTAAATACTAATTCAAAATTAAATGAAAGTGCCTAGCTCTAACCAACTAGCTTAGCTCATTTGGCCACCTGGGCTCCTTCTGGATCTTGGGGGAGGTTTTACCCAGGGTTTGAGTCTCACAAGAGACAAAAAATCCCTTCGCGTGTCTCTCCTAGTGGTTCGGGTCCCGGGGCCTGCCCGTTTGGATGGTTTAACTCGGGGGTCGGATTTCAAGTGTGGTGTTGTTCTAAAAAAAAAGTGCCTAGCTCTAAACATATACACATAACTAAATACAAAAAGTATACAATTGTACTTAAGCTAACCTGAAACAACAAGGTAGACTTGTTAGTAAAACATCCACATCCACTAATCATCTTCCTCAAATTTTTAATCTGCAACAACAAAAACAAACATATTATTACAACACATATAACCTGTAAAATATTAAACATGAAAATTGAGATAATATTATGTTAAGTTATTAGAACTAACCAATATGTTAAGTGACTAGCAGATTATGTCAACAGGGTTTAAGGGAGGGACAGACAAAGATATGAAATGAGCAATATTTTAGGATAATGTTTTACCAACATGTTTTTACTCTCACTTACATATTTGGTCCCTGAAATATTGCCTGTATGTCTTTTTTGTCTCTTTTTTTTAACTTTCATTCATTTTTAGAGTTCTTAAAATATGTATAAATTAATGTTCTTGTTCCAATCCTTGTCCCTCCTTTTTTAACAAAGGAAAGTAGGCCCGAGTTCTCCTAAAAAAATTCCATAGGGAATAACATCTCTGCTGAGTGTAGCAGTTATTTTCCCTGCAGCAAGGAACACATTTTTTTTTAACATTTGCACTTTTAGGCTAGTCCCAATCGATCGGTTAAGATCGGTTGGGCAACCCAAAATTTTCTCCTCAACCGATGTTCACATCGGGCATCACGATTGCGAGGGTAGGTTGGCACATCGGTCATCGTGGCCATTTGGGTGATATCGAGTGAAATTCCACCCGATGTTTAATGCATCAAATCCCAACTAAATTTGCCTCTTTTGGGTTAAAATCAAAACAATTTTAAAAATTTGACCGTTTGGTCATTAAAAAAAATTAAACAATTTTACCACTCTATAAATAACAACTTCACCTCAAACACAATTCACCACTCACTATTTCTCATTTATATTCATTTCAATCTAATTCTCATCCAACTTCAAAATGTCAAAGAAAAATACCCCACAATCAAAAAACCGACGATCACGACTACCCCAAAATGCCCCGAATATAAATTTCTCGCCGTAAAACAACTTCGAGTTAACCGGCATATCACCACAACAAAACCGGCCTATTATCTTTTTTTTCATATTGCAATGTTTTTTTTTAATTCGTATTGTAATTTTTTTTTTTTTTTAATTTCGTATTGTAATGTTTTTTTTAATTTTAATGAACTTAAATTTAATGTTAAAAATGTTTGAATTAAAAGAAATAATAAATTAAAAAAAAAATTGGGTCATCGACTGTGTCATCCGGGTCATGTCTGATCGCTGGAGAGATAAATCTGACGTGGCGCTGGTGACCCAGGTCATCCCAGGTAACGATTGGGACCAGCCTTAAGCATTCAAGATTTTGATATATACATGAACCATCATTTGCTTAATACAACATCAGATATATCTTCTTTGCAGTTTGCAGCAATGATCATTTTGCCATATACATATAAATGATACACTTCAAAATTCTAATGTTTAGTAAAAAATAAATTTATAGTCATTTGTTTTTTTGTCGAACTTCAAAGCTATATTGAGTTCATCTTTAAATCTCCTTATTGCACTAAAGAGTTGGGGTGTTGTCTTCTCGTATTGCAACAAAAAGTTATGAAGAGTTGTTATCACTCGCATAACAGTTTTCGCTATTGATTTGTCATGGTTGATTTTTGAACACCTTTCAGATTAGGGCCATAGTTGATGTGATTCTAAAAAATTTCAATGGCCATTTTATAGTGATCAGTTTCTAGCCATATTTAAAGTACTACGTCATGGACCAATTTTTTGGTACGATGAACTAGCTTTTTATTTATTAAAAAACAATGAACTTGAGAAATTCAATTAATTTGTGAATGTAAATTCATAAAATATTAATTGAAACTTTTTTTTAATTTAATTTTCATCTCTAATTAGTATATTTTGTAACTATTATATTGGACTAGGAAATTTAAATGTCATACGTAAAACCTCTTTAAATTAATAAATTATCAATTTATCGATATGTTAATATCTCACTAAATTAATACAATATCCCGGTCTCAACATTATTAATTTATAGAGGTTTTACTGTATCAAAAGGACTGAGCATGGGTCAAAACCGACCCGACCCAAACCGAAACTGATTTTGTGGAAGACATGAATTCATAACTGACCTGAGTGACTCGGTCGGTTTTGGTTTTCTGTCGGCCGGTTCGGTTTACACGGTTTAGGTGTGTTTGTCTCGGTTTTGATATGAACCAAGCCGAAACGAAATCGAAAACTGTAAATATATGAAACCAAAAAACCGAACCGATTAGGTTCGTCTTGGTTTTTTGGTTCGGTTTATGTTGGACTAGTTCGTCTCAATTTTTGGGTCCAGTTCATTTTTTGGTTTTTCGGTTTGGCTTTAGTAAGGCTTGTGTCTCAGTGATATCATATATTGTGTGATAAATTTATCAAATTTTTACGAGTTAAACTAAGGTGTCATTTGTTTTTTCAGAGCTTTTACCTCTTCATCTGCAAACCATGTCTGCAGAAGAAGAGGTACATTTAAGCACTTCATCTGCAAGAAGAAGACCGTTTGTTTTTTGTGCTATTGAAATACTTCTTTTATTTTTTTTATTTTTTTTTTGAAAGAAGTGGAAAAAAGAGGAAATTTATGTCTGCATAGTAGAAGAGGAAAGAAGTGATTTTACCCTCTTATGTCTGAAAATAAACAAACGGTCTTCAAGGAAATTGTCTGCGCGCCTGCAGATATAAGAGGAAAAAAAAACTTCTTTGAAAAAACAAACAAGACCTAAATTAGTGATGTATATGCTTCTGATGAAAAAAGGAGATTAGTAGTGATGCAATGGGCTAGTAGAATTGGTAGTTAGGGTATGTTTTGTGCAATAGGTTGGGGTTGGTGTTTGGGTTGGGGCTGGGGCTTTTATTATAAGCCGAAGTTGAAATTTGTATTTTTGTAAACTTGTTTAGCAAATAGGCTTAAGTTTAGGCTTATTATTGCAAAATTACTAAAAATGACATAATTAAATGAGTTTTTGTATATGTTAGATATTTTTGTGAGTAAATAAGTAATTTATTGTTTAAAAGTCTCAGGCTAAAGTTTTTAGCCCCTTTTATGGAGCTAAAGTTTTAAGCCTTTTTAAAGACTTATGATTTCATAAGCTCGCATAATAAACGAAACTTATTTTATAAGACGACTTATTTTAAAAGCTCAAATCCCATAAGTCTTTCGCCAAACATAGCCTAATCCAAACCATAATTGTGAATAAAACTGTCAACGTATAAGTCTATGAATGATTATGACTTTTTGTAATTAATAAGTGTATGGATATATGCCAACTAATGCTAGGCACAATATCATTTCATCTAGACATTTTTTTATTCATCCTTTTACATCTTGTGCGTCAATTATGCATTGGATTGTTTTAAGGATCTACTTTCACAATAATCAGTAAATGACTAAGAGGAAAAGTAAGAGAATGTTTAGGATGATACAATATTTCTCTTTAAGTTTTTTAATACTTTGGTCTTAGTCAAAGTTAAGTGTCAATCAAGTCAAAGAAGCATATCATATGTTTGAGCCCCTCGTTGGTATGAAAAAAAGGACAAGAAAGTCTTGATAACATCTTTATCATTCAGGGACGGACTTACATGGATGTCAGGTGTGGCACGGGTCACACCCAATTTTGAGTCACACATTTGTAATTTTTTTTTAAATGTGTCGTTTTGTTTTACTTGCAACCCTCGATATTGTGATGTTTTCTTCATTGCGCAGCTTTAACTTGGCTAAAAAAATATTTATGGTGCGAATTACGGTAATTATGATAGAAAATATTTTGTGCAACACCTTTCTAAAAATCATAGGTCCGTCTCTGATATCATTGTATGCGTTATATAACATGGACCCTTGTTATGAAAATACAAGACACGCCTTTAATATATCGTAGCCAATTCCACAACTCGTGTCTTGGCTTGATATGGGAGTCGAGGCGATCAAGTTGGTCCTATGAATTTGAAATAATATTTTGGGACGGGCAACGAACATGTGTCTAGCATACTTGGTACAATATACATAAGTACATAACATCACTCGTATGCTAGTCATACCATAAGCGATATACTCTCCAACATCTTTGTGTTGTCGTAGTACACTAATCAACCTCGGCTTGAGCTTTCCACTTCCTATCAAACACGGCTTTGTATTCATCAGCAACTTCAGTTATTTCCATCTTTAGGGGCGGAGGGAGTAGGGGGACAGGTGAGTGTTGGGCCTCCCTCAACCTATCTAGGGGTGAGCGAAAAAACCATAAAGACTGAATAAACCGAAAACCAGAACCGAACCAAAAATAAACGAACCGAACTAATAACCGAACCGAATTTGCTAAAACCGAACCGAACCGAATTACTCATTCGGTTTTCGGTTTGGATATGGGTTTGGCAGTTTGAACCGAAAACCGAATTAATATAAATATATATTTTTTTTTATATATTTATATATATATTTATATATTTTTATGTATATTTATATATAAATAAATACTATTAAAATGTTATTATAATATAATAAAACACTTTTTATGCTTGAAATATATTTTTTTGTTAAATATCTATGTAATTATTATTATTTTTTTTTTAAATAGTGAAATTCGGGTTATTCGGGTCAAACCAAGAACCGAACCGAACCGAAAACCGAATTTGAATTTGGTTCGGTTCGGTTCTCGAGTCGGGTTGACTTAAAAAAAAAATTTAACCGAATTAACCGAACTAACCGAACAACCCGATAACCGAACCGATAAACACCCCTAAACCTATCCAACTATTTCAATATTTAAGTGGGCTAAAGCCTATACTTCATATAATGGCCTCCTCTTTACTTGACCATAAATAAATACAGACCCGATGAAACTGAAATATGACTTCCCTGATGCTCGTTGACTATATTATTAGAAATCTATTTTCAAGCTTAAATGTTACATCTTTTGTTTATAGTTTTTTTTGTCTTCAACGTATATAATTAACTTGTCAAGCCTCATGACTTAATAACTCTAAGTTCTTGTTTATTTTTGGTTTTCAAAATTTAATGTTCTATATATTAATCTTATAGTCTAGTACAATATCATATAATTTTATTTAGAAGTTTACTATATAAAATCTAGCTTACAAAATATTTCTAAAAGGGAACTAGCTTAAACTTTTACCGGGGACTTTTAACATTGAATGTTTTGTATGAATTGCAGAATCTTGGTATTTTTAACTTTTGGCACATAGATAAATTTATGTGTTATTAGTTACGAGTATTTCAAAAGTTTTTACTCTTTTACATAGATTCTAAGTTAAATTATTGAAACAAAAAACAAATCTAATCGGTTTCATAGGCAAAGAGATGATCTTGTTCAATTCATAACACCACAATCACAATCACAGCCATCCCACTGGGCAGGGTAATTCTATATGCGTATAATATCTTTACTATATTTTACAAGAAAGTCGGCACCCTCTGAATGTAAATCATGGCTCCGCCCATGTTTCCATCCCATCTCTTTGATTTCCTTCTCCCCAAGCCTCGTTAGCGTCAAGGATATTACAAACAGTTTTATGTCACGGCTACCCTAAACTCATTTTTGACCCTCAAATCAGATAATCAAAATCAGTTTCACTATACACACAATCTTCTCAAAACGCAATCCCAAACACCTCTTATATATAAAAAGTATGAAGTCCAAAATTTGCCAAAACCTTTGTACCTTTTTTAAAATCATATCTTCATAACTATCCTTGTTACTACATTAAAAAGTTATAATTAAAAAAGTCGATTGTTTCTTTCTTTATATTATCTTTCATTATTTAGACTTCTTTTGTCTAATGATGCTTAGTTATACTAACCTTAGTGTCTTAATTTATACTTATTCTTGCTTAGAAAACGAAGTTTTAGTTGACACTATTCAAACTTTAACTATTATGTAGCTAAAAAAGTTGTTGAATGTTGTAAGCTCCGTAGATATAACTTTAATATTAATAAATATTCATATATTACATATCCATAACCTTAACCTTAACCTTAATGGACCTAAGTTTACAAATAGGCTCGAGCCTTATAATATATTGCCTAATAAAAAATACATGTTTTAAACATGTTCACGAAATACCACATAAGACTTGTTCGATCGTTGATCAAGATGAGCATCGATAGCCATATAGAGAAGCTAGATCCGCACGTACCCAACAATAGGACTGATGGAATTATATAACATGACATTCAAATAAATAACTACAAAACATCAAAGTATTCTAGCGGAAGCGTATAAGATTTATTAATGAACAATTAATTAACATAAAAGAATATGCGTACCTTTTCTTGATTCTAGCCGAACAAGAATCAAATCCACAAACTAGCAATTGGGATGAACCCTAATTAGGGTTTATAGGATTATAAGAATTACCCCTTACCGTTTTGTAATTCAATCCAAGATAATAACAAAAGTATGTTATTACTATGTTCTTGTACACACGTACTAAACCAAATTAAAGTAATGCTAGTTTTATCAAACAAAATAACTTGGTTTTGTGGAAAAGAGTGAATCGACACCTATAGAGGTGGTCGATCGGTTTTGGACAAGAAAACACACACAAAACAATTTTAGGGTTTAGCTAATGAGCACAAGAGATGGAAAAATAAAACCCCTAGCCTTGTTTATATATCCAACTAAACTTGGTGAACAAGTTGGTTTTCTTTCCTTGTTTTGATCCTTAGCCGATCGGTTTAGGATTCCCTAAAGGGATTCCGGAACCTTCCCAACTTTTGCAATTTAGTCCTTTTCCAAATACCTTTAACGTCTGTTAGTCCATTACATTAATTACTTAACGTCCGTTAGTTATTTCGTTTAATAAATAAATAAATACAACATTTATATTTAATTATTTAACTTTAAATTCTCATACGTAAAGTGTGCAATCCCATAGTCTCGAGTTCGATCCTAACTCACGTCTACTAATTTATATCCATAAAACCAACAGCTCCCACTTGGATATATCTTAATAGAGTGATCACATTCGGTTAGCGTCTAGCAACACTTCGATGCCTCGAGTACAACTCGAGCAAGGCTCCTGGAAAACCTTTTAATGATTTCTCATTATTATTATCCTTTTGTTTCTAATACCATGTTAAATAAAGATATGGAATTAAGTCATTCTTTATTCAACCATTCTGTTTCTCGTTATAAGTGATTGAACAAAATTACCAAATCTTCTGAACATATTCAGGGGAGAACTTTGGGCATGGCCATGCAAACATCTTGTCAACCCTAGGAGGGGCCCAGCAGTATTAAACTCCAAAATAAATTTGAAGGAACAAATTCTATCTTGACTACGAGAATAACCCACAAACTTTGCAACACTTCAGGAAACAACCCTTATGACTACCAGTTACGTATAGCGTTAAGTTGTTCCACAGAAGTGCACTACATTCATGACACTTATCTGGTATCTCAAGTCTGAGGATAACTATTCATAATTTACTTATAACAATATCCACAAAGTAAATTATGTAGTTGGGATAAGTCCTATATTCAATTCATTGAATATCATCTGAAATTGGTATGCATTCTCATCAATATACTTTCAAGTATATTCTACCATATCTCTCAGATTTGTCTTAGTTTAATGATACTCCCATATCATTAATTGACAACGGACGATTTAGAATAAATACTTTTTTTCACGGATTAAACATGCAAATTTAGGATACAATATATTATAAAATCAAACATACCAAGTATTTGATTTATTATAACAATTTTTTAACATCCCTTATCCAAATACCAAATAGATCAATGCATGAAAATTCCAGTTGATGAATTATGCCTTAAGTAATGACAATCATACTTGTTGACAAGCATAAATCAACCAACTTGATCTATCATAATTTTGAGAATACTTATTTCAATAATTCAATTAATGAAGTCCTTGTATGTGTGCATTCACCAATTCACATAATAATTCATAAAGTGTGTTACATCCTCTATCACCAATTTATGACAATTAAACTTCCAAACATTTTTAAGTTTAAAGTATTCTTATTCTTTTAATGTATAATGCAACTGTGCTCTTATCAGCACAACTAGTTCACATGGCTATTAACAAGGATGAAATCCTACCATGACTAGTATTGAGTGTCATCTCAATTAAACCAACATCATTGTATACAAACAACAATGTTCTCATTAAAACTCTGTAAACTTTAATATCTTATTGTGTAATGTTTGATGCTTTCCTAACTTTCAAGTTTAAAGCTGATGACAATTTGCACAACATTTGACATATTGTTCATCCATAGAATCTAGGAGCAATTCCAGGTTTTGAAGATGTAATTCTATTAGAATATTCATTACACAAGTTATCTAATAACTTTTAATTAGATATCAATGTTGTCAAATCATCTATCATTCAAGAATGATACGACAATTTAAATACACTACATGATGTACATGATGAATCTTCATGTCAAACTTAGATTTCATTCATGTTCTATCTTGTCAAAAGATATTTATCCATTTCCCAAACGATATATCATGTTTTATTAGAATCATTTATTTTACTGCACATGTTTATTAATAATAAACATATATTCCAAGGTTGTATGTTTTAATTCTTAAATCTTACAAGTGAAGTTTCATTCCAATCTAAGACTTAACATTTAGCTTACAAGGAATGTTACTTACTATATGTTATACAACATATAAGATTTAAAACCTTAACATAATACTCCCACTAGCTTTTAGGAATACTTAAAATTTATCTTATTTCAATTATAAATCAAAACTAGGATTTAATAATTAAACATAAGAATAATTTCATAGATGCATGCATTTATCCATTCATGAATTATTGCACTTCGTACACTTCTAAAGATTATATGAATTAAAAAAACCTTTCAATTACTTACCGTCCTCGCTCAAGTAATTTCTCAAGAAAAAGTTTTGATATTCCATTGTCATATTTCATATTAATGAAATCCAGTATGACAATTATCATCTTTATATATTTAATGTGTCTTGAAAAGAATATTCAATCATAATTAATTGCTTAAGTATGATTAATAATCTTGTCATAAAACATGCATTAAATATGTGTACAATTTTGTCCATATGATTTCAACATAGAAATTCAAACCACTAGGGTTTTTCATCTCTTTGAAGTAACTCATTTCAATTCTCTAGTCTAACTATTAAGATAAACCAAATTTCCAAAATTGATTATGTTTATGGACAGCATCTTTAACATTCATAGTATGAGTAATTTACCCAATTCAATATTTGGTAATCCATCATAATGATTATCAGGTTTACTATAATCCTGTAACTCATATTTCTCAGCATATAAGTCAAATATCTGAGATATCCTTGCAGATATATGAATGAAAATCCCATCATATTGAGGTCTATCATTTACATGTCTAACCTCATCATGATATTTACTAGTGTGTTTTAGAAGATTATGTATCTTGTAATTTTATCTTTCAAGATAAAAAAACTCCCACTTGCCTTTTGTAATATATAGACTATCTATATATACTTAGCAATTAGAGCAAAACTACATTTTTCTCTTTTTGGGACATTACAAATACACATTGATAATTCCTGACTTAAGTTTGTTAACAACCTATTCATAAGTAGTTTAACAAATTCAGAATCTTCAATTTTAAAACTTAATGTGATTCATCACATTCCATAATGAAATGGTGTTTTATTAATCTTCTAGGTTGGAGTTTATTTGAGTATATTCAATCCATACTCAAATTTCTAACCTTGTTACTTTTTAAGAAAGAAGTTATGTTATCATGAATCAAACAAATCAAATGGAGTTTGATTCTCCTAACTGAACATACCATCAACATGTGGTATTCATTAGAATTAATATTGTAAGACAATCTAACAATATATAAGATAAACATATTCCTTTTGGCTTACCTATTTACCAACTAAGTCAACTTAATGATATAATAGACTTTCCAAGCCAATTACATGCTTTATAACACAAGTACCTTTTAACCAAGTTACTTTATATCCATGTCTCAACAAGAAACATAAACTGTTATAATCCCATTATACGTTATAAATCATTGATCAACTCAATGACTTCTTGTATATGTTTTAATTAAAAAACATAACAAGTTAACGTCTTACTTTATTATAAGTCTTAAAAGACTTTATGTTTATGTCTTTACAATGAATCATAAACATGTTTAACTAAAGTAATTATGAACACAACTCTTGGTTTTAATAGTAATTTCAATTTAATTTATTTACTTCACAATAATGTAGGACTACATTATTTATTCATTTATTTATGTCATTTCAAAAATTCATAAATATACAAATTAAAGTAGGATTAGATTACTTCATTTAATTTTATGTCATTCTAATAATACATAAATATTTAATTTGAAGTAGTCTTATATATCATTTTGACACACGTTCTAAATACCTGTCTAATTTAGAAACTGTAAATATGTCCATGCAAGGTCTGACTTCACATAGAGATTTACTTTGTTATTGCAATCTCGCCAAGTTCTAACATGACGTAAATTACAACACCAAGTGTTTCTTGAATTAGTTATGTACAAGTTATATTAGAATGTTGGTCTCTTACCTTGCAGTCAAGAGAATCCCTTAAATCATATACCTATATGTTGTACCTTGCACACAATATAGATTTCTCCCACTTGTGCATGGAACAACATCATGTAGCAGATAAACAACACGTCATATGTTTGTTTATGTGACTAATATGATTGTGTCATTGATATTAGCATAACTAGTAGATGTAGAACCACTTTATTGTCTAATAAGGAAACGTACATGACTATCCTTGAAAACATAAGTGTCTACAAGTGGAAAGTAATTATCTTAAGACATTCTAGAGATAATCTGGGTTACTACCAAGATGACAAAGCTTGTAACTCCCACTGAATAAGAGATCATTAGATTAATTCCTTATTCAGTAATAAGAACACAAAACTCCCACTGGATTTGACAACATTGTAAGTGTTTCATTAACCAGTGAAAGAAAATAGTGTATTATTTACTTCCTACACCTTTGAGAAAGTCCATACATAACCATTACAAATGTACTTAAAAGAATGTATTCTACTATGTAGATGATGAATTTATCCATCAATGCTATTAACTTGAAAAATTGGGCATGCAATTTCTTTCTTAATAGTTCTACTATTCCAACAATTGTAAGTAGTACTTTTAGATGGTCAAAGCACAACAACTAGAAAAAATATGCTAGTTTGTCTTTTACCAATTATACAGTAATTAGTCTAGCTTCTAATTTAATAACTCAGAAATATGCAATTTTCTTAACTATTAAAATTTGCTTACGAGTTATGTATTTAAAATTTAGACAATTCTAATACACCTTTCTTCATTCATGAAAAGGAATAGGGTTTAATTTCACTCTTTCGCGTGAAAAGAGGACTAGGTTTATTCTTTTAGTAACGTTGACTCTACTAAAACCCTTACAGGTGTAGATCAATTTTACCAATACAGGAATAACCTACGTTTACGGTTTAATGTTGCATTAATACATTTAAAGAATTAGCAAAATTCAATTATAGTATTTTCGATAATTAAACTTTTCAAGAAAATAAAATACCCAAGGTAATATTCATATAACCATAGAATTTTCTCGAAAACTAGGATCCAAATTATCGTAGTTCCATTACATCAGTTGATCTGCTAGTAACGAAAGCACATAATAGGGTAATCTGTCGAACAATAATTGGCAAACAATTTCCAATTCCTAGATCATTATGGGATTTATATTTTCCAACGCTATTGCAAATATAAACATGTTTCATCTCATCTTATGTCATTGAGTCCAAGTCTCACTTCCTACTCAACTTAAGTGTCTAACTTAAAGAACTGCAAATATGTCCATGTAAGGTCTCACTTTACATAGAGATTTACCTCTCCATCACAATCTAGCCAAGTACTCTCATGACATAAATTGCAACTTCAAGTGTTCCTTTTAATTAGATGGCATATAACTTAATTTAAAAAGGGTACTAGTTTTGATTTTATGTGGTCAAATCAAATACGTACAAAGATGTCATGCATTCATCTTGTAGCATAAATTTAATAAAAAACTTTTTATTACCAATTCATAAAGATCAAATTATCAAAGTTTTGATTGAGGTATTGGGTTCACCAATCAAGGAATTTAGTGTTAATTATCATCCATTATACCGTACTTTTGCATAAGTGTAAACACTTAGTGTTTCGGATAATTACCACAGAAGTGGCGCATGGAATTAAAACTAATTCGCCCTTAAGATGAGCTTGTACTTTTATGGCTTACTAAGTAGCTCCATTCGAACTTACAGAGGGCAGAGGACCAGGTAAGCGCAAAAGCATAACCTTAGACATCCTTTCAGTGTGACTGTGCGCACTTCTTAAATAACCCCTTTATAGTTCATTCTAATGGGTGAGCCGTTCAGTCATTGTACCAAAGTCACCAATCAATTAAACTATTGAAAACTTAACTCTTCCAAAACAAATCAAATTTCGCCATTGTTTAGTCCGTATTATTTTTCTATTCAAAATTACCCTTTGCTTAAAACTGTCTAACATAATAAACAAACAAGTAATAAATAAAAAATAAACTACTAAAAAACAATGCGCACATAATAAACAATTTATACGTGTAAACAAGTAGCCACATGCAACTTATTCGATAAAACCCTATTAATAATCAATATCTAGTTTAAATTAATGTATATATTAATTTAGGGTTTTCACTCCAACAATAGAAAGTGAACCACATACATCGATGAATCGATTGCGCAAACCCTTAATTAAATTATACCAAATTGCACATAATTGATTCATTAATATATATATTGGAGTCTTCCCCAATTCAAGATTTATCGTAAATAAATATGTCATAACAATTAAACAATATCAAAGCAACTTATCCATGACTAACATGCATGTATAATCATGGATACATCATAACAAATTATACAAATAAGTCACAAGATCGCATAAAAAATTCCATGACACATAACAAATTTATTCATGAATTAATCACGTAATCAATATATTAATTCTAGGTTTTAATAAGGTTAGCAAACAATTTTCAAAACCCTAAAAATTTAATGTATGTGTCGACCAAAAAAAAATAGGGGTACACCCCAATTCATAAAAAAATCGACCAAACATAAATAAACATAAACCCTAGAAAAAACATATTCAACAACATACAATTATTTGTTTTATTACGCGTTTATGTAATTAATTACTCATTAAAAACCAATGACTCGTGATGCCACTGATGTAATTATATAACATGACATTCAAATAAATAACTACAAAACATCAAAGTATTCTAGCGGAAGCGTATAGGATTTATTAATGAACAATTAATTAACATAAAAGAATATGTGTACCTTTTCTTGATTCTAGCCGAACAAGAATCAAATCCACAAACTAGCAATTGGGATGAACCCTAATTAGGGTTTATAGGATTATAAGAATTACCCCTTACCGTTTTGTAATTCAATCCAAGATAATAACAAAAGTATGTTATTACTATGTTCTTGTACACACGTACTAAACCGAATTAAAGTAATGCTAGTTTTATCAAACAAAATAACTTGGTTTTGTGGAAAAGAGTGAATCGACACCTATAGAGGTGGTCGATCGGTTTTGGACAAGAAAACACACACAAAACAATTTTAGGGTTTAGCTAATGAGCACAAGAGATGGAAAAACAAGACCCCTAACCTTGTATATATACCCAAGCTAACTTGGTGAACAAGTTGGGTTTGTTTCCTTGTTTCCTTTGGCCGATCGGTTCATGGTATCCCATAGGGATTCCGGAACCTTCCCAACTATTGCAATTTAGTCCTTTTCCAAATACCTTTAACGCCCGTTAGTCCATTACATTAATTACTTAACGTCCGTTAGTTATTTCGTTTAATAAATAAATAAATACAACGTTTATATTTAATTATTTAACTTTAAATTCTCATACGTAAAGTGTGCAATCCCATAGTCTCGAGTTCGATCCTAACACACGTCTATTAATTTATTGTCCATAAAACCAACTAGTGTCGCCTAAACATGATAGTATTTATTGAAGGATAAGATAAGTTGCTTCAACTATATATGCAAGTTCTAGATACTTTTTCAATGCTCTTACTTCTAAAGTTAGTAGGACCCGTAATAACATGACTTGTTTAAGTGATCACTGATGGAAGAAATTATATTGCAAGTGGTGAAGATGGAAGCCCATAACATGAACCATGAATAATGAAAGGAACGACTGACTTCTAAACGAGTTGAATATTATGTGATTTCATAGGCATGTGCGTGTCAATTGTCGGTTAAGAGGGTATTTGTCTAAGCTTATATGATGGTCTGATAAGTACTTTTCTTTTTAATTTTTCAATACTATTAAAAGCGTATTAAGAAATGACGAACTTGATGAAACCGGTCGAGTTGGTTAAACAAAGATTAAGACCGAGTAATAAAATGTAGACAAAACCAACAAAATTATGGCATTAATCAAAATGTAATCCATTATATAATCAATGATGGTTTTGTCTACATTTTATTACTCGGTTTAAAACACAAAATGTGATACTAGCTAGTACTCTGTATTATTTTTCTTTCTGTTTTGAACACATGATGGTTGATACTATTACAAACACATTGTCTGAAATACTATAAATTGTAAATGTTCACACGCATGGACGGGTTTCTGTTGTTATAGCGTCAAATCAAACAAAACTGCAATTTTTTAGGGTGTGTTTGTTTCATTAAGATGTTTTAGGTCTGAATCTGACTACCACATCTTACCAGTAAGAGGTGGCTAGAAAGTCTGAACCGAATAATGTTGTTTGTTTTTTGTATAATTGATGTCCGAATGATGTGCTCGTTTCTGTAATTTATTTATTAAACCAACGCAATGCGATAATAACTAATTTATGTAAATATGAAACAATACTTTTTATCATAAATATAACATAGTTAATAAACCATCAAATATATTATATTAATACAAGTCTTCAATCTCTTATTGAGTAAGAGACAGTAAGACAAGTCCCCCACCTCTTACTGAGTAAGATGTTATATGTCTAACTGGGTCTGACTCAAAAGAAAAAAACAAACAAGCAAAACGTCTACCCTCCTCTTACTGGTAAGAGTAAAAGGGGTAGTAAGATTTTAAAAAAAAAAACAAACACACCCTAAGAGCAGTCCCATTCTTCACGCCGGAACGGCGTTAAACCCAAAAATCAAGCCCGATAACGCGCGTTATTGCGTTATACCCGATGGGAGTGCAGCCCTTTCACGCCGTTAGTCCCTGGGCGTTAAGGGACTAACGCGCGTTATTTAATAATATATATATATATATATATATATATATATATATATATATATATATATATATATATATATATATATATATATATATATATATATATATATATATTTTACCCTCCTAAACAATTTCAAATAAATTTTCACTTACACCCCCTCAACTTATTCAAATTCAAATTTAAATTGTACTGGTCAATTCTGGGCGGGATAAATTCAAATTCAAATTTGAAATTTAAAAATCAAATACGAGCGGGATTTATTCAAACTCAAAATCAACTCTGCCTATATATATAACTCTACCAGACACTATCTATAACACACAACACACACAAGTTACATACACAGCTCACACACACAAAAATGTCTCGCAAAGATTTTTCTCAGCAATTCCCCAGCCCAGAAAAGTTGCCGGAAACCAGCTTTCCAAATCCAAATCACTTGCCGGAAACCAGCTTTCCAACTCTACAAGAACATGATGTTTACTCTACACCACCAGAAAATGTCTTTCCGGTGGGTTTTGAAAACATCACGTACCTCCCAATTGTTCCTACTCCACCTGTGAACAGCCCACAGGTGGATTTTCAAAACCACCAGAGCGGGTTAAGTGAGGCTTCCCTCCGGCAACTGGAACTAGATGAAGAAACCGTAAGGGAGATTATGGAAGAGCAGACACGTGAAGAGGCTGCTCGCCATGAGCAAGAAGCACGGGAAAACTATTTCGACATAATGGAGAGTCGATACTTTAATGGGGAGTTTTATTCTCCGCCAACCAGTTCTGATGGTTGGGACTCAGATGATTCGTTTTTTAAAGTTTTAGTAGTTTTATTTTCGTCAGTTTTTTTTTTTTTTTTTTTTTTTTTTTTTTTTTTTTATCTCGTATTGTAATATGTTTTTAGTTTTAATGAAATGTTTGTTTTTGTTTAATAAATTAAGTGTTTGTTTTAGTTTAGGGGTTGAAATTAAAAATATGAAATATTATTGGTGTTATGGTGTTATTGGGATATTATGGATGAGAGTGTTTTTTTGGGATGTTAATGTTAAATGTTAAAGCTGATGTGGCGCTGACGTGAACGATGTTATTGGTGTTATGGTGTTATGGATGGGAGTGCTCTAATAGTCTCAAACTCTCAATATTATCTATGTTCTATTAAAGAATCATGAAGATTTTTAAATCTTAAAAAGTTAATAACTTGTATATATTGACGCTCATAAACCATATGCGCTAATAAACTTTTAGTAGCACCAGTGATTTAAGGGCGTAAACATAATATACTAATGTCAACTTATTAAATCAGTCAACATCATGGTTTACTAAGTAACAAAGTTTATTTCCTTTGATCAATGTGGGATTCTAGATATGGTTTTCCAAAAGTTATTAGGGCTCGAGAAGACGACTAACGGCTCAAAGAGAGTCGTTGAATCCGATTCGCGCCAGATTATGCATCAACAAGTTAGCGCCATCCGTGGGACCACGAATAAATTATGTTTCGTGTTCTCATATTACCAAAAAGCATAAATCAATTTCTAAATTGGTAACACTTTATTAAATTTATTAAATTGGACGCATCTGAATCAATGATTTAATATCACTTTAAATGCGTACAACTTTATTACGTTAGCTGCGTACAAGGTTTTATGCATCAAGTCTAGGATGGTATTTTATCTTTTGCATCAAGTTTTATGCGTACAATTTGATATTTATGGCATAAATAATAATGATAATTATTATAAAATAAGTAAATATCATTGTTTTGATATACGTCATCCGCAATTGACACTAATTCTTTACATAAGATACAAGAATAAGTCCGCACGATCGGACCTATTTTATCTTTTAGTCCGCATGATCGGACCTAAGAAAATATCCGCACGATCAGAGTTATTTTATTTTTTTAGCCGCGAATTAATTCGCACCGATACTGTTTTTACGGTTGGTACGCCTGTTCGCGCTCGAACAACGCAGTCGCGATAAATCTACCCTCATTAGGCCGTGCGTTCAGACATCTTCGCAAAGAACGCGTACGCGCGAACACCACGATGCTAGTCAATCGCCATGATGCGCACTGGAGCAAAGGCCGTGGTATAAACATCTGCGATCATTCACAAACGTTCGAGTCTATGCGGTTACGATAAATCCATCTGCGTCTATTAGTCGCGGTCACGGTACATCCATCCGAGTTTTTATTTTATACATTAAAAAAAAAAAACACAATTAATTATTTCGTCGGTACGCATCCCACGACGGGTGCGCACTGCCACTTTTCTTATGTGCTAAATATTCTTTATGCTATGCGCAATATATTACTCATGCTATGTGTTGTCGATTGTTTCAATTAATTAGGTTTTATATGCTGCGATTCGCGGCATATACTTTTAATCTTTGCATTCAGTTTTTTTTCGCAGATTAAATAAGTTTAATGCTCCTACACGAGTAGCACCATCAAACTTTGGGGGCTACCAGGGTATATATACCACTGTTTCCGTATGCGCATACGTCTCATTTGTCGCGCACAGCGAGCACTTATGCTACAGAAGCACGTCTTCTGTCGCACCTCTTTGTCGCGCACAGCGCGCACTTCTGTTACAGAAGCATGTCTTTTGTCGCACCATGTTGCGTCGCTACTGGTACAAAAGGTACGCCCTTATCCAGGATGCAGCATGCGGGATCCATTTTCACCTACGCGGTCATGAACATAACTTAAGTTTAGCATAACATAGCTATGCGCTATCTCATACTAAACTTGGGGGGCTTGTTGACGTATGATCCGGACTGGGCCAGGAATGGGTCAGGCCCGACAGATGCGGCCCACTTTACACCTAAACCCTAATCCATGTCTTATATATAATGACAAGTTATCTCTAACCCTAACTAACTTTGATATATGCTACGGCCTCGGGTCCACTCTTAACGGGTTTTCTTTGTTGACAGGTCTACTAGGACTCGAGAAGACGACTAACGGCCTAAGGAGAGTCGTTGAATCCGGTCCGTGCCAGATTATGCATCAACAATATGAAAATGTAAATGATATCTAAATATGACGATATAAATATATTCGAACCATCCAACTTTGATTTATTTATGAGTTTTTCGCGACTCTCAACCACTTGAACACAAGTTTAACAAATGTTTAGAATATAATTTCATATATCGTTAATCTTTAAGACCCCTACAACTTTGAAGCCTTATATATTTGCAATCTTCGTGCATTCTGAAATACGGCTCTTATTTTTATGCATTGTCAAAATCATAAAAAGTAAAGAGTATAGATATTTCTTATGTTCTTATGCGTGTACATCGGTTTCTTTATCTATAATTTGTTTATGTCGACATGAAAAATGCTAGCTCATATATCCATACTTAGTTCTACACGTGTATGCAATATTACTCTTTTAGAAATGCGTTCGATCAATTTGGATAATCCAAATCCGCTAAAACCATTCTTACTACAGCAAATTGCTTTAGATCAGTACTCACAAAATCTTTACTAAAGCTTTAGATTAAAACCTCACCTATTTAACTTTGCAAAGAAAGTAACACTTGACTAGAACTACAACAATTACACACGTACATGTTACTTGGTTTGTACTCTAAGCATATAGTTTATGACTTTGTAACATTTTACGTAGTCAAATTGTACACATATGTAATCTTTCATACATCGGGGTTTAGTGTTGTGTCCCTATTATGTGTCACTTTTGTTGTTTCACTTGCGATATGTTTGATTGTTTGCAACATTATCTTTTATATTATCTTGTGGGTTATTATTTTTAATTTAATGCTATTGTCGATATATGATTTCTATCATAATTGTAGAAGTTAGCGACAGTCAATTTGGTATTACGACGCTGTCTTTTTTCCAATGTATGCAAAATTATGATTCATACGCACATAATGAAACCATAAATTTGTTCTATAACTTTAGTAAATTGATCGTGTATTTTTAAGTTTCAAGTTGGATAGCCTTAAGCTTACTAAATGCTTCAAGCATGGGAGGCGTTTGCAACACTATTATTACGAATTTATTAATTGAAAAGACAGAGAAATTAAAACTACTAAACTTGTAAACACTTTTAGATAGAAACTGCACAACGTCGTTGGAAGCCGATAAACGCCATGGAAGAGACGAATCAGATAGCAACATGCCTACCAAATATGCACTCTAGAACACACATAATTCAATGTGTATATAAACCCATTTAAACTAGTAGGAAAAAACAAGGCTAAATAATTCTTAATAAAAAACCTTTAAGATAAAAAAAGAGACATGTTTTCAATATGAGACGTCACGTGTACACCAATTCTCTGGGCGTGCTCCAGGCGAGAAGTTTGGGTGTGACGTGTGTTCTGGGCGTGACCTGGGCGAGGAAATAACCTAGGTGTGCCCTGGGCGTGGCATGAGGCGTGCCCTGGGCGTGGCATAACCCTGGGCGTGAACCTGGGCGTGGAGGAGCATGTCCTGGGCGTGGAACCTAGGTGAAATCATTTGCCCTGGGCGTGGAGCAAAAGTAACTCTGATTTGACAGGAAACCCATGTAAATAATTAAATATTGATGCACAAAGCTAGAAACTATATGAAAGTACACGTGGGCGGTAGAGATGTAACATAAAATGAGATATGATGCATGCATTTATGATGATAGTCAAAGGCCACCTTGTTTTTGTCTGCATTTTGTAGACTTTTTCAAATTGTTTTTGTCTACATCTTATGGATTAATGGGAGCAACTGAAAGTAAAAATATGAAAGCGACGCATTTGGTTCAGTTTCGTAAAATCTAAAAATTTGGTTTAGATTAGTAAAATAAGTGTCCAGATAGATTATTTAGGTAATTTACTTTATCTTAAAACCCAATCTTGAAAGATAAATGGTTTTTGTCATTTGTATAAAATGATATATTAGTAGGCCCAAACCCGGTTTAGTTTATTGTTTAAAAGTGTAATAACCTGCTCAATAATAATGAAATACCTATAAGCATACATACACAATCAATAGAAGAAGTTATGAATAATCACCTTGTACCGTATACATACAAAGTGTATGTTTAATAGCAAGCGTTTTGAATCAACTAGTAACAAGCAGTTAGTGTTTTGCACAAAAATATATCTTTGAAAACAAGCAACTAGTATTCCTACTTTTTCTAAACGTTCCATACCAAAATGCTACTTTTAGTAACATTTACAAGCAACTAGCGTTTCCACTTACCGCTACTACTTGCTGCTACCGTTATATTCGGCAAACATAGCCATAAGTCCATAACTGGCATCCATGACTCACCAAGTCAACATACAATTTGGGCTTTAGTCAAACATTGAACCCAACAAGTGACAAGCCCATCCGATACTTCGACCCATTAGCATTTAGGGTTAGCTTAATAACAACACTCCCATCCCCTCTTTCATTCACAACATCTTTTTCACCGGCGGCCAGGGTTTCATTCAGTTAACAAATCAACAAGACAAAACAAACCTAACAGTCTCTGTTCACCATGAGGGCTAAGGTAACTTTGATTTAATATATTTGTTATGTAAATAATTTTTTGTTTATATATATATGTTAGATAAAATGTTTTGTATAATAATGAAATATGTTTTTTTGTGAAACAGTGGAAGAAGAAGAGAATGAGGAGGTTGAAGAGGAAGCGCCGAAAGATGAGACAGAGATCCAAGTAGTTTTTATGTCTGTTTCGCTTTATGTTTAAGGTTGTCGTAACCAGTACTATGTTTTTATGGATCATGAGATTTTGTTGAAATCAATGATGTTTTTTTCTTTATTTTTAGTATCCTGTTATGTTCATTTTATTTAATGAGGTGTGTTTTGTGTGATTAGTTTATATGTTTGTGAATGCTACCCTAGAAGTATATGATTATGTTGATGATTTTTAGCTTTATGTTAAGAACCCTGAACGTAACAAGATTGTTTGTGTTACATTGTTGCGAAATCCTTCAAACAGAAATGTAGTGGTTGGAATCTGTAACGGCTTATAAATGAGGGTTGAGTATATGGTAGGTTGATGTTTTGTTTATACGACACTAAGTTGGATAAAGTTCTATGCAATACTCCCTAGTTGTCGTTGGAATCTGTAATGGCTTGTTTGTATGCTTTGCATATCTAATAGAAAGGTTGCAGAAACATTTCATGTTGTGGAAGGATATGCTTGTTTACAAAGATGTTTAGAATTTTGTATTTTGGAAGCGAAACAAAGTTTTGGGAAATTAGTTGCTGGGAAGAAATGGTGGATGTTGTGTAAATCTAATGTTACCCTGCGGTCTTGCACTGCAATTGTGTGTAATATTGGGAAATTAGTTTACTGGATTTTAACTCTACCCTTGGGAGACCTTTTTTGGTAATAAATCTATGTGTAATGATAACTTTTTAATCAACAAATCTTTGTAAAACACTCTTCCTGCAATTTTAGGTCACCCGCTTGGGCCTCTTTTTGTTTCACAAAGTTATCGGATAATAATAGGTTCACAATGGTGTGCAACTTGCATCAGGGTTCTCATGTAGCTCATCCTGTGTAATCTGCTTCCTGTTACATGTGTAATTTCTGTCTTGATGTATTTCTCTGTGCCGTTTGTGTTGCAGTTTTTTTGGTTTGATGGTTTCACTGCCCTTGTCAAAGATATTCACCATCCTTTGGTTGTCTTGTGTTAGTTCATCTTGAGCAAAACACCATTGGATGATGTGTAGTTGGTTGTGTATTAGTAGTACTTAGATCATAATGGTGTGACCTTTGTTGGGTAAATCTTTCATCGTTCATTAGTCATTTCTATATGCTTGATTCAGTTTTCTGTTCTTCCTTTCTTCACTTTTCTAACATAAAGTTGGATCTATGATATGTGAGTAGATAATTGACAAGGAGTATCATTTATCAATGTCTTTCAGTAGGTTCCTTCTCTATACTTTTTTACCTTCAGTTAATTTCTACAGGGGTCGTATTCTCTTATGTATTTGCCATTTTCTTTCACCATCCTAGCGAGTATGGATATTGCTTTTGCACTGCTTTTGTTTGTATACTTTAAATCATCTTTTATGTTCCAAAGTCTATGATCTCCTATTGAAAGGACCGGGTGGATTAAGAAGTAATGATGATCACCGAGTCACCTTGTTTTGTTCAATCAATGAGAAGGCTTATTGTGCTTTATTGTTGTTATAAGCCGAAATTTGTGTAATTAGTGTACCTCAATTGGGTTGTTGTGCCGGATGGTCTAGATGAGAAAACCCGCCGTCAAGACGATTTTTCATCTTGATGACTTTTCTAAGGTTCATTTCTCAACACCCTTTGGTATAATAATTTTTTTTTACAAGTGTAGTTATATGCTTCTATTGCCATGAAATGCTTTCAAACCCATATTAATACACCAAAACAGTTGAAAGTTAACTATACCAAAATGTCGATGTACATTCAGTTGTAAAATACGGAAACGATAAAAAGGAGTACCAAGCCTTCTTCCAAAATGGTACATGTCTTATTTTCTGCTTTAATTACTAAAAGAAAACATTACTGAATTGCCATTAAGGTCAAATGAGGAATTTGGCCGTGGATTTTGTTGCTAGAGAGATCTAACTCTTCAAGTTGTTTCATGGCTCGAAATGAATTTGGAAACACCTTTAGCTTGCAAGAGGCCAATCATAAGGATCTAAAACCAGGGTTGACATAATGATTGGCATCTTTGTGGTAACAGAAAAACCGTTGTATGAGATATCGAGAGATTCAAGGTTTGTGAGGCTTGATAACAATGTATCCAACAATGTAATTCTTAATTTATAAGCTGTTAGTGTTCGTCGTTTTTTTCATAACATGCCGGAGGACTGGGATGATGGTGGTGGATGTAACTTTTGCTATAAATTCCATTTTCAGTTTAGTAACTATAAATTCAGCATCGGTTAACAAACTTGATTACAGCCTCCAAAGAAGTTTAAGAACATAATCAAATAAGGATGAAATCCCATGCTTAGCCATATGTGTGTCGTACAAGTAGTGGCAATTTCGACCCGCTTATGTAAAGATCTGTGGAGTAACATGTGAGACTTGTGAGTTGTGGGTGGGTTTTGGTTTTTTACGCGGACTTTTTTCATTCAAAGTATCTTTAATAATGACCATATAGTACAATCGATATCTCATCGAATCATTTTTGAATTTTTAAAGTCTTGTTAAGAAAGCTCACTTTCTGAAAATCATACACACTTTGAGCAATTGCATTAACATGTACCTGTTCGAATAGTAGAAAAGCCCGTTTACTGCGTTTTTCATTACTTCTTATGCATGTGGGAACACAAAGAAACTTCAAAATTTCACTGCCACCAATGCATGTGTTAATTACCGCCCATAAGGCATAAGCATCAAGCAGTTGGCCTCTCTACAACATTACAGGTATAACATGAGTGTATGTACAAGGAGAATCACAACAACCAGATGACATTAGCTAGCGGAACCTAACTTCAAACGTATTCTTGCTGAAATACAAATGGGTGTATGACCATCAAAATAGTAGAAAGATGACGATTTATATTGAAGGTTCAGCCACACATATACATGATTACCTAAGGGTAAAACATTAGACTTTTCGGGTCAAGTTTATACCAAATTAGTACTAATAAATAAACTCGGCTATTGCTTTTATTTTCCACACCTGCTTGTCACCTTTGGTTTTAGAAATAGGCATACAACAAATATTATATTCTGAAATTGAATTTACTAATCCCAGAAAGCGGAGAGAGGGGGGATTGGTAAAAAGTAACGGTTCAACCCGTGACCCAAACTCATTTTGACCCATTACCTGAACAGTCCTGCCCAGGGGCGGAGCCATGTTAGGAGTAGTGGGGGGAACCGCCCCCAACGGCGTTTTTACGGATACACAAAATATATAAGAAAAAATGTAAAATTTACGGGAAAAAAGTCTAGTGCCCTCGTCCATAAAATCTCAGTGCCAACAATTAAAGAGTGCTTTAATGTAAAAAATTGGATTTTTCCGGTGATCTTGTTTGATCGGAAAACATAAAATCTCCTGCCATTTTGAGACTGCTAGTTTTATTGTCATTGCCTCAGTCATCTTGTGCCCCTTCTAAGGTTTTGGATACACTGTGCATATCCTGTTACGGATATATCTTCACAGCCTATGACAGTGTTTTAAACAATTTGCATCACAAACCGTGAAACTTGGATTTTTCTGATATTATTAATGACCATATACAACTTAGGTTGTTTGATTGGTTAGAAACTGTGCTTTATAGAGTACCATCAGGTCATCAACTAATTTACTATCTCACAATGTAACTTAACCACAAGTTCTATAAGTGATTGTTGGTTTTATGGATATAAATTAGTAGTCGTGAGTTAGGATCGAACTCGAGACCACGGGATTGCACACTTTACGTATGAGAATTAAAGTTAATAAATCTATAATACTATAATCTTGAGCCCCTTAATTTAATGTGCAAGAGTGAATGTGCACAACAATTTGTACGGTACAATCCGTGTATAGCCATATGATTTAATACCAAGAAGTGAAATATGTAATCTTCAATGTAAACCTCAATGAAGGAGGCAGTTATGTAACAAGGAAGATGAATATGAACCATTCCTCATTTAAACGAGCCAATTAAATTAGCCTATTAGTTTGCTCAGCTTTTTCACATTCATCTGTTATATAAAATTTTTGCCTAATGACCAAGTATAAATATGTATTGTGATTGCCCAATTGTCCAAAACCAAACCAAATCCTATAACTAGACTCAACCCATATTATACAACACCAACCATCACTGTTGAGTGCAAAATTTGTAAATTATAATTATAAAAAAAATGAGTCGCAAAAAGTTGTGTTATTTGGTGTTAATTAAAAATATCTTAAATAGTTTATGTAAATAGGAAAAAAAAATTATGTACCTAAAATAATAGGAACCTAATGACCAAACATTTAGTTATGAAAAATTAATTAATTATTCTACCAATAGCACGTGTATCACATAGGTTGCATAAAATACCATGAAAACAACACAAAAAAAAAAAAAAAAAAAAAAAAAAAAAAAAAAAAAAAGCAATTTTGAGAATACATCATCTTCACGTGCCTATTGCACAAACCATGAGCGCATAAAATCGTGCAATTTATAAGAGCCAAAAGCATAACAAAAGTGACAAATAAATATGGAAAATAACGAATATATACATAATTCATATTAAAATATTAAATAAATTACTTTAAATACAAAACTTATGATAACATCAATTGCAATACCTTACATGTAACTATTTGCATACAATATTACGTAAAAAATACGGTTAGATAACATACATTTG
The DNA here is from genome assembly GCA_019973895.1 of Chrysanthemum seticuspe. Taxonomy (NCBI): domain Eukaryota; kingdom Viridiplantae; phylum Streptophyta; class Magnoliopsida; order Asterales; family Asteraceae; genus Chrysanthemum; species Chrysanthemum seticuspe. The sequence goes on from BPTQ01000009.1 coordinate 360,618,150, forward strand.
AGTTAAAAAAAATCGACTTCTACATGCAAGACGAGAAGTTCATACTACAGTTGGACATGTACTTCATTTTTGCAATGCATGATAAGTTGAGATTATGTTCCTTGCTTAGTTTTAATTTCTTACGAGAAGACTCATTATTTATTAATGTTAATTTGTATTTATGTTTTCCTTTCGTATAATTGATTTGAAGTAAACATGTTTTGAAAATTATGATCAATTTAAAAGAACACGGTTATTACTAGAAATCAATTTCAGATAGCAAATGATGATTTTTGTTAAGGATCAATAAAGATCAACTACGTACCTTGCAAGAAAAAAATTTATAAGATAACAAAATCCTACCGAGGCAGCCTAAGTTATACATTTTTGTATATTTTATCCTCACCATCATCATAACAACTCAACAATTTACTCAAACATTACACAATCAACAATTAAATGCAATTAGACACAATCGGTGCATCGCAAAAAACAAAAAACAAAAAAAAAGAAAAAAAAAAAAAAAAACAAAAAAAACAAAAAAAAAAAACAAAACAAAAAACCAATTTTGAGAATACATCATCTACACGGGCCTATTGCACAAACCATAAACGCATAAAATCGTGCAATTTATAAGAGCCAAAAACATAACAAAAGTGACAAATAAATATGGACAATAACGAATATATATATAATTCATATTAAAATATTAAATAAACTACTTTAAATACAAAACTTATGATAACATCAATTGCAATACCTTACATGTAACTACTTGCATACAATATTACGTAAAAAAACATGTATATATTCAACCCTTAACCAATCGGTACAACGCACGAGTTTTTGTAGTCATCTACAGTAAAACTGAAGAAGCTATAAACTAAAATAATGATAACATTATTAGCCATCTAAATAATAAATAAAATGCAAATTCTCTAACATGTATCTAAATACCATCATATACAACATTATTGGTAAAAACATGACCCCTCAACCACTAGACCGGGCATCGCACGGGTTGAATGAAGCCTCGTAGTATATATATAGTAACTTTACCATGTATTAATTGTTTAATGTTTTTTGACTTTCTTAATTTCAATGTTTATTAGGGTATTTTCAAAACTATTTTCAATAAAGTAGATATACTTTACTTATCTATTTTTAGTAGCAAAAAAGACCAATTGAATAAAATAAAAGCATGAACAACTATAGTGACAATGGTTATTATTTTATGAATTTTTACATAATCATTATTCTTAATAAAAAATTTCAAAACAGCTATAGAAAAAGATGTTAAAACTAAATTAAGGTTCTTTTAAACAACTTTCTCATCATTAAAAAGTAGGTAATTCCAAGACCAGTCATATTTTGTCACTATTATACAGTACATCATAAATAACAATAAAAAACACACAAAATAAATAAATAAATAAATAAATAAATAAATAAAAAGTAGTTGTTGTGCTACATTGAATGTTTTATTGTTGTTCCGATGGCTTCACTTCTTAAACATTGACGGACACATCAATCTTTAACACACTTCTCTTTACAAAACACTTTTATAAATAAATAAATAAATAAATAAATATTCCACTTTATATTATATTTACTCAAAAATTTATATAAAATCAACCACTTCATATTTCCAAAAATCCTTTCTGGGTTTTTGTTTTTGATTTATTTCTGAGATGGGTTTCTTTTGATTTTCATTAATGTGTAATATTTAAGCTCAATTCACCTTTTTTTGTAATAAAAATCCAATCTTTTTATTATTTTTTAATTTAATTATAATAAAGATC